>CM071612.1:10130792-10730792 GCA_036365135.1 Miichthys miiuy
TGATCCATACAGACATGCGGAAGCACGGACGTAATTACAGAACATTTTAATTTCTTCCACGCCCGTGGTTGATCTTTTCAGGGCACGTTGTGATTTATTTGTACAGAAAAACGGACAAGGCTGTACATCCTGATTCATCCTTGAGATTTTTGTGACTCAGCAATTTGTGCCCTATTTGATATTCTGCACGTTTATATGACCCTGTCTCTAATTAATCAGGTTCTTTTGCAACTAATCAGCAATGTGGTGCTAATGCAAGAAGTGGCGTGATATTCATAACAGCAAAGAATAAGAGGGTCGAGATCAGTGTGGTTGGAGGTTGATGTAGGGTTGTCAAAAGGATCAATACTTTTTCGATGCCACATGTTTAAAATGATACGATCCCTGTCATTTACACATTCATAGCATCTAAAGTTATTAAAGTTATTAAAAAGAAGTTGGTGTCATTCTGTACCACGTTAGTTTAAAAAGGCCATGTCATTAACAACAAGCCTCCTCCACACGGCTTACGTGCTCCTGTGAAAACAGAGTCATGGGTGTAAAATTCCAAAATGTCAGATTTGTTTTTTGGGCAGCTTTAAATAGTATTGTTCCTGTTTGACAGATTATGTTTTTTAAGCACAAACATGTATGTAAAAATGTAAAAGCCACGCTTGTGGCTGCACTTAAAAGGCACGTTCATAACTCAAGGAAAAGTTTCACTGCCAACATTTTTCAGCTGCTTCACTATTATCAGAAGCATATTCCGAGCTATCACTGCCACAAAACAATACTGAAAAACAATGTTTTTTGTGCGAACGCCATATGAAAATAACTCTATCATTGGCTTTAGACTATTGACCTTTTATAAAAAAATAGGCTAATGCCCATGATGTAATCCGTATGTACATATTACATCATGGGCTTCACCGTGTCCTTTTATTCAGTTTTCTCTAACCCGCATCAGCATTGAACGTCCTCGACACTGTCGGCACATTATCACCATCACTGTAGAGAGCTGATGCATGTGCTGCAAGCTGTCATATGCTTATTTCGATCAGGAGAGCCAAATGAATGAAGTTATGTTGAATGTTTATTATAGCAGATGATATGTGATTAATTCTTGACAAAACTCTTTGGTGTCTAGACTCTACAGGGAGGCTTTTTGTGATCGAGGGGCATTAGCCCTGAGCAGCAGCAACATAAATCCTCCAGACACTGGTGGAGTTGATGAATCTGTCGAGACTGGGCGAGCTTGGGGAGGTGGAGGGATGTGCATAACAGCAGCATGCACGTACTGAAGGCACAGAGAGAGAATCATATTGAATAAGACAGCACCAAGATGACAGGCTAACAATGCAAGTGTGTTGCTGAGCTATTGGATGGATGTGACCAGTTGATGAAAACAGCCGATAGCTCCAGATAATTCCACCGTAGAAATTAGTGTGAGCATGTGTGAGAGGAATGAATAGCCGGATGGAAAGAAAAGCTTCGCTAGAGCTTCATTGGTAACAGTGCCTATCAACTTCCCCTGCTTGCTCTCCCAACATACTTTTGCGCTTGTTGTGTGCACCTGAGCGCCATGTGATATCTTTCTGTCTAACTGCAGAATTGATTTTACATTTCTTCTTGACGAAAGGCAACTAAACATGAAGTTAAGATGCTGCAGCCTGGCTGAGGGCTTAGGGAGAGTGTGCCCGTTATACAGGACAGGGGTTTGTCGGATTTATAGCATGAGACCCTTCGGAGGGCAAGGCCCATTTCATTGAAGTGGGTGAGACATAGCTAAGGCTGGCTATGCAGTCAATGTATAATGGTGAAAAGAATGTAATCTATAAGAGACTGGGTTGTATGTCCTGTCACTTAAAAACAATCACATGGGATCTTATCTACACCCTTAAGTCACCTGGGTTAGACCAGTATAAGTACTCCAACTCAGAAATTCAGTGACCTTGGACAAAGAGCTTCTGACACTGCCAAATTCAGAGCTGAGAGATCAGTTCCTCCAGTTACATTAGTCCCAAAATGGCTCAGAAATCCTGCACTTCACTTCTCAGTTTGGTAAAGCTAAACTGTAGCCAACTGTAGCTTTACAGTTGGACAATTTGTCTGCCTCCTGAGCCACAAACATCCTAAAGAAAGCACATGATTTCCAATTCAGTTCATTTCAAAGGAACCTATAGTATGTGTCAGTTAGCTGGGGGGCATTTACTTACTATATTTGTCATTGCATCAAGAAATAATGACTGTTTGAACACAATACTGTTTTATACTTTCTACATGAGTCAAACTCAAATGGCTTCAAACTGTGGGGTTATCCAGGATTTGAGACAAACAAGCCATAAGGTTTTGTTGCTTTAATAATGAATTTTATTTGATTTGACACACGCAGTGGGATTGATGGAATAACACATTTGAAGTCAGCTGACATATTTTATGGGATGGTAGAACTCATTTAAAAGCACATCGTTTTCCCCTGCACAGCTGGTTCACAGGTCAACCTCAAAGCAAAGTTAGTTAACATTAATTATACATATAGTCACTATGTTTCCACAGCATCAGAAAAAAAGCTGTGATCAATAAATCCTGTTATCCCCCCAAAATATTATTACTATATAAGTGTGTGCTCATTTTTGCTTTGGTTTTGTGTTTTCTTATTTCTTGTCATTCAAATAATTACAGAATATATTAACTGTGTCTTGTGTCTTTTGGTGTTTAGGTTGATCAGTCTGATGAAAAGCGGTGTGCTTTAAATGTCTCTTGAATGACTGCTGATGATAATAAATGTCTCTGTGTTATTATTTATTCTCAGACTAAATGCATAGGATGTGTGTCTTTTGTAGCTGCAAATGGGGTTAAACCACTGTTCATTTGTCCCAAATCATTGAAGGATGAGACCTAAATCTGGTGCAGCTCATACAGTAATTCATTCCTTCTTACTAAAATGCAACATGCAAGTGGCAATGAACCATCCTGCCCTGTTGCTGCTGATGAGTCCATAAAAAGATTATTCTTTTTAGTCCAGTTCATTATGGGGAAGAGGATAACATATCATACTCTGCTATCTCGCTGAGTGGAGTTTTCCTTTCCTTTCAGAGATCAAGTTTAATTTGCCTGCCGAACTGTAAGATTCCTGTGGACTCTCCCCGTGACTGATAGGCCATGTCACAGACAAAGGGCAGTGGGATAAGTGAAGTTGCCTTGCAGTATAATCGAGATTGTAAAATGTAAAAGAGCTCTGTGATGCATTTACCGTTGTACATAAAATAATATTCCTTGGAGTGGCCCCAGTGATGGAGAGCCACCAGCTCTTGACAAGTACATTGTATATTTATCCAGTCACCACGTCGATGTGTACGTCAAAATGCAGTAATTACTGGAGTCACAGCATAATAAGTACTGGAATCTACACACTCCCATAGTACAGTCTTTTGACTTTGAACACTGGTCAATCAGCAGCCTTTCCTTCAATCTTTCAGCCACCTCTCTCTTGTGTTTGTATGATTTAATATATTATCTGAGACATAATGGTATGGTGGTAATGACAACAGACCACGTTCAATTACCGGTTGTTTATCATAATTAGAGTCGGTAGTCTGAACGTCTCTCTAACTATAATGGATGAGCTGTGCTAAGGGCAGGATGTTGGTCAGCAAATGAACATTCAGCTTCCTGTCCATAATGTCTGCCATTAATCTTAGTCAGCTCTTGACTCAGTTTGTAATGAAGGGGTCATTTTCAAGGCCTTATTATTGTAGATACATCTCATCCTCGGTCATGGCTTTTTTAGTTCTTCTTCTTCTTCTTCTTACTATTATTATTATTACTTATCTCGTTATGATTTCAGAAGTTAAACAACATTAAAAAAAAAAAGCCAATCATGACAGTGTGACAGAAACAAAGTCCTCCAGTATTACAACAGCAACACACAATGATTGAAATGTGGGAGCTGAATATTCTAATAAAAAGACTGACTACTTCTGCCACGAGGCCCTATTGTCCCAGAGTCTACAGACCCATTATCATTTGCTTAGAGGACTAATGAGCCCTTGCCATTGTCAGTACCATAAAGTCCTTCAACCAGTTCTCAATGTTACACTACTTCAGTTTATCTTGCTTCTGGTTCATTTGTATTATCTTGGCTGACAGACAAGCTTGTGTGACAATTTTAGACTAGGGCACAACCATGCTAACCTTGATACTATTTTTTTTACAATCAGGTCAACTTTAAGAAGGTTATGCCTCATCTCCATAAACATATAGACTTAGTTCAGTTCATTGTCACATGTGATGATACAGGTACAATGTTAATGTAATGTATTTCTGTAATGTAAGCTCCTACAATTTGTTCAATTAAAAAGTGTAAAATAGGATCGTAGCATGATTAAAAAAAAAAAGTGATGAATAATAATTGTTATTATGGAAGTAATGTGAGTAAATAAGTAAGTAAAACGCATTCTTTGTCGCACTAAATAGGTAAAACCTAACAAAAATAATACTTACAGTAATAATACTAGTAATATGGATAAAAAGTAGGCATGAAAAGTGCTTCTGTGCAGACTGTGTCCTCATTTAAGATCCTAGTGGTCTTAGGCTAAGAGCTTTTCCTGAGTCTCTCAGTGCTGGCCTGGTGTATCTAGTGTATCTGGTGTACCGTCTTCCTGATTGCAGCAGTGAGAAAAAGCCATTATTTGTGTGGCTGGGATCTTTAAAGATTCTCCTAGCCTCATTTTTGCAGCGTCTGATAAAGATGTCTTTCAGTCACCGTAGAGCAACACCTATTGTATATTCAGTTGAACGAACTACTCTTTTCAGGACCTTGTTGTATTGTTCAGTCCTATTTTCATATCAGACAGTGATGCTCCCTGTGCTCTCAATGGTGCGGTATTTGGTCCTCAGCATTTGAGAGGATACCCAGAATTTTCTCAAGCATCTGAGGTGAAACAGTCTCTCCCTCGCCTTTCTCATTACAGAGTCGGTATGCAGCGCTTATGTCAGGCCCTCGGTGATGTGAACACTGATGTATTTGAAGTTGTCACAGAAGATCAGTTGATATTAATTTTTAGGGCATAGTTTCTCTCCTCTATCATCTCCTAGTCTTGCTGATGTTAGGTTGTTGACACCAACAGGTCTGGTCCTAGACTGCCTAAGACTGTACCTTAAAGTTGTTCTTACTTACTTAATTACTCCTTATTACACCTATTTTATCTATTATTAATATTATTTATTTCCATGATTATGACTTTTTATGTAGTTTTTTTTTAATCATTTATTTATTTTTACTTTTTACATTTTTAATTGAACAAATACAGTACATTTTTACTTTGATTGTACCGCATGATTATATGTGACGATGAAACTGAACTTAAACTAGTGTTTTCTTTAACATGTTCAGTATAATATACGCAGTTTGATAGCTTTGTGATACCACTGCATCCCTCTGTGTTGAGGAAAAGAGTACACTACCAACATGTTTGCAGTGTAAAAGTTACAGTCAACAGAAGCAATGCACAGCTGCTAGTACCACTGAAACCATCCCTCTACTGACAGAAGCTTACTGTAAGAGATTTCTCAAGATTATGGCGAAATCCAAATCTTTCAGAATTTGTTTTTGTGAAGCTTAGCAGCCCTGCGTAGTCGCAAATAGATATCTCTCTTCCCAGCAAGTTATTTTCAGACTTTTAAAATTTTAATGCAGCTAAGTTCAGGGTAGTTTTATTACCTCTATGGACGTTACATGATTTCAAGGTTCAGATATCTTGCAGACCTTTTTGCATCCCTCCTCATTCGTAGATATTATTTTAAGCCTTTCTTAGATGCCAGTCTGTCAGTTGGTCCACCACTTTTGTCCAGACTTAAATATATCACCAACTATTGGATGACGTTTGAGCAACATAATATTAGTCTGTCTCTCTTGAGTAATGACTGCACAGTCAATTAGACTCAAAAATAAGTCCTAACTACAAAAGGCACATTTATTAATATATATATGAACTGCTTTGACACCAGCATTCTTTTCGCTGACATACTTAATATTACAATGTCATATCCCAGATATATTCCAGATATATTTCTGGAGAAAAATATAGGTCATGTCCTGCATGAGATGGAAAACTGTAAAGATCCTATCGACACACTGTCTGGTTAGGTTTATTGAGAGCATTTGATAAGAACTGCCACAAGAATTTAGGCCAGTGTTCTGCTTTCAAACAGTAGAAAGACACTGAGTAACTGGATGGTTGAGTAAGACCACATAACTCATGTCTCACTGAAATCTACAGACTCGATAGCTTTTTTGGAGGTCACTGCAAGAAAGAAACAAAGTCAGACAAACCTCCTCACACTGATGGCCTTCTTTTCCATAAAGAAATGACATTAAAGAAATCTCTTTTTTTTATGTTGTTTTGGTTCTTGTATTGATGACAGAGGCAAGGACATTATGTTTATATATATATATATATATATATATATATATATATATATATATATATATATATATATATATATAAAACATAAAAGTTCCTCTTAATAACCGTAAAAAAGACTTGATTTATTTAGTTCTGCTTGGAAATATGGAAGTATGAAGAAAAAAACTTGTGAAAATGTATTATAATAAACCTTTACTGACATGAACATGAGCAAAGTGCTTCTTTGATGGCCTTCAATTATTAAGATGATAAAATAATAATGAAGCTCATGCTTGAATATGTCTTTCTAGTTGTGTTTGCAACTTTTCAACATGTTTATTTTAATTGTATATGGCATTTACATTGCCCTGCAATACTATTAATAATACAGAGATTGTTGTGATATTCATCAACAGGCTGCACAAGCTCCCTTGGGTCCATTCTCCTTCATTAACATATCATTTACATACTGATGACACAATCGATTCATATAGTGTATTTGAAATATATCTAACTTAATTATATTAATTAATCTTTTTTAATTTTATATTTCAATTTACAGGGTTTTTACCCATTTAAAACAACATCACAGAAACTGGTATTTTTGTAATTTATCGCCCTCTGTTTTAGATGTTTTAGATTGCAATATCCTGGCATAAAAATGGACATCTGTACACATGTATTTATACATACACACTAAATTATTTATTATTATATTACTACTATATATTATGGTATTACATCAAAAACTATAAACTTTGGCAATAGCCAAACATCAAGCAAGTGCAACAACACAAGGCATAGCAGCCAGCTAATATTACTTATTAATCCAACAACAAGAAGCCAGGCTAAATGTTGTTCAGCGTTTTATTTCGTGAAGCTCTTACCAGTGACTAAAAGTCAGTCACAAATTTTATTCTTGTCCGATGGATTCCTGATTGCTCACTCTCTCCTTTTTTCTTCTTTCTTCTTCTTATTTTGTCAACATCCTCTTCATTCTGTGCACCTCTGCCATTATGTCCACAGAGGCTGCTGTACTTGGTTACATTGCAATTGTCGACTAATTTAGTTATAGCTAATATGTCGATGATTTATCTAGTTAAGTTAAAACAGTCATCAACTAATTTTCTTTCTTTTTTTTTTTTTAAAGATTATTTTTTGGCCTTTCCAAACTTTTATTTGATAGAGACAGCTGAAGAGTGACAGGAATGCGGGGAGAGAGAGATGGGGAATGACATGCGGGAAAGAGCCACAGGTCGGATTCGAACAGCTGCTCTACCAACTGAGCTAAACGCCACCTTGCATCAACTAATTTTCTGTTAATTTACTTACTTTAACTTTAATCAATGAACACGTGATCTTTTAACACTATTATCAGATTGACTTTACATAGTAGCAAAATTCTATTATTTTATGACAGCAAAAACTAGAGTTCTCTTCATTTGATATAAACTTACTTTTGGCAGCCCTTATTTATTTTCTCTTGCAGAGTTGATAGATGGCAAAATTGCCCCACCATCAAGTGGAATTGCTCCTGCAGCAAGGTTATAAAGTAGCCAGTCTTGCAATTTTTAAAATAATGGAACTTTCAAATTGGGTGGCCAGGCTGTAGTGTATTATAGAAAAAAAAAGAAAAAAAAAAAAGACATGTTTTCATTTTCCATTTTATAAAGACTAATACAGTGGATACAAGCCTCGTCAAACCAGTTATAGATATGCACAAATAATATAAAAGTCTCACAGAACCTATACAGTACATATTTATTATCAGTGCTTTCAGATAAAGCAGGCTTTTAACCCTCATAGTTTGATAAGTAAAGTTAAACACAGTTACATCAAATGAGCCTGTAATGGAGAACAATGAAAGCAGTAATTGCTCGCTTTGATCTGCAGAATGAGGACAATCATGGCAAGAAGTTTTCCTTCAATGCAGCCCTCTCTCAAATACACTTCATTATACACCATCAAAGTAAATCAACCTATGTGCTTATCTTGTCAGTCTGGACATTACTGTATCAGTAACACATTTTAACCAAATTTACTAAATAGAAACACATACTGTTTTAGGTTTTTTAATGATATACACAGTTTTCTCAAAGCAGTTCACCAAAAGGAATTTTTCATAAATAATAATAATAATAATAACACCAATTACACCAATGTCATAAAGGTGGACTTCCAGAATGTTCCATAATAGTTTTAGAGCACAGTTTTAGAGTACTTTTGAAAGTAGTGCCTATGTTATGCATATAGTTCAGGGTAATTCAAGGCCATAAGTACCATAATTTAACCTTAAGTGCAGCCTCAATTTGCATTTAACAAGCTCCATTTTACTCCTGGGCAGCTATCTCTGACTTTCAGAACTTTCAGCTAACATCCATACATCAATACTGGTAAATAACCTATATCACCATATATATGTATATAACAATCTAAACTATCTGTTTTATAGCAACACTAAGATGGCAGGTGGACCTATTTTTTTTTTTTTAAATGATAAATAAATCATATTCTTATAATCTTATGAAGCACTATGATTAGTGCTTTGAGCTGCATTTTGTGTGTGAAAGTTCCTACTTAAATTTTTATATCCACTGTACTAACAGCTCTTGTGCTACAGTTGCAGATGTCAGATCACCAGTGTGACTAAAATTGTTGAGAGTGGAGTAATGAAAAATGTGAGTGTTACATCCCAGAGTTATTTGTAATGGAAGCCACACACATGCCAGTGTATCCCATTAAAAGATTGAGCTGTCTAATGGGGGGCCATTTGTCTCGAGATGCTTGATGGGACCTAATGGGCACAGGATGTGAATTAATAAACAACGCCCCATGGTACATGCGGACAATTAATAGTGCTTAATGAGAAAGACGATGGATGACTCGGGGGCTGGTGATGGACCTGAGTTTAACAAAGTTGGGTGTTTAAGGGCAACTGCTTCATGGCCCTGGAGGAGTGAGACACATAACTTAATGGGAGTGAGAATTTGGGGACAAAAAGCTTTTAATCATGGACACCAGGGATTAGAGAAGCTAGCTGAAAGCAAAATACAACTCATTACTCTTATATGGTATTTGCATTAATACCCACAGCTGTATTTTACTGTACAGTATAGTGGTTGCATTTCTTGCGCTGTTTCATGCCACATGCAGCGTTAATAAGGGTCAAAGGTGAGTGTACCAGGATTATGTAGGATTGTGTCTATTGCTCATAAATCTGCCCAGCAGGCCTTTTGACATCAAATAGATGTAGTACAGCCTACACTAAATTTGAAAACCCTGGTGTAGGTAGTATTGTAGCTCCATTATATCAGTCTTTGCTATGTAATACTATAAAAAAAAAGAATCTTAATATTGTTCTATTGACAAATCTTAGTCTTTGTGTAACATTTTGTTACATAATGACACACAAATTCATTTCCTGCATATCACCAACTTCTAGGTTTTCTATTTGCTCTTGTTTGCCGCAATACAAGCCTAATACAATAAGTTTTCTATCCTGCAAAGTAGAAGAAAAGTTTGAGGAGTTTTAGGATTGCAGAGGCCATCCATATTCATAGAAGAGAGGGAAGGGAAGAGCATTACAAAACATGGAGCCCACTCTGAGCTTGGTGATTCAGCACTGGGCTTGTCTCTTTCAGATAAGATGACAGACTAATATTGATGGGTCTTGTCCTTGCTCAAACTGATACTGTACGGTCTACACAGATGCAGGGCCGCAGTATTCCCCAGGGCATCCCCATGGCTTTGCAGCACAGCAAGAGTGACAGACAACTGCTCCAGGTGGATAATCCTCTGAGGGGAAGAACAGAATTGATAATGAGAAGCCAGGCAAGTAATGTGTATTTGAAGCAATGAATAGCAAGCACATTTTTTCAATTATTGACAAAATGCCCTTCACCTGATGAGGTCGAGGAACAGTGCCTGGGCCTGTGATGAGTCGTTCTATTCATTGCAACAAAGGAGCATTCATCATGGGTTACTGAACAGGTGCACGTGTCATGTTTCCTGGAATTTTCTTGTTTTGACTTTGTGAAAATGACAGACATGACAGTTTTGACAGCATTTTTATGGTGACCACAAGTTTGAATGGCAGCCTGTCCCTGCCATATTCCCATTAAATACTGGGGTAGGCTTCAGAAACCCCATGGGAGTAAACAGGAAGTAGTAAGCAGTGGACAGACAGATTGATGAATGGATTTAACTTGATTTCTGAAAATCCAGTCTACATTTCTCAACAAAGACTCTGATTTGATCTAAAATGCCGATGCAAATTGCTGACTAAATTTCAGTTCATTTTTCTCTGCATCTTCTGCAGCATTCAGCATTGTGAGCTTTGCTTCAGCACTCACTATCTAAAAGCTAGTGGCTATGTGTAGCACAGAATCCAATATGTCTTCCAATAAGTTCCACTGAAAAGCCATTAGAGCCACAGTGCTCCTTCCATTGAAAAGCCTAATGGCCTTCTGCTTGGGACAGGTGCTCCACAAATTGCTTCCTCTAAATGATTAATGAGTGAAGATTTATAAGAGGGGTTGCCCAAGTACGTGGACTATGTGTGTAAAGAGACTGTGTGTGCCCATAAATATGGTGGTGATGGTGGTTAACAGGAGTGTAGAATAAGTCTCAGTACAAATCTCTTGCTGAACAATCTAGTAAAACATTGTTGGATATTCCAGTCTATGCACACTATCTTGAGGAACACTTTATTTTGTGAGTCTTCTTACAAGAGAACTAGTTTTTGGAAGGGACTTTGAAATTTAGTACTAGTTACAGGGAAAACTATTGTAGAGCTCAACACATTGCAAATTAAGAAAACACATTGCAGAAAAAATGCAAACAAACACAGAACATAACCAACTACACAACACCACTGATGAATACTTGAATTCAGTAACTTAAGTAACATCATGTGCTTTGAAAATCAAAGATTGGCGTTATGTTTGTGCACAGCCTTGTCGCCCACCTCCCCCTCTTCCTGGGTTGTGGCCTCTAAACAGCTTGAACCAAGTGTCCCATGTCCAAAAACCTATTGTGTGTGCCAATTCTCAAGAATTAGATTATCAAAAAAAGATGGTGAGACTAGGAACCCAGAAATTTACTTTCTACTGAGGACACTGAGGTTACATTAATCTCGTAATAAACACGTATCGGCATATGAATGCGGAATGCAGACCAGAGATAAGATTTTAGTATTATAAATGCTCTGGTTTCTGTTTGTAGTCCATTACTCTCAGCTTTCGGACAATCTCGTTTGAGAAACAAGCAGGATGCATTTGCCAAAAGCCATTTGCAACTTGTTGGCTACCATTTGCTATCAAATTAGCTTTTTTTAAATACATTTTTCTCCTGTCCATCTTGCTGAACAATCTAGTAATAGACACTGTCTCTGAGCTCCAACTCTATTCTTGTGTCTTAAGTTGCTAATCGGTCTGTAAACAATGAGCAGCAAATGATACGAGGAAGTCTGGGCCTGGCTGACCCCCAAAACATTGACACAAGAGGCTAAATCAAAGTCAGACAACAGCTGGTGGGTTCCAAGACTGAAGATACATTCATTTGTAACATGAAAAAGTAGAAAGCTTCAAGACTTGTTTGATAACACCTCATTGGACTGCGATGACTGTATGTAGTGCAGAACTAGTTAAAACAGCCGTTAACTGAATACAAAATGTTTATTAGCTACCTGGACTGTGCGCCTAATAGATTCTAGCAGAGGTCGAGTCTCTTGATTTATTCCTAGAACCAGAATAATTTATCATATTTTAATCATATTCTTTTTCTAAGCATTCAACATGTGTTCAGCAGATGTTTTCTCAGATATGGCTTACAATGTATTCAGCACATGTCTGTGATGTGCCAAGAAGTGAGTCTGGTACCATAGTTTTATGCCATGTTTTACGCATTTCTCTTATACCTTGTTGGGATTTTCAAAGGAACACATTTGACCACCATGGAGTTGCACAGAGCTTGGGTAGATGCATTGATCAGGAATCAGACTGACGTGAGTTATTTTAAAGAGAGGCAGAGCGACACCCAATTTAAGTGTATTTACTTCAGCAGCCATTATCACAAGAACAGACCATTGCGTTGATTTTGTCTGTCTGCATGCAGACAGCTTACAGGAGGAGTAGATCATGTACCTTTTACCCAGGGGGAAGTATTAAATCACATTAACTCTTGTTACTGTAACAATGTTATGATGGAGGCTTTTTGCTTTCTCCCTTCCTTATGTTTCCCGTCATTTCGCGTCCCTTTTGTGTCATGTCCTGTCTTGTCTGTCTTTCTCTCTGTTTGCTTGTGCTACTTGGCATGGCCTCTGGTTTCCCTCTCACCTGCCAAGTCACTGCGACACCTGCTCCCATTCATCCAATCAACCTGCTCAGTATTCAAGACCAGTGCAACCTTCCAGGCTCTGCAGAATCATTCAGTCTCCCTTGTGGAAACAAGATGCTATGGCCACGTCTGTGCTTTTTGAACCTTGTTCTTTTATGTGCTTCAGGATTCCAGCATACCATTTCTGCCATCCCAGGGTATGGGAAGGGCGCAGTCCAGGCCAGGAAGTTGTAAACACCGCAACAATGCACAATGCGCTGAAATTAAGGATGATGCATTATGGGTTCAGGTTATCGTTATTGTAATAAATCATTGTTAAAAAAAAGGGGGCCATCTACCTTAATCAATCACTGATTTAATGCACTACCTGGGGAACACATTAAGTGGGTTCTTTTTCTACCTCTAGTGAGGTGTGTGAGGCCTTTCCTCTGCAATTTCTGTCACAGTTGTGACTGGAGTGTCTTTCAGCTCAAATAGTTAGAAAACAGCAGTGGGACAAATAGTTGCGCTGATTATAGTAGGACAGAGTTTTAAAAGTAAAAAGGGAAAAAAAAGACTCAGAACGTTGCAGATGACAAGATCTGGCATTAACAAAATAGGTCAATGAACATGTACAACTGTTCCCTCTCATAAAGAAAAAAATGGAAATCAAAATTTACCTTAAAAAGAAAAGATATAGAAGTGCCATAACAAAAGGCAGCTCTTCAGTGACTTTCTAATGTCGTTTGACAGACATTTTCTTTTGGGCAATTCAGTGGACATTATGCATCCAATTCAGAATGTAAAACAGACATTGGGCTTGTGTTCAAGACTCTTTTCACTTTGAAAAATGAGACACCCTACTGTGAAACTGAATGAAGGAAGAAGTCCCCCCCCCCAAGCTGAAGACTTACTCTGTGTGTGTGTGTGTGTGTGTGTGTGTGTGTGTGTGTCTGAATCTTTGTGTGGCCCAGGCACAGACTGCTAGGCAGCAATGATTAAATTTAGAAATTGGTGGGCTTTCTCTGCCAGGAGTGTTCACATTACCGTGCTGCTCATTTAGGAAAAAAAATATACCTTTGAAAGATGAAATACCAAATAGTACTTTTCCCCCTCTTCCCCAGCAGCCATATGTTCACAGTTCAGAGGCAGAAACTCTGTATTGCTGACGGATGTTGGATAAAAAAAGCATTATCTCTGCGCAATATGGCCATAATTATCTTGACCTAGTGTCCTCCTGCTCAGTCAGTTCTTTGGCGCAGCGACATGGGGCCACAGTGATGGCTCTCGAATCATTTTCACCTTCACCACTGCCATGCTGAGAATTCAAATCACATAAAGAAAGCCGAGGCACAGATTGGCTCCCAGATTAGCTGCTTATCCTGAATATCTTCCCTGCAACCTCCAAGGGCACCAATCAGAGAGAAAAAATGATTTCCTCACATTTTTCTCAGCCCGGCTCTATAAATGCTCACAATTTTGTGTTATCAATTGAAGAGAACACAGGGTAATGAAAGATGTAATTGTACTTAGGGGCATTTTTGCTGAAGTGCAGTGCTTATTGATTTGGATAGAAAGCAGATGAACTATTTCTGTTTTGTATGTCAGAGTCCTTTAATTTAACATTGGAATTAAAGACTTTCAGAGCATCATCACTGCTCGACTCTAGACAAAACCTCATTTGAAAGTGATCTTGAATCAATAAAGCTGCCGAGCTTTGTAAATGTTGTACAAGATTAACAGGTTAAATTATTTAAAACCTCTCAGAAATCAGTCGTCCATTTGATTTTCAGAAACTGTGTAATGAAATGTTTGTGGATATTTATTAAAACATTAGTTAAGTTGATTATTATTGTGATTATTATTATTTTCCCATCACCACATTTTTTCCTTTACTTTTTTTTTTTAGGTTTGTGGCAACTTAGAAAAAATCAAGTCAATTACACATCTCAGTGGTTTTGGTCTGCACCTTATGGTTTCTTATTAGGAAATCCAGTATGTGCGCTGCTTACTGAAGTAATTTGTTTACAGGACTTAATTTGCTTAATACAAAATTCAATCTAGCCAGAAGCTAATCGGCCAACTGTATGTCCTGGCTGGACTGCTGTCTCTGTTAATGGTTTAGGTCTATTATGATTGATCAAATATTAATAATCAATTGGTTGGCAATGAATGAGGAAATTATTAGAATATCTGCCAGTTTGACGCAATGCCAGTCGCTCCTCTCTCCTTCAACTTAGTACTGTAGGTCATTAATCTGCCTCTAATCGCCAGTGTTCGCCGCTGTTTCTGCTTCTTCTGGCTGTCAAAAATGCATTAGACTCCTCTTAGATTGAGGAAAGTGTCTGGCCCATTACTTATACACTTGGCTACCCCATCATGTCACCAGCCTATTTAAACATCTTGTGAATCTTTCTGTCACTGGCAGCCAGTGGAGACAAACACTATTGACTATATACAGGTATCTTTATTGCTGATTTAAAAGGTTGCATCCAGTAAGTCATATCAGCGTACTTAAAGGGGCACATAATGTCTCTTCTGTGAATCCTGTGCACTTACATGAACTTAGAATATCCTGTAATAATTCTGCTGACAAGGCAGAATTTATTTTTAATATCTACAGCAAACAGGGCTTTGAGATGTAGAACAAGAAGGTCAATCACTTCAAGATCCTCGTGTGTTGGAAAATTTAAATAATTCAAAGAGGTCCTGCGCATCAACAAACTGAAACTGAATCATCATCACATGCATTCTTCCTGTTGATGGCTAGAGGTATTTAAAAAGAACGTTATAGATGCTTAAAACAGGTGTGTGTGACTGTGCACCTCAGCACAAAAAACCCCAAAACAAAACATTACAAACTGGTCTGAGAATATGGTTACGCAGGTACACATGTGCTGGTGTTACGATACCAACATTTTGACACTGACTCTACACAATAGTAGATCAGAAACAAAATGTCCATAATAATTTCAATTTCATGCATGTCAAAGCAATGCCATTCAATAGCTTAGGTTATATGTATTGGGTCAAATGTTAATATATTATGCATTATACATGTGCCCTGCACAATGTTCATGCATTTTAGTTCCAAACGACAAACCACGACTCTAAACCAATCTAAACCAATCATTTTTGGAGTATTTTGGGCACCATGTGCCATTTCTACTTGCTGTTCTGCCTGATGCTGAAGTTGTATGCTAGCAGCTAGCAGTATGCTATTTAGCTAAGTAACCATTTTAAAAAGGACCAAAATGAGACCGTCAGATGACTGTAACTGAATACAGTGTTGCTAGACAACATGAGTCCAAGTTGAAAATTTTCAGATGTTACAAAAATCACAATTCCACTTTTCTACAGGTGGCAGTAATATTCCAACAAAAAGACAATGAAGGAGATTGATGACTCTTTTAAAAAGGACCAGTGTGCAGGATTTTGTGGCATCTAGTGGTGTAGTTGCAGATTACACTCTCGTGTCACCGTCTCCTTCCTAGCATGAAGGAGAAACTACAGTGGCCATAGAACTTTAAAAAAAAATGAAAAATAAAAATGTTATAAGCCCTATTTGAGAGCCGGTATTTAGTTTGTCTGTTATGGGTTACTATAGAAACAGTGTCAGGACGGGCTCAAGGCAGGACTCAGACGCAGAGCAGATGTAATTAAAGTGAACTTTATTCAGGAATGGCAGCAAGAGTAATCCTCTGAACAGTGTGAAAATAAAAGTGCTACAAAAACTCTTCCCTATTGGAAGACGCACGGCTGTGAAATCCTACAAAAGAAAAGTCGCTCCAAAAAGGAGGAAAAAACACTGAGTCTAACTACACTAACTAAACAAACTAACCTGTCTAAGAATCGAGGTAATCTATCCTAACAAGGGGGAATAACAAATAAACTCTAACAAACAAAAGGCGCCCCAAAGGGAGGAAACAAAACCTGGTTGGGAAAATACGGAAACCTAAGAAACACTCCGAAATAACTGGAGGAAATGCTAAAAAGGATTAAATCTGAATAAACGCAAAATTACTCCAAACGGAGGAAGACAAAATGGCAATATCTAATCTATCAAACTGAATACTAAAGCTAAGCTATAAAGACAGGTGACACGCGCGGAAGGGCAAGTGACATGGAACGAGAGGAGAGTTACTTTTCAAAATAAAACAGGAAATGGCGAGACAAAAACACAAAACAAGACATGACCTCACCGCGGTGTGACACAGCAGTTGCAATGGCAGACTCCATGGAAGAGGACCTGTGGCATCTGTAGATAAAAGGCTCATTCTAAAGTAACAAAAACATATAACATTATTTTTTATTCTGTAAATAGAGCCCTCTTAAATGTTATAAACTGGACCTTTAAGTAATTAGATGTGAAAAACAAGAGTTGCTTGCCTCTTTGACTTCACAGCAGCTATAGATCCATCTTTTTAAAGAGAACTCGATAAGTTTATCCCTTCACTCACCCTTGCTACATTGTCTTTTTAAACTCCTGATAGTTACTTCTAAATTAATAGCTAAAGAGGGTGAGCTAAGTCAATACCATGAGCTCGCGGTGTGGTTTCTATTTAATCTTTTATATTACTTAGTAGAGAAAAGTTATAATGTTGTTACAATACAGGATAAAAGCAGGTGATGCCTCCATACCTAACAGTAAGAGAAAGCTAGTAAATTTAAAGTAAGGTAATGCCGACATATGGTAGCCTTCAGTGGCACAAAGGTCTGATTGAATGCATTTTATAGCCCCTATTGATTTTGCAATAGTGTGGCTGTTTTATCAGAAGACAAATTGCTTCTGCAGACAAGCTCGGGGACTCAGACGTGACTGCAGTCTTAGTGGTAGCCCTGGACCAACCTGCGATAATTCCATCCACTTACAACCTCCTATTCACAATGGATGTATTATTGGTAATTATTTTATTGTTTATGATGTATCCATCAAGTATTATCACTGTGCCGTGAAGTATCTTCAAGTGTAAAGTCATATATATTTTTGAAAAATCAAACTTAGAAGAGAGGAAGAAGAATATTTCTTGTTCATCATCAACTAATATATCTTTAAACGATTCCAAACCACATTTTGTCTAGCTTTCAGCCCAAAACAAAAATAATATGTCTACCCCAAATAAAAAAAACAACAAAGTTTTAAAGAAATTAAAAGATTAAAAAAAGAAACGAATAAACAATTAGTTATACTCTGGGGATTCTTTGTACATAAAGAAGTCCTGTTGTTCTGAAACTACACATAGCAACCCTCCAGAAAAATCTCACTGAATGATGATATTAAAGCAACAGAGAAAAAAACAATCCCACTAAATTAAGCTTGTCATACATTTCTGCACTTCTGTTTGGAAAATAACTAATACCTCCCTCTTTGTGCTTTTCACGTGTGTGCTCAACAATGAACTGGCTACAGATGGTGAGGGAGCAAAGCATCAAGCTGGATTTTCTGCCACTTAAGCTTACACTGCTGTAGTAACACAGTATGGAGCCACTCAATGGATGTTGTTTGGTTCCTACGGTGTCCAAAATTGCTGATGTTCACAAATATAGTTTGGTCTATCCACTGTATTTGTGATGTGCACAGTTGCACGTTTGTAACTTAAACATTTATATATAATAATCTGAACAACAATATATTTCCCTGGCTCTCTGCAGCACTCTTTTGAAATTCATACACTGGCATAGTCCACCTGCATCTGAAGCTACTAAAAAGGCAAACAAAGCAGTAAGAGCTGTAGACTGACAATGAGAAAATAAATGAACAACATATTTACCCATCTCACAACTGCCACACTCCCACACTGCGGACAGGATAACAACCACTCCTGTTGGACTTGGAACACTAGGAGATGTTCTACATCAATACACTATTTTCTTTTCTTTTTTTGACAATTCATGTGGTTTGATTGTGGTCGTGTATTACCAAATGTTGATCCTGAAAACACAGAAAGCATCAAGGTTTTTTAAAAGTGTCCTTTAATTATTATAAAGTATTTGTGAGGACCATGTGCCTTAATAACAGACCAGCAGTTTCTCAGAAAATGATGTATGATTCATTTACCAACACACTAATAAGATGCTGATGATTCGTGCTCATTTTCATCCATTATTGTCCATGGTTATTCTTGCTATTCTTGCCAGTCTCCAAAGAATAGGGAGAATTTACATTTCTATTTAGAACCAACACAATACATCAGGCATATGGGTACATCACAAAACATCATAGCTGTGCCCATATTTGGGGTTGTTTGTATACATTTCTTTCATGTTAAACAAGCCATTGTTTTATAGATATGTCTAATAATTATCTTGTTACTTTACATGATTTGTGATACCTTAATAAACAAAGACTGATCAGTCAGCTGTATTGTTTCTTAATTTTTCCTCCGTCTAAGTGGATCAATGATCCATCAGAGTGGCAGACATTGCATCTGGACATCTATATTTCAACCAGCAGCCTCTCAAGCTAGTTATCAACATTAACTGTCATCAGCTGTCATTTAGCTGTTTACCACACTGAAAGTGAATATTTATGTATTTTATGTGCTTCAAATCTCAGTGAAAGCATTGGTTATTTGCTGTTGATGTGTAATTTGCTGTTAGTTGTTTCTAGTTTCCCTATAATTTCTCATGTTAACATGCATGAAAGAAAGGAGATATATCATCGTTATGATTAGATCTCGCTAATTTAGGAATGTATAAGTTGATATCTGTTGACTGTTTTACTTCATCAGACTGTGCTGAAATGTATAACATGTTTACATATTAAAATTTAACTAAGTTTAAGGTCACATGATGGCCACACATTAAGTGTATGTTTTTCTTGGGTTTATTTTATTGAGTGTCTGATGTTTTCATTTATTCACTTCTCATTCAGAGGCAGCGTGAAGTAAAGTGTCGACTGAAGTGAGTTCCCCTGAGCGGTGGAGTGTACTGTACATCCACACATGAACCCGTGCTTACTTGACAGACATAGGCATTGCTTACATTGTTTTCAGTTCTGTATCTGTGCTTGACATCAGTGATTAAAAATCAGTGAGGGACCACAACAAACACAAATCATACGCGCTGGCTGTCATCAAGTGAACGCCATGGTGAGATTTACTGTGCAGTATCACTGGACACACAGCAGTCATGAATCAAACTAAACAGGATGTGTAAACTAAAGTAACAGTGGATTCACATTTATGAGAATTAACTGACCCTAAGGTCTAATATTAGCAAATTTCAAATCCATTTTACACGAGAGGGCATGCTTTTCTGTCATTGTTGTTGCTCGTGTTATCTCCATTTCCATGAATTATTGGAAAACAAGAGAACCCAGTTTACTACTCCAGCAAGTAGTCTGACCCTTAGTAACGACCTAGCATCAGAGACCATTTTTAGTCCTAGTCAACTAATGTCGAAGCTTTTTAGAGACTGTAAACGGCCTTCCTAACTCAGGTCTTGTTGCTAATGGAGTACAAAATCCAACCATTTCTAAACAATTACTTCAGACCATTGTGAAGTCCAAAAGTCAAAATTTATTGAAAAAAAACAGATGTAATCATTTCCAAAATTCACAACATGTTTTTATCTAAGCAAGTATTCTGGACAAGGCTATATTAGCTGGCCTTTAGCCCTTCTAAAACATTTTCTCTGCGGTCACTAAACTATTTACTCTCCGACATATTGCACACGAGGGACGTATGCACCTCTATTAACGAGGCGGTCTAACAGCACCATAAAATTGAAAAAATTTGATTTAATTATCATAACGGGAGGTCAGACTCTATATAGGCCCACTGTGGCTCCTGATTTATTTTCATGAATAAAAACGTTTCAAAAACACTCCCCTCTGATTCCAGAGTCTGTGCAGAACAATATATTAATACAGCTTCAGGAGTACTTGTTGGATAATTTGCTGGTTTATAACATAACTCTAATTAAATGACTACACGTGTTTCAGATGTATTACTTTATTGTACCCTACTGATTTTTGCTCCATTCCTGGCACTTGCAATGTTGCCGTGGAAGTAATATTTTTAGTGATAAGCAGGTGTGCTGTCATACTGATTTGAGCATGTTCTAAATGTCTAGTTGACCAATCAGATTGCTTGGTCGGAACTACTTGTTGTATAACTGACGCTCTGAGTAGCTTTTCATTAGCTGATGACAAATATGTCTTTTTTTGTCTGACTGATGGATCATTCCGAGCCAGAAGATGGAGTGAACTGGAGGTTGTCGGGAGAGTGATGACTTTTAAAGGATCATAAAGAACCTCTAGGGGACAGCTCTGTAGAGGATTATTCAAAAGCGTTTTAATTTATTGGGTAATTCAAAGGGAAGGGCTCCCCTTATCAATGAAATGACTTCGGTCTGAATGTGAGTCCTCTGACATTTAATTTGGTTCCCTCAGAGCTCCTGGTTTTAAATAACAGCAGTCACCAAAGTCTCAACGCCATTATGAGTAACATCCTCAGTGGATACTGACACACAGATTGAATACTCAGCACTACTCAAAACTTTCATTATAAGACACCTATCCTGTTTGTGGCCATGTTTACTTCAGTCAAGTGCTTTGATCTTGGCCTGTCATCTCCATTTATAGGAGTTAAATTATAAAAGGTCATGGATGTTGGTATATAACACCCCCTGGTAGCTGTTTCTGTTTAGCAATTAGCATCAAATAGTTTTATTATAATACAGGGTTATCAACTTTAATTAAGAATATGCAGTAATTTTTTTTTTTTTTTTCTGCCACGACAAGTGGGGTGCATGCAGATGTGGAAAAGAAAATACACACAAAAAACTGTATTTTCAATGTATGGGAGCTCTCTGTTCAACACCATAAAAACAATCCAAACCAGACCAGAAATGCAACAACACTAAAAAGCAACAACAGTAAAACTTTATTTTTTTCCTGTCCCTTCAGCTCCCCCATGGCAGCCTTCAGCTGGAGAGTCTAGCTTGCATCTAGATGGCACACACATTGGTCGCAATCACATGGCTGTCGTGATTGGGCTTCAGTCTTCCAATAACAGGATAATTTTCAGAAGATTTGATGGATTTTCTTAAGTTGTTTGTCCAACTGATAGTGTTTCTGGCTGGAAGCACATGACAAATAAGTGCAAATCTTCCCTCAGATTTGAATGTTGCCAAGAGATGGTGCATTCAAGTGTGAAATTAACAACTTTCCCCCCAAAATTCCTTTACACAAAATCTTTACACACATTTTTGTTATAAGCACAACTTATTTTGTGAGTGTTTGCAATCCCACATTAGAATTAGCCAGTTACCAGCAATGTTGGTACAGAAATATTTTTCAGTATTTTCAGGCCCATGGTCTATTTGTACAGATGTTTTCACTGATTTTGACTTTGTTATATGCAACAAAATATGTGACTACAGAACAATAAATGCACTTTTGTATTCTTCGTTTGTACATACATTATCATTTGCATTTGAAATGGTTAGCTAGCTTCCCCGTGTCAACAAGTATGCGACAATACAACAGGCACCCTTGGCAAGTGTGTACATTAATAATAAACTATAAATAAACATCCATTACTTGATATTGTTGTGAGAGCGAGTAGTATACTGAACTAATGCAGTAACAAATTACAGATTAAAACATGTTTGTCTATGTTAGCATGTTGCTAGCTGTTATCTAACATGGCCTATCGTTGCTGATGAGTTCTACTTCCATGTGAGCTGATATACAAGTACATGTAGTGAAAGCTTTTTGATATCTTCCTGACTATAAAATGAACATAGCCTTGCCCTGTGGTATTTTTGTGCCTCGCACAGCATGCATGGTGCAGAGGTGGAAGGATATATGTGACACGATGGGAGGTAGGGCAAGGTGAGATTTTATTTTGGTGAAAATGTGTTTGACATGTCAAGAACATGGTGACTGTCATCTCCTTCTTTCCAAACTCTGTCACGAAGCTATATTGCTCCTATCTCATTAATATTTGATATTATATCTGTCAATCAGATATTAAATGGGAGAAGGAAGCACTTTTCCTGTGATGTGATGGTAAATGTGTCTTTAGCTTTCATAGTCAGTGAGTGAATGACAGTGACCTTGCCACGGCAGAGACAAGCGAAACACCACTCAGAATGAGAATGTCCATTATACGCCTAATGAGTGAAGAGCAGATGACAAACCTGAAGGAGAGCATTGGTGGATAAATTCACTGAATATTAGGTAACATACAATCTCTTAGAGCAGCAGCATGTCTGTGCTGGCCTTTTACCTTCCGTATTTACAGTCAGGTAATTGGTGGCTTGCCATCATTAGATAAGTGAGGGAAAAAACAGGAAATAAAATGGGAAAATATGTTGTTGACTAAGTCTGTGACATAGCTGACATAAATGCACCTCCATTTGTTCATCTATTTATTTTTGGAGAAGTTGCATCACCTCTTGTAACAGTGGAAATACCGTAGGCCCAGTGATTTTCAAAGTGGGAGGTGATCCTCGCTGGTTTCAGAGGAGGCTCAATGAACGGTGAAGTGAAAAACATGTGAGAAAATATTACATCAGTTATCAAAAGGCGATAAGAACCCATAGACTAGCCTAAATGTGTATGACTGGGTCGAAGAGATAGTTCAGAGACACAGTAGTTTTGGGGAATATTTCTGTTTTTCTTACTTCTCCGGGGTCAAAAAGTAATAAATACATTAGAACAGAACTTTTATAAGTATTTGGTGTAGTCTGAACTTATATCAAACAGCAAGATTGGGCTAGCTTGGCTCAATTATTGAACGTCTATGGGATCAAATAACAATTTCGATTGCCCTCCATTGGGCATCAAGTAAACTAAGAGGAGACAGAGGGCCAGATTTTCTGAGTAAACCTTTCTGAGTGAAAACCTATGCTATTGCCAATAAAATAACATGAGAGACAAAATCAAGATATGAAAAACATTTGCTCCCTTTTCAAGATGAAACTTTCTTTTATCTGACATCAGCTTTCTATACATATGTACAGAATTGTGAGTGTCATTAATTATCCTATGTACATGTTCCTTATAATTAAATTGGATGTCAACTTAATCAGTGAAATTTTCTATCTAGAATAAATATTTTAAACATGTATTCTCTCCATTTTCAGTCTCTCGCTGCATTTGCTGTGCACAGCTTCAACCCTTGGAGATCTCAAAGAGATGAGTGGAGTCTCTCACTCCAAAGAAACATCAGCATCAGCACAGCAGGTAGAGACTGCCACAGGGCAGAGACTGACAAGAGAAACAAGCCTCAGAGCTTGTGGGATGAAAGAGAATGGGAATTAATGAGCAGGTATCTGGCTTTCCTGCAAATACTGAGCTCACACAAGTTGCATGTTTTGTTTGTGCACTCCGACCCTCACTGCCTTACTAAAAGAAGTCCGGGAATGACTGAAGAGGTTCAGTAGTTGACGTGTAAACAGAGTCAAATCCAATGCTTTGATGCGCGATCTTTCACCAAACTAAGTGAAAACGGACAAAGAAATGTGTACTTTGAACTAACTTCTTGCCAATTAATAGTAACCCAGCATATTTGTACAGCCTTGAATGGCAAGCCTTTATCATTCCCAAGAGGCTTTGCACAGCCTCACTTGGTGTTTTTCCAAAGATGAAATGACATTCAACTCCAGCCATATGTCATGGTATCTTTTGGAAAACAAGGAGGCTATAAATGACTGGAAACAGTGGCGGAAGGAAAAATGAAGGGGCTTTGTAATTATTCCTGGAGATTCCAGTACGCTTGAAGATAATTGCATAATTAATCCTCCATCCTCGTCAAGTGAGCCTCTGCTCACCTCTCTCTGTCATTGCCTTACACTTCGACTTAGACCGTGTTCAAAAAGACTATCTATCTATCTATCTATCTATCTATCTATCTATCTATCTATCTATCTATCTATCTATCTATCTATCTATCTATCTATCTATCTATCTATCTATCTATCTATCTCATCTTCAGTCTTTTGCTTTAGATGTCATATGCTTCCTAACAGGCAGAAATACTTTTGTCTTTTGTTTTGAAAAATAAATACAAGTAATGTCAGTGTTAATAATGCGAATACAGTAGCAGTGTTTCCACATAAATGCCTCACTGCTCCCTGCATTAGCGCTTAATGTTTTGCTCTTACATCTGTATATTGCTAACACAGTTTCTATGTATGAACACAGACTCAGACGCTGTGATAATAGAAGAAGACAAATTGTACTACTTAATATATTTTCTTTCTGAAGGCAGTTTTCCGAGGACATAAGGAACCTCAGCAGAGTGCTGTCATTCCCTGGTTCAAAAGACTGTGTGCAGACGAAATAAATTTGTATTGTATTTGTATTATTTCATACAAGAGCCTTCGAGAAGCAACTTAAAAATGAAGACATGTTTTTGGGAGACCTATCATCTATCATATTTAGCTTCTCAGTACTGAATCCTTGTAATTGTGTTTGCCTGTTATATCTTTAATGATGGACGACATGTTAAGTTGAAATAGATTTAGTTGAAATAAATGCAGAAGATTTATGTGAGACAACAACACGGTGCACGACTGAAGAACAAAACACTGTTGTGCTGTGCTTTCACACCAGCAATGCTAGTGATAATCAGGTTAACGAGATGTTTTTCAGACGTTTCTCATTCTGAACCTTGGGAATACGCATACTGCAATAGAAATTCTTCAAAACTTCATGGTACATCATGGTGTTATTTCAGTTGAATCATGTTCAATCCTACTTGTTTTGTTGCTGACAGGAAAGCTTCGAGAACTGCTGGTTTATCTGGCCCTGGATGAATAAAACAAACCTTTGATAGAAGTTTATTTTCACCATAATAGCTCATTTTAATTTTTAATTACACAAGTAGATGCACATGCAATGTAAGAGCAAACCTGCTAAGAGTGTAACACGGAGAACAAGTTGGTGAGCTGATGTTCGTGATGACTCATTTCTTCTTCATGAATTATGCATCATGGCTACCCGTGATGCACATTACTTTAAACATTTTGTCATATGAATCTGTTTCTGTATGGTAATAACCACATTGGTCTTGAAGTTTTTGTCATTATGAATTATGTAAATTAATTTTTTTCTTTTTTTCTGTGTGTGTTAAAGAAATTATTTTTCCCCCCATTAAATTACTTTAAATAATATATAAATTGAAAGTCTTATATACTACATTTTGAAAGTAATTACAGTAAGAACTTCACTGATGTTACACATAAATTTTAGATTAATAGTCATGTGTAGTCTACTGATGTCATTTTAGCTTGGAGTTTAATAACACAAACATGTGGTACAAACTGGGGTTGTGGATTTTGAAAGATAGGCCATTACAAGGTACAATGAGTCTACTAGAAATATATTGTATTGGTTACATCATGAAAAATAGGATCCATTGCTCTTGGAGTTTGATCCATACTAGAGGCAGAAAGTCAGCACATCTCCACCCTGCTGTATATAAACCTTCTGACCCTGGCAGAATACATAGTGTACTATAAAACACTGAACGGCTTTTGAGGTTTAAATATTAGTCCCACACTTCCTGTTTGTTGATTCATAGTACTGGTTGAGCTGTTGAGCCAATCCTGAACTTATATTAGATAACATTTAAGGGTTGCATTTTCATCTTATATTGGTTGTGACTTTTGAGTAAATTCATTTTATTAGTAAGATGTTAATACTTTTTGGACATGGTTGAGTTTTAGCACACAGATGTTATCTTCCTGCTGTAGATAAAGCCCAATTGAAATTCTAAAAATAGCAATGTGTTCTTGGTAGCATTAAGCCAGATTGCATCACTTCAAAAACTACTTGTGCATGTGTTGCTATGCTGTGAACTAAAAATCAGGAAATGATAAAGTTATATTTTAGTACCTTTGTCAGAATAAAACTACATAATCTGGGCAGGCTTGTTAAATTTGGCATTATGATTTAATGTCATCCAAAAAAGCATGTGATTACTCAATGATTAGCAAAACAATCATCTACGATTATGAAATAACGATGAAAGGGCACCCCTTAGTGTGACAGAGCAAGAAAAATTGTTTGAATACGAGACAATTGCAATTGAATTACAACACGTCATCTGTTTAAAAGAAACATTATCATTATTATATATTATCAACATGGTATTATTATATTAATGTCAACCCTGATCAAAACCAACACATCTTTTATAGCATTTGTGTCAGATAGTCAAAAAGCAATAGACTTTAATTTAAGCAGATGTTATTTCCATGATCCACAGAAGCCTGTTCTGATCCAGATCTATATATCACAGTCCTAATCGCTGTGAGAGAAAAACCTGAACATTACTTGGACATTATCTTTTCGACAAGTTAACTTTAGCATATGGTGGAAAAACGACTGCTAATTAAAATTACAGTTTTATTTATATAACTTCCAACCGCCACTGCAGCACTGATTACCCTGCAGCCTATTGTGAGAAAAGGAAGAAATCATCTTTGATTTCCACCGGTTTGCATTGACATTAATGGGAATCAACCTCTCAGTGAATCATATGTTTTTTATGCCACTTTACCAAGAGACCTCTTTGGCCTTCTCCTGAAATTGGGTGTAATGGCTATGATATAAAACGCTGTCCGCTCCACATGCAGGTGCGATCAACTAATCATTGCTGTATTCGTGACCAGGGGTGGAGGTGCAATCCTGGTGCAGCATGGTGCAATGTGGTTCTGTGGAGAAGCAGCTATAGCAGGAAGAATACATTATTTGTAGGAGGAATACAATATCAGCAGATGGAGACAGGGTGACTTCAATAACGGTAAATCATATCAGCTGCTCTTATCCTATCTAAATGTAATAGTTTAATGTGCCAGAGAGTGCGAGGTGGCCTCTTTGATGGAGAAAATTAAGGAGAGAAGTTGCAAGGTGCAAATATATAACCTTCTATATATTAAAGTGTAGCAGCACACAGAGGTGGTGTTTAGCTCAGTTGGTAGAGCAGCCGCCCCATGTGCAAAAGTTCAGTCTTTTCTGCGGAAGCACAGGGTTCAAATCTGACCTGTGGCTCTTTTCCGCATGTCATTCCCCATCTCTCTCCCCCCGCATTCCTGTCACTCTTCAGCTGTCTCTATCAAAAATAAAGCTTGAAAAGGCCAACAAAAATAATCTATGAAAAAACAAAAGTGTAGCAGTGCACATACATTTAAGTAGAAATTAATGAAATGAGTTTAAAAATTTAGGCAGCAGACATACCCAACTATAATATAATAGTATGTAATATAATATAATAATATAATAATCCTGTCAATAGACCAGAAAACTAAAGGTCAACATTACTTTTTGTATCCAAGTTTAACGTAATTCTATGTCTGTATACACTCCACCAACTAAAGCACCAACTTTGTGTTTATGCAAAAACCATCTGGTCAAACATAAACTCAGCTGCACCAACCTTGGCTTAAGCAGCTTTGCAATGTTCGTCACTAAACTACAGTAAAAATATGGACTTAGACCAGACAGAAATAGTATCACAATTGTTTTTAGTGTAAGATCCATTAGCTAGGAGTTGGTTCACTAAATTAACAGCTGGTGACTCTAAATCTCCAGTTGGGTGCCATTAAACCATTACAGGAGAAGAGTGCCCAACAAAATTACAAAAGTTTAACCTCAAAAGGTGAAAAAGATTGTAGAAAACAGAGACATGGACATAAGGTATTTACATTTCTGTTATGTATTCATTTGAGGAATGTTAGTCTCTTCATCAGGTTACACAGATCTGATATTTTTGTCTGCCAACATTTTCCATTAGTGGAGGCTTCGGTACATGTTTAAGTGGCCCCTTTCTTTAATGTCATCATTTTTTTGCTCTGTTTCCTTTGCACTTTTTTGCATTTTGCTTTTATCAATTCACCAACTTTTCCAGCTCAGCCAAGCAAATCTTTTCTGTTTCTTTTTTTGTGTTTCCTCTCAGGTTTTATTTATTATATATTTGTGTGCTTATACTTATTTATATATATATATTTTTAAAAATGTCTTTAATCAAATTTAATTTATGCAAGTGTCTATATTGCAGCAATTAGTTGGTTTCTAGGCCCCAATAAAACAAGAAAAAGAAAAAAAAAAGAGAAATATACTTGGTTAAGTCTTGTGCTCATTAAAACTTTCATTGAGTTTCAGGAGCTTTTTGTAAGTAAAGGTCAGTAGAGAAAAGGTAGTGCAACTGGCACGAGCTACAAATCAATAAGGTAATTATAAATTAGTTAATTCTGGTTCCAAATCCACTGATCAATGACATGTACAATTTGTGGCTGTGCATACATTCTCATGGTCCTTTTACCCTTGTTACTGTGTTGATGATCGATCGCTTGTGCAAAATGGCCTGTGTATTATTTTGGTGTCTTTTCTATTTATTTCTTTACCTATCTTACCTTATCAATGATGAGTGTAGAGAGACTGCTTTTAAATTCATGTGTCCATGTTTAAGGTCCTTGAGACTGCAACTATATGAAGTATCTTGATTCTTTTCTTCTTCCGACAACGTGACTAAAACAGGACATATGCTCCGACATAATGGCATAATGCTAACTGAGAGCAGTGCTCTCTATGGTATAATGATTGGCACGTGTCTATGAGTTCCAGGCAGGCTGTTAGCTGAGCTTTTCTTCATGGCCAGCTGTATGGATGAATGTCCAGGGGGCATTCAAAGTTTCTGCCCTTGTTTATGTATTCATGTCAGAGGCTTTGTGATGACGGATAGATTAAAATGGATTTCACAGTGTATAATAGAAGTTAAAAAATATCAAAATTAAATAACTGAAAATATCAGTAAAATGAATTTTTGAACATAAGTATTATTATTAACTTAGTACATGTGCTCTAAATTCTGCATTGCCAAACCATTCACCAACTTGCAAGGGTTGCATTAGTTCTCTACAATAACAATGTGTTTCACATGCCCAGTAATGTTAAAAATCAATGTTTCCCAGTGTATAGACAAGTTGCCACCCTGACATTGTTATGAACACAATGTCTACATCAAAATACTCTCTGATAGGCTTAATTGAAAGGATCTACCACTATTTGATATCAGGAGCCATACCCTAATTTTTACTTTATTCATCCACATGAGACATACCCCAGGGGCTCTCATTCTTCACTCTAAAATGGGGGCAATCCCTTAGTGACCACCTCTCTGAGCACTTTGTGACAGTCCCCATAGGCTACAGTCCAGCTTCCAGTTAACATTTTAGAGCACAAGCTGGAGTTGAGTTCAGCTAAAGCTGCTGACCTCAGCTCTCTAACCTTCCCCATTAGCAGCCCAGATATTTCTTTGCATTTGCCATGCAGGAAACTAGCTCTAGGGTTGGTGCATAAATTTAGCGATGCTGAATGTTTGTTCTAATTAGATTTATGGGTAGGAAATGTTTGGAGAAGCAAGACAGCACTGTTTTATTATTAAGCTCGGAATCAGGTCAGATGAAAAGAGCAGCAATGAAATGCACTTGGATATTTACGAGGTCTGAAAGCGAAACAAGGTATGCAGCTGTAAAAAAACTGGGGTATACAGTCATTTTTCGGGAGGAACAAAGAATTGTTTACAAAGCTCCCACAATAAAGCATATGGAACTGATTAATGACCATAAATCCATGTCATGTTAAGTCAAATGGGTCAAACCAAACTTTTGAAAAAAAATATACTGGTAAAAATCCAATATTAATATTATACATATAATAAATATTCAACAGCAGTACATTATCTTAAATTTGAATTGCATTTCCTCGCATGGAAGGATTTTTTTTTACACCATAACAGCTGTATAGGAAACATGAAATGTGCTGTTATACAAGCTTTCTAAACTTTTGACATGTCTTTTTCTTATCTGCTGTACCTTCTGTCCAGTAATAAATTCTTGGTGAGATCAGACCTCCTGATAGGCTGTAAACTCTCTGGAGAAGCCTGTCATGCTCTGTTGCTTTTTGTGATACTGCAGTGAAAATAAAAAGATCTATGTATCTGTCTATCTATGGGAAGACAGCTTAAACACACTTATTCTCAGCAGTCATCTCACTCTCCTGTCTCTCACAATTCTATGGCTGCAATTAAAAAAAATGAAGTTCATAGTTAATTGGCCTTGTGATTGAATTTGGAATGAAGAAATGATATGGGAGGCTATAATACGCAAAAACAACATTAGCTCATCAATCATAATATTCATAATGAAATATTTTGTGTGTGTGTTTAGGCAAGGCCACTTCAGCAATTAATCATCAGTCACGCTTTTCTCTTTATCTAAAGAGGATGACACTTACTGCATATTATTGATAAAAATGCATGCTTTTTGAATTTCCCTTTGCATACCTATGCACTTGGCTATAGCAGCCACCAAAGGTTATCATAGTTGAGGAGTCACTCATAAACAATTCATGTAAAACTTCTAATTTGTTGTAACACATTGATTATTTTGCCATAGTCGCTGCATGCATTCCCACCTGGCCTGTTGCGACACTCAGAGGAGCCAGCTAATTGAATAAACCAAACACCACAATTGAGTCTTGCAATGTGACCTCATACAGTCCACGGCACATCCATTTAGGTTCCATCTGCTCTGAATTAAGGATGTGCACACTCTCATTTCTGTCACCGCTGCTCCAAGCAAAACAACCACTGTTGATGGGAATCGCATAAGCACTGCCAACTGCCTGCATGAGATGAAAACAGCTGCCAGGGAGTTGCAGGTGGAATCAGACTACATTATGGAGTTTTAGAAATCAGTGCAACTATTAATATTGAGAATTAACATCTGTTTTTATCCAGTGCAGTGGGCAATTCATTAAAAAGGCGTATTTGAATAAAAATCCAACTATGAAATCACATACGGTTACTCATATTTCACATAGTAGCTGCATTAAAAGTTACAGTTATTAAAATCAAAAGTTATTCAGTAAGTGTAAAAAACAAAACAAAACAAACAAAAAAACCCCACTGAGGACAAATAAAATAATAAATTAACATCAGTGACAATGCACCCTGATTATTAAAGTTTGACTTTCAAATATACTTTCATAATAGTTACTTATCATGAATGATCCATTTTTAAACAAGCAGGTGACGAAGTGCCTGTTACATTTCTCTATATAATCATAGGTGATTATGCACATTGTAAATTTCTCTACATAATCATCTGTGATTATGTAGAGAAATGTAAGATGCAAATGTAACTTGTGTAGGTGTCGGCTGGTTTCAGCGTAGATAGATAGTTAGATCCATTTTAAATTCCAGTGTTACAGTTGCAGTTACATGTATACAAACAGGTAGTTAAGTTAAAATGACTGAAGAACACAAAGTATCATTGGGTACAGTCATTTACTGCATGAAGAATACATACTAATTGCTGAGTTCTTTTTTTATTTTACGTCAATCTTTATCAGATGTGTGATTGTGGGTCAACACAGTTGATGCAAGTGATCATACAGTATCTCAACTGAGTGTCACACTCTTGACTTTAGTACCAGAATTTAGTTTCCTCCTCTTGGAGCTGAGTGCACAAAGCCTTATTAGCATTACAGTATGAATTATGAATGACCACAGAGCTTTATATAAAGGCTTATGTTATTCGTATACTGTATTATTAAACAGAAAACTGTTTTGCATGCCAAGCTGGAGCAAGCGAGATGCTGATTGCTTGAAGTCTTTCCATTATCTTGGATACTGTCTGGTATATATAATACAACTTTTCACTGTTAAATTCTGCTCACGCAAAGAAGCAAGCTGACATCCATATTGTATGGCTCATTTACTTTTGCAGTGTTATTAAGCACTGATGAACATAGAATGCAAACAACAACCAAATAGTATAAAGGTTTGCAGAACACCAAATGTTGTTTTCACATGAACCCAAAGTACAAAATTAAAAACACAGCTAAGTTTGCGGGTGTATGACAGAGTGTCGTTTGACATTTTTTTGTGCTTACTACCCATGAGAACATGTTATCCCTACAGGCGAACACATGAACAAGTTTCAGACCAAACACTAGTTTATTAGTATCCTGTATCCTGCTGAGTACACTTAAGGCTGCGAGCACAATTAGGCACATTTGCTACTTTCCAAGCCTCAGTACTGGATCATTTGAGTAATTTTTCATGCCCATGCAAACAAAAAAGGACACAGTAATTCTTAAACTATAATTAAATTTTACAAATTACTTAACATTACATTTAATTAGAGGAACCTGGGGCTCTACCAAAGTTACTTTCGTCAGCTGAGACAATATACTCACTCATGTTAAGATCTCAGGAAATCATTTAACCTGAATAAAATCATTATTATTATTTTTTTAATTCTTGGTATAAACAGTCCTTCTCAATAGCTTGTCAATTAGCTTAAAAGGCACTTGGGAATACTTTTTGTCCCGCTGCCTAGAATTTTTCAGGTTTGATATATCAGACTCTTTAAAGATATCTAAGGACTCTCGGGAAAGCCCTGATGATGTGCAGAGTGTCTGCACAACAAATGAAGCCGTCATCAGACTCACGCAGAGTATGTGATTCTGCAGAGTGAGATAAAGCGAGGCAGAAAGTGGGCGGGAGTTGTCATTCCGTGTGCCGCACTGTAGTTCAAAGTCCACACCCCCACTCACATCATTTAGACACACACCACACAAGTTTGAGAGAAGCCACCCACTTATTCATTTTGTAATTGGGAGCAGGGAGCATAGAAGCTTCTTCAACATGTCACTCTTCTCAGCAGGGATCTCTCTCCTCTCTTAACCTCTCCACCACCACAGCCGAACGGATGACCACGATAATCATACAAGATCAATGTTTTCTATGCAGCAGTTAAGCTATGAGTTGAAAATCCCGAAAAGGGGCTCACTTTGTGTTTTACTGGGCTCCACTGCAACGACACAAAGAAAGAAAGAAAGAGAGAAAGAAACCAGAACAGTGCTCTATTTTTAAGCCTCAAGAACCAGTGCAACAAAATGACTAGCTCTCCTAAGGAAAGCTGGAAAAGCACAAAGTTGTTAAAAATTTAAAGAATGGTCAATGATAGTTGACACTATTATTATTCAGCATGATGCATCCACAAGTGTGTACACACAAGCAAGGGTGCCATTCTTTACTTACACGTGGTTAGCTTACAGTATCACCTCTTATTCTTGTCCACTGTGTAGGGCTTATTTAACTCCTGAATTAAGTAAGCATGTAAGTCTATAAACTCAACTTGGGTATTAACTGTATTTACATGATGTATTCTCAGCATTTTTATTTATTAAAATTGAACAACAATAGGTAACTAATGTTATATGACAGACATTACTTACAAACAAAGGAGGTATAATCATCTATTGATCAACCAGATGATAGAAGTTACCAATTACTTAAGATGGGGTGCTAAATTTCCCTGGATAGGGCACAGACCCTCTCTCTAGGAGGTAGAAATATATAAATAGATATTCTCGCCATGTTCAGTGTATCACTAATAATGTTGATTCTCTGTTGTACAGCAAATGCCACAGGGTTAGGAGGATGATAGTCGCACCAAAGCCAGAATGCTATTAAAGAGCATATTCTAATGGTGCTCCATTTCTTCGAGGGGCAGGTTCAGATGACAGCACAGTCTGAGCAATGACGGGTGCATTCAGCAGCAGTCACAGACACTTTTATGTCTCAAGCTAAATATGTCTCCTGCACTGGAAAATGACGAGATTCAGCTGTCTGTGATTTAGAATTTAGCTACATGTTGCACTCTAATTGCAATACGCCAAATTGCTTATTGAGAGTCACTCCTTTTTATTTAAGTGGAATGCAAAATGTAATACTATTCTGTTACTTAGATCCTACTTGTGAGATGGCAAGAAGGACAGATTAGTTTCTTTAAAACTCGAAAACAGTTTTTCCTATGTTAATAAAAAAAATACTGAGTTATGATTATCAAGATTTAATTTGCGATCAAATGTTACACCAATATTTTAGCAACAGGTTTAATGATGAAAGATAAAATTTCAGACTTGGTGTGAATGTTGAAACTAGTATGAAAAAAGGCCATACACTTCTGTACATCAGCAAAATAGTCCTGTAGCAAAGTAAGTAAAGTACAATAACGTAGTATGTAAGGTACAATTTTGTATCATCAGCATAACAATGCAATTAAATGTCATGGCATTAAATAATATTGCCCACAGCATATGGATGGACAATAAAAGCACAATGAATTGACTGAATCGGTAAGAATGCAATAGTCAAGTGTGTCAAGTGCAAAATGAAGGTCAACTTAGAAAGCCAGAACTTCTTTTTAAAAAAGTCCATACACTCGCAAACTTAAAATAATCAGTGACACATCCAATAGTTAACAAGAAATTAGTAGTTCAAAGTAATTACGAAGCAACCAAATTAGGTACTCCAGTACTGGATTTTGGTGCAATAAAATCCAGTGAACTAGGGGAGATTCTCATATATGACACTGGATGATGTGGCTCATGTAAAATGGTAGGAGAAAAATTATGAAGCGTATCCAGCTAAGGGTTTCTTATGGTAGGAGGAGAATTGATTGGATCCATGGACAATAAAATTGCTTTTTTTAAAAATCAATAAAAGAGCTTGCATCAGAGGCAACAAGAGGAAGCAGAAATACCAGATTATAGCAGAGGTTGACAATATCATCAACCAAATAAAATTATTGCTTTGAGAGGATAGGCAGCAACAAGCTAAGAGAGCACTTACGAACCTTGCTATATACCATGACATATCAACAGCAGATTTATTTTTCATTTGATGCATATATTGCTAATACTATATGTTGTCTAAGCAAGTTAGAAGGACTGACACTGACATTTAGAATGGAACTACATCACTACACGTCCCTTCCCTGAGGCTGCATGTTACACAACACCACATATAGCTCAGTGTGGACTGAGTAATGCATTACCGAGGGAAAGCTGCTCATAAAGTTGCTAGACTTGCTGGATTTTACACATCGAAGATCTTAACGTGCCAGGACTCATGGGCTTTAGGGAAGGATTCATCTTTGATCTTACCTTCTCAGCACTTCCCCATATCCATTTCAGTGCACTAAGATTCTTACATTCATAGAGTACCATAATTTAAGGTGCACGCGCAAGTAAATCCAGTCACTAGTTAAAACCTATGGTATGGTTTCTATGCTGCCCATGTCTATAAGGTATAACTCATAATGCATTATACTACTATGTTTATAGCAATGTATGTAGTTATAAGCAGTCATAAATATTGAAAATATTGTGTTATTATGCATTATAAAGTGTTACAAATATGAGAATTATAATACACTATAATACTTGCCAAAATGTGAGTGTCTTGCAATTGTGAATATTATGATACTTAACCTTATTCATCATTATAAAATGCATATAATGTGTTGACTATTGTTATAAAGCATTATGATTATAGGGAATATTTCTACATATAAGCATACATTGCTATAAGTACAGTATAACACATTTATATGTATGTCTTTAATGCATTATAATGGACAATCATCATACTGTGTTATGATTTGTTAACAAAATTAACCCTAAGCCCATTCTGAATATAACTATAATCATACAATGTTATATTCACAATATAATACATTTGAAGTATGTTTATAATGCATTATAGACATGGGTGTCATAGAAAGTCTTACCAAACCCATAATTTGAAGGGGTTGTTTATATACAGTAGAATTTGAAATGAAAATGAAATGAAAACCTAATTAATTAATTAATTAATTAGCACAGGGTAGAATGACTTTTTCATATGTTAGACTCATATGTAATTTTAGTAACACAGTCACTCTCGCTCTCCTCCGCTCAGTCTGTGTGCCTTTCAAAGCCTCTTCTCTTCGCTGACAATTCTGTGTGATTTCACCACCGCCCGCTGTGGTTTGTACGCAGTCCTTCTTAGTTCTGATCACCAGACTTTAATCCAAACACTTCTTTGATGCTCCCAGACATCTCGGACCCTGCCTCAAAATGAGTAGAACAAACAGTTGAATCAGATGACTGGTGCCTCTGCTGATCTTAAAAGCTGCTGAGGAAATGTCAGTGCAGTTTAAATTACGCATGATCTGATAAATGGAGCTGCTTTGTTGACATTTCTGTCTTCTCTTAGTTATATACATATATATTTTTTTTTCCTGACAAAAATGCCAAGCCGTTTTATCGAGGTAAGTCTGACACACCCATCAGAATGTTTTTTTTCAAGATTTCACAGATTTGTTTTTTGTGTGTTTGTGAAAGTAGTCTAGCTCACCTCCATTGGCAACCATTCGAAATACATGATTGATTGTGTTTATCTCCTTCAACGTGAGCCTCGTTCCCTTCAGTGACGATAGCCTGCAAGACACATTTGTACAATAAGAAACATAACACACTAGTACAAAACAGTTTCAAAGGTTCAGCATGTAACAGTTTGGAGGATGTATCGCCAAAAACGGAAAAGAATATTCACAAGTGTTTTCATTAGTGTTTAACCACTTGAAAAAAGAATCGGAAAATGAGCCTTTTGAGAGCAGGTCACCTTCCATAGCCTGCCATGTTGAACTGCCATGTTTCTATAGTAGACTAGAACAGACAAACCAAACACTGGCTCTAGATAGAACCTTTCATGTTTTTTTTACAAGTATCTCAGCCACCATAGTTTCTCCTACATGCTTGGGAGGGGAGTGGATATTTAGTTGGTTGCCTCACCTATAAATCCTACATTCTGGACCTTTAACATTTAAGGTTGATTGGAGAGATTGTTTTTCTGGGGCCTTTTTTGTAAATTTTTACAAACCATGCATTGTTGTCAATGCACAGTTTAGAAGGTTTCTTGAGTGTGGAAATAATATACCGGTACCTCCTGACTCCTAATGTTAAATGAAAGAAACCAACCTTCAATTAACTCCATAAACACTCTATTACTCTTTTCCTATCATTTGAAATGAAAAGGCAAAGAAAAAGCTTGTGATTGCACTTGAAGTAGTTTCATCACCTGCAGCTCACATAACAGTAACCTGTGACTCAGGGTTGACTACCCTCTTTGTGTGAGGCATTTCACATCTCTAAATTGCCTATAACCTATTGTTCAATAGTGAGTCACTGCAGACTTCTGGCAGGAGCAAAAATCTGAGCTGATGTAGCCAGCCACTTATTATCCTGTTACTACAGTAGAACAAGGAGGAGGGGGATAAAAAAGCACCCCAGATACACAAATACACAGACACACACTGCCATAATTACCAGTGGTGTGGAAGACATTACATGCGTTGAAACACATCCATTTTCTAAGCTCCTCTAACAAGCTGCCTGAGTGGGTGAGGTGACTGTTGCTTAGATTTTAAATTGTTAATACAGCCACATCACAGCCAGGTGATGACTGTTAAAGTCATCGTTCCTCTCAGTCAATAAGCATATTTGTTTTATTTGGATATCCATGGGAAATACAAATGATAATGATGATGACTCCGATGATGATTGCGTCGATGGCGGTGGTGACGATGGTGATGATGAGAGTGTGGGTTTAACTGTAAGTCCATGTAATCCTAAATGCAATTTGAATATGATTACATGATACAGTTGGGGATGTGGTGCACTGTGGTTTTCCTGCTCTGCTGAGTTGTATTTGTCTTAATGTGACTGCTACCCAGCACAGATCCTTCAGACCACACAGCGTTTGCTTAATAGCATTTGCATGGAAAGAAAACTTAATAGACAAAGAAAACTCAACACTTAGCTAGACTGCACAACATCTTGTAATGGAAGGATAACAGCTAAGGTGTATTTGATTTTCAGGATTTTGTCAAAAGAAACAATCTTACAGCCTACCCATCTTAAGAACAGAGAGTATGTCTGACATTCCCAATAAAGTGAGGGTCGTTTGTCCATGGAAATTGTATTGAAATGGCCCTTGAGCATAATGAAGATGATTTACCGAGTTTGACAAGTAATCTTTGAGGGGTAAAACGCTGTTTCAATTCATGTTTTTGATGGCTTACAATCAGGACAATGCTGTATTTCCCTAAGGATCTAAAAGGTCCCAATGACTTTCTGAAGGATTTTGTTCTTTTGTGGGGAAAAATGCTTTCACTGCAGCAAGGAAGCTGTATTCTGTCAGTATTAAACCGATAATTAATTTGCAAACTATTAGAGCAAAACAATCAGGAAATACAAGAGTTTTCATAGCCTGGGATAAAATTTTAAACTAGATTCTTAAACTTTATATATGCAATGCCAAAACCTTATAAAGTCAGTATAAATGTCTGAAAACATCTAAAGCAGGTAAAAAAAAAAAAAAAAATCAGTGGAACAGCGCTCCCTCTTTCAGAAAAGCTTTGGCACTGTTGAGTTTTACAACATCTCATCTTATTAATATAAACTGTAGAATCACCTTTATTATATCTTATGGTACGTGTAAAGGGCTTTTGGGGGGCAAATTATGGGGTTTCCTGGAACAAACTGTCCACATAACAATGTAAATATATCAATAGTTTGAGGGAATAAATACAGCTTGCCACGGCTGTGCAGGGGGGAACACTGGTGTGACCAAAGCAGTCTGTGCCGACAGCTTGTGTCTGTGAGATAAAACCCCTGCCAAAGAAGAATGGCAGCGTTTACAAAGCTCTCACATTTGAGCACAGGCACACACATAAAAAGGGGTAATGGTCAGAGTCTGCCCTCATGTTACTGCAGAAATGGAGGTGTTAAGGACAGCAGGGGGTGACAGCTACTTGATGGGAGACAACACCTCTACTCATGAAATATAATGGTAGAATACAAATGCGATATACCCTTGGATCTGAAGTACATACAAGTTTTAGGGAAAATTCTACTTTTTCCTCACTCTCAAAGAGCTGTTGATAGTGTTTCCCGCATTTTTTTTTTAATTTGTTTGTAAATGGCCAGTCAGAAATAGGCAAAGTGACATCATGTTAGCTTTTGAATGTTTTACGGCAGCAAATGCCCTGCAGTCAAAAGCAAAGTTGTGTATGGAATAAAAGGCAAAAGCAACAAGTCGACAGCTGTTTGTCAATTCCAAAAATAGTATTATCTAATGTTACAACCCTATCGAAAGGATGACATTGCTTGTCTGTGTTTTCCAGTAAAAAACTAGATGTTTTTTGATGTGAAAATGTATGTATGTATAGACACAGAAACAACATGGGTAAGTGTGGGGGAAAGTTGTTCGGGTTTGGGTGAGCACACTGATTGATTGCATCTTCCAGGTCAAAGGACGGCATTGACAAGTTTTGTGTCACATCTGTTATGTCAGTGTTGGTTTTGTTAACATTAAGTACTTTCTTAATATTAAACCTTAACTTTGAGCCTCTCAGATCAGAAATGATTCCTCATTGATATACAATGTAACATATATCCAAATGTTACTGTATATAGGGACGGCTATGGCTCAGGAGGTCCAGGAGCTCCTCCAGTCTGCATGTCAAAGGGCAAGATACCGAACCCCAAACTGCTCCTGAAGCCCTCGCCATCGGTGTGTGAATGCATATGAATGCTTACTGTAGCTCCTAAAAACTAATGAGCAGTTGGCACCTTGCATGGCAGTTAATGCCATCTGTGTGTGAATGGATGACTGAGATATGTAAAGTGAAAGTGCTTAGACTAGAAAGGCCCTATATGAGTACAGTCCATTTACCATATCATTTTGTTTTTGAACTCATAAGCTGTGTAGGTCAAATTGAAAAGACAAACAAAATATACAAGAAGCAACGTGATTGCAGAACAACATGTAGTTCTGACACACACCGGATGTATTCTGGAATATGTTCTAAATTTGTTATATAAGTAGAAGTCAAAGAGGGAGGTTTAAGTGGGAGTGAGAACAACAAAAAAGCTATTTCAAACCCTTGATCACAAAATAACCCCTTAAACGTACAGTATTGAACATCATGACAGCATAAGAACATGTTGCTTACTAGAAGACAATGCATTTAAATTTAAACTCAATAATAATAGCTTGTCATATTTTGTTTTACATCGCTATGGCAGAAAGAGATTTGAGTCATGATTAAAAAACAGTGCCTGAAAAAGTTTTGGGTTATCACAACTCTGAATGAGTTTGAATTTGAAGGCAGGCTACCCACAGTCACATCTGCTCAACAAACTGAGCAGAGTGAGGTGATGAAAACAAAACACTTTTAAAAATCATTATACTGAATTGCTATAGTTTATGTTGTAACTAGTTAGGTTAGTCATCTCTATGCTAAATTCTGACTTTGTATTTCATGCAGTGACAAGCCTCTGCTTATCGGGTGCACTACAGACCCATCACTGCAATAGCAGTTCATGAGTTAATTAGACACTAATCAGTCAGAGGTTGCTTTATGCACATCTAATGACCCTTAAAGCTAGTATCAAGAATAGTAAGTTATTTTTTTTCATCATCTATGAAGCTGATTCTAAAATCTCTTGGTTTTGTATTACACGGCCTTCAGTCTTTGCCTCAACACGGACATAAGTTCACTCATTAATCATTTAAGGGAGGCAATTTGCACAACACCTGTCACAAGCAGGAGGCTATTAAGGTCCTCTGTGAAAGAGGAACCGTGGACTTAATGGTTGAGGAGTAAAGCTTGTTTACAAAATATTGCTTTCTTCGAAGAACTTGATGAGTGAGCTCAGCTACAGGCCTGGTTTCTTCCAGAGGAGTGCATGTGCATTCAGTCACGCCTTCGGACATAGTATCCTCAGGTAAAGTGTTTACTTTGTCAAGGAACACTGATTGTGATTAATGATTGTTTTGCTTCCTCTCTATTGCTTCAAAATCTGTATTGGAAGGCCGTCACAAGAAAGGATTACACTGCTGTTCGCTGAAATAAAGATCTAATATGAGTGAAGCTATATTTTGTTAATGCAAAGTAGTATTTCAGTCCACTAAAACCTCATAGTTCTTATCAGACAAAGCTTAGTAAAGCACCTCAGTTGACTACTGCAGTCTCCCCACCCGTTTCTCGCATCAAGCCAAGTTTGGGGATTGAGGTAATGCATTCAGGATTAAGTCGCTGCAATGCCAACTCTTTGGGGACTGTTCAGACTCTGTTCTTGCTGGTCAGACACAACTCTGTGCTCACTACAGTCCCCCAGTGCCATTCACTTACAGTCCACGGCTGTCTGAGCTTTGAGCCTTTCAGCGGTGATGATAATAAGAACTGTAGTAGGGTCCAAGAGACATCCTCCAGATAACACCCCTCAAGGAGCCAGTCAGTAAATCATATAATAGGGCTCCACTCTCAAGAGACCGAGTTCAGCTTGAAGTTGCCACACTGAAATGGTCGAGGGACAATCAGCAGGGAGTTTCGTACATAAAGAATGGACCCTGCGCTTCATTGTTTTCCAAGCACAAACAAAATCCTTATCTGCTACTCTTACCTCTCGATGCCAAATTAGTGTTAATTACTTGTTGTGACAGAGCTTCTCAGGCCAATCTGATCAATGTGACTTTCCAATAACAATCAGATACAACTAAACCTATCGTTACAGAAAATATATTGTCCTTACTTTAGGAGTGTGTTGTGGAAAACAATCTTCAAGGGTCCCTGAAAACATTAGCATTCATATTTTCATTTTCAGCATTCAACAAAAAAAAAAAAGGAGAGAGGTGCTCAACTGCTAATAGAAATGTGACTTGCATAACCATCACTATAATATGAATCATCTCAAACTTACTTTATATTATATGCACTATCATGTTTGTAACATGAATCCTCTTGATTAAAGGAGTAATTGGCTCTTTAATGACGAACCAAGAGTTTACTGTCTTAGTAATCAAAGAAGAGGCACAGTGGTTTCAGAAACAAGCCAAATACATCTGGAAACAAAGGGCAAGTTAATTAGCAGCTAAAAGACAAGTCCAAATTCTATTGTATTCTCAGCTCTGAGTGAGGCAGATTGTACAGTGCTATACATTATCAGTATGCACATTTAATGTCATAATCCAGTAATGAATGGCTACAGAAAGAAGGAGACTATGAAGTGTCCCTTTTCTATGTGGTGGGAGTAAGTTTGTCCTATCTTATTACCTGGCAATGAAACTGTACCCTTGAATTACTAAATAGGAACAGTATTTTTTTTTTTTAAAGCAACATTATGTCACTTTTCTACAATTAAATATCTATACATCTTTAACCGCTTATCCTCACTGGGGTCGCGGGGGGGCTGGAGCCTATCCCAGCTGACATTGGGCGAGAGGCAGGGTACACCCTGGACAAGTCACCAGTTTACAATTAAATAACACATTCTAAATCATTGTGATGTTACACTGACTTGACTTAGCAACATACTCTATGGACATAATGTCATAGGTGGAGAGACCAAAGAGGACGTTGACAGAGAAATCTAAGAAGAGAAGAGAAGCGAGTGACCAGACAAGTCGCCAGACAAGAACAAATCAAAGGGAGCAAAGTGAAAAAAAAAAAAGCTCAAAGACAGACGCCATGCTGGGATTCTTGCTGTTTAACTAATATTAGCTGGCTGTTGTGTCTTGTGTTATTGCACTTGCTGTTTTGTAATATAATCTTGACAAATGTGTGCAATTGTCCATATTTACAACAACAGTGGAATTACATCTCATTAAATGGCAATTTCTACGAAATCCTTTTTATCTCTGTTCAAGTTTATCTTAAAGACAAAATTATTGTCCCCTTATTCTCTAATCTTTTGTCTCCTTCCCTTGTGCATGCAAATACATTAGGTACCCAATACATATTTTACTGATACCCAATAATAGTTGTGTCTTTACTGTTTTTTAAAGAGTTTTTACACATGATCTTTTTGCATATCACTGGTGCTCAGCAGTATAACAAAATCAACAAACCTCTTTGGATATAGGTCTCCCTTCCTCTCTCTAGGCACACCATGCCCTATTAATTACAAAGGCAAGCAATACTGACTTTTGTCTCTGCAGTCAACACAAAAAAGGGTCAGTTAGGAGTTTTCCAGGCTTGGCATTAACACAAAAGATGTTCTAAAAGGAGATATAAAACAGTGCTATTCATAAAGGACCAGTGAATATGCACTAAACTTCTTTCTTTCTGTAAGGCTTTGTAAGGCTCCCTACAGTGTCTTTGTGATTGCAAAGCAACAGGCTTTTGGTTTCTCAAACCGTTCTTATTGTTTCACACAAAACAAAAATCTCACACATCATTGCTAGCCTGTCCTCCAACATAGACAAATGGGGGATGTTATTGTTGAACTTGTATCATACTCTGTGTGGTGCCTCCAATATCAAACAAAAGACAAAAAAACAAGGGGTTGTTATCCAAAATGTAATGCCATTAGTGCACTTATTATTAACAAATTAACACATTTTTTGACATGTATATGCTGCTGAGTTCATTGACATTAATGTACAATGCAAACATCAGTCCAAAATGTGCCTTTCTTAGGCATTAACAGTCAATGCAGAGATGGTGGTGTCACATTTTCAGGGATGCCCCTGTCTGCAGAGCTGGACCTATCATCTTTCTGGCAGACAGGAGCCGGGCAGAGCCCAGAGGAAAGGGAATACTAATTCACCAGCCAATGAACTGCCAAGATGTTATTAATCTCCATGCAGAGCCAATACTTTGGTATTAAACATTAATTCCATTTGCATACAAATCGGAATCCTAAAGAAATCTAATGTCAAAGTCAAGACTGTTGAAAAAAAAAAAAAAAACCTTTTCTTTATATCCTTTTGGGGCTGAGGTTGTGGCTCATCAGTTGGGAAATGGTTGGTAATGAGGTCAGTTCCTTGTCTTGTTTTGTGAAACCTTGAACCCCCTCCAGCCAGCTGAAGGTAACGGTCCAACAGGGCTTAAAAATAATTAAATAATTTTCCCTTTTGTATTACAAATGAGATCCATGATGTGGTGCGGATTTAGAGACATACTAATGTTTTTTCTCATAATGTTCACAAGTATTGCTTATCATTTATTCATTTGTTTATGGTATCATCGTTCCTATGCAAATTGTGAAGCAGCTCACACTAAATTCAGCCGGTTTTATTTCCTTGGGTTTACATCCACTCATCATTTAGCTTATATGCACTGATGTGGTGAAATCCTTCTCTTCATTTTCATTTTAAAGCCACTAGAAATCAAAATCCACAATATCCAAAACCTCTCTGCTCCTGTTCAATCTGCTGCTTTCAGTGTGGGCCAACTAAATGGTGTCAAAGGAGTCTGGCGGCTTTGACAAGACCATAGATGGATATAATGATTTCAGTTCCAAAGTAAAGAGATGAGAATATTCTACATATAGCTTACACTTAAAACATCAGTGTATAGGACTCATAAATTAGACTCTAGTGGTGTAGTTGCAGATTGTAACTCCCCTCCACTCATACTTCTGTTTCAAGTGTGGAGGAGAAACCACAAAAAAAACCCAAAAAACGTGGATTAATTACTGTAGTTTGGTTTGTCAGTTCTCGGCTACTGTAGAACTTCTACACCATAGTCTACATGCAACATGTACATGTTACCTGCATCTTCGTGTGCAATCAGGCCTATCAGTATTATTCTATTAGTTCCAAACAACTTCAACATCAAATGTTCCCTACCCTAACATAATACTGGGATCATTTGTATATCATTTGGATTGTCATTAAACCTCTTACACACTACTAATTTGAGGTGGGTACTATAAACTTAATGTTTCCCTCAGTTGAGCACAGGTTTTGATTTTTGTGCCAGGATAACAGAGCTAAAGAAGACAAATGCTTTTGTCACAGTGGAAAGTCATTGATTTGTAACAGGATAAAATGAAAGCACACTGAATTATAATTACTGCATGCTCTGAAAGGTGAGGAGCTGTCAGATTGCATCTGATTTGTGGGCATGCCTCCTCCATTATTTGGTTTGCTGATTACAGCAGGCAAAGAGCTCTGGCCATGAAGTATGGTTTGAAAAAAAAAGGTTTGATGTGGCTCTATGGAAGCCCGAGAAACAAGACAGGGACAATTTATTTCCCAATTGTGTTACATAATACATTTTCTGTGACACTGTAGTGTCTTAAGAGGGTTGCTGCTTGAGCTATATTCACGTAATAATTTACTTAGATTTATGCCTGCTGAGGCATTTCAACTGAACACGATGTAAAGCTATTTAGTCATCACTACAATTGACAGCTCTTATTTTATATTTGTCATTTGATGTAAAATTGATACAAAAAATGGTTGGTTGGTTGATCTCTTTTTTTCAGAGCATAATTAATCACTAATGTCTGAAACATGCCAAAAATGCCATACTCTTGAGTTAAATTGGCATTTTCTATCCATACCGTTGGCATTAAGGAGATCTCCAATGAATAAATCCATATTGCCTCTAAATGTGTGAAAAGATATGGAGATAATTATTGGCATTGTTTTATCCCCAAGCACGAAGCTAATTAATTACTGATATCTGTATTGCTGATATATTCTGTGCATTAAAGCCCCAAAGCTACCTAAAATGGATGCTTAACTGAATTAAGTAATGCTATCATTAGAAAGGTACTCTAAATACATGTCAATCCATACATTTTTATGAATTTTATCTAGTTATCCAGTCTGTAGTTTTTAGATTCTGTAGAAATGGTAGGAAGTAGGATTGGTGGTGAGGTCAGTTGACCATGGCAGAATGTATGCCATTTTAGAATAACCAGATACAAGTATCCAAATACAAATTTGTATACCAACCTAGCCATCTCAATATTCTTTTTGGATTTCAGTGAGCTTGCAGACTGTCAATGACATCTTGATAATGTCAGTTTGTTTGCTTTGATGGTACAGAAAGTTAAAACATTTTACTCTGGAAAGGGTTGAATTCTAATTTCATGCAATTATGATATCTTATCTGGCAGGTGTGTCAGTTCTCCCAGGCACCAAATCAGTTTCTTGGCTTTGTGGAACCATTTCAGGTTTCGCACAGATAAATTGATCCATCTGAGAAATTGTTAAGTAGAGCACTGTCCCCGGCTGCAGACACCTTTGGGAAATCACAGGATTGTCCTCGGCAGTGACATGAATGACGGCTCCGGCAGCCACAGTGAGAGTTTTAATCAGGCATGATGACAAGAGAGAGGCAAATGTGTGTGGAGCAGAATACAGAGGTAACACAGTGACAAATTCACGACAATGATATTGATATGGTTATACTGTCATATCACTGATTTAAGGATAGCAGATAGTTTGTACACTATTTTGGTGCATATAAATCTCAGCAAGGAGGGAGTACTCTGTATGCCACTGCTCTGTAGGGTGTGAGCAAGATTAGTTATTTACTTGTTCACTGAGGGAAATAATTAGACAGAAAAAAATACTCCTTTAAGGATTTTTGAAAGATTTCTCGTGGCAGTCTTTGGTAACTGCAGACACAAAAAGAAAAATAAACAAAACAAAAACACAAAAACTGTTGATTTATGAGGCAAGTCCATAATATAGCAGTGTTTAAAACAACACGAAGCAATGATTGGTATTATTTGTGATATGATGCATCCACAATTATGGATTGAAATTTACTCACACACACACACACACACCCACACACACCCGGTAAACATGGACACATGCATTTGTTATATTACATTATATATGAAGTAGCAATGTTTGATGTAACACAGCAAAACTGCCCTCTATGATGCCCCTATTGTAGATAAAACGTGATTAATTTTCTTTCCAGTGGAGACATTGTGGTAAAGTGTCTCCAAGGATGCCCCATCGAGTAGACTAAAAATGATAAAGTGCCCTCTAGGATGCCCCTCCAATGGAGGCAACATAATAAGGTGCTAACCTAAACCTCGTCAGGCTCTACTTTTCTCTCCTTAGCTTCCTCTGTCAACATCTTCTTCGGTTTCAGGCGGCTTGCCCAGCTCCAGTCCATGCTGTTTCTGGGACACTTTTACATTTAGGAGGGCTAAGAGAGTAGACCATAGTATGTATCTGTTCAACCAGCTAATTTATCCATGTATCCTTTTCCATTCTCGGAATGAGCGGATCCTGAACCAGAAATGGGCGGGGCTACCTCAACGTTTTTAACTGATGCCTGAAACTGATATGGATTGATCAGAAATGTCTATATGAAGTAGAATACATTTTACAAAACAACATCAGAATTGAGCTCCAGATCAATGTGTTTGATCACAAGAGTAAGAGGACAAAGTTTTTTTATGAACTTAAATTAATACATTTCGGTGAATCACAAATAGCGTGACACATAGTCACGCTATTTGAATTTTTTTTTTTTTACTCTTTAAAAAAAATTAAACAGTATCACTAGGTGTTTTTTATGACCTAACATTTTTATTTTTCAAGGGGAAACAATATTTTTTTTACAGAGAGAGGTATGTGGACGGCTCAGGAAAGCAGTGCCAGGTGAGCTGATTAACACAGCTTGTGCTCATTGTCTAATGATTTTCTCCCCTTTTAATGCAGTAACTGGACCTCCAGGACACACACACACACACACATACAGACAGAGGACAAATGGTTGCGTCAGTGCATTAAACGGGCTGCAAGTTTTGGTTAAGGAAAGTTGGGCTGAATTTATGTGTGCCTAAGAAGTTAAGCATTCGTGTGTGAGCAAAAAAAAAAAAAGAATCAAGAAGTAATTACCTGTGAACAGACTGTCATGTCTGTGATTGTGCCGAGGGAACTCGCAGTGGCAGTGAGACTTGCTACAAAGAGCTGCAGCAGTAGGTGAGGACGTGGAAGTCTGTGTATATAGCTGGCCTATCATGAAACAATGTGGACACACTGGATATACACACACAGTACCTGGCTAGTACCATCTAGTGGGTAAGGCTACCCAATGAAGATTTTCCTTCGAGGGCAGATATTGACACACTGGATGAAACAGTTTAGATTTTCTTGTATTGTCTGGAGTATGACTTTAGATAGACTTGCTTTACAGTGACCTGTCAACTCCTGAATGGGCCTCTTCAGTGAATCATCAGTAGGGACGGTGTAAAGGCTGTTTAATGCTGATGTGACTTGAAATGCTAAAAATGCATACATAATAACTAAGTGAGTGTCTCATTAAGCGTCCATAAACATCTACGTGAAATTTCCTAAAAAAGAGTTCATAACTGCTAGAAATCCAAGCTCATTTTGCAGTTCAGACCATTTCTCAAGACTGTGTGGGCGAGGTGGATCCAATTTTGAGTGACAACTAAGCAATGCACTGCTTTGGACAGGGAGCAGTGAAACATATTTATCAATATCAGCTGAAGTGTACGTTATTGAGGATATTTTCATAACTGTACTTTGCTGTCAGAAAGTCTTTTTCCAGTGAGCCTATTATCCACACTCTCTTAAAAGCCACCACATCAGACTACTTTCACAAAAACAGTAATTTTTCCAAAATATTTTCTGAACTCACTCAGTAAATTGTGGATTTATATCGACGAAACCAGAGTTGGAGTTTGTTGGGATGGTGGAAAGACTAACTTTGAATTAAGTTTGCTTTTACCGTGAATTATCACGGGAATTAAGTTAATCTTAGTTTAAACTTTAAAAGAGAGAAACTTTAATTCAAATGGTGTGCAGTTGTATTTTTATGTTTAAGTAAAACAGGCACGAGAATATTTACTTTATTGACAGTTAATGAGTTTTTTTTTATTACACTAAATCCAGCAAAGTATTTTGGCTCCAGCTGGCTCTGAGGCAGATTGAGTGAGAGCAGAGAGCTTTTGTTTAATGAGACAACTGATATGGCTTTTTATTTTTATTTTTAGTTTAGTTTGCAGTATTAATAAAGTAATAAATGTCCTAGCATAAGCACAGTCAATTCAAACCCCAGATCAGGAAAGTTTCCAAAAACCTAAATGACAATATTTCAAATACTTTTTAGATGCTTAGCTTAACTAACCTCAAGGCATTGTTGCTTCAGCCCAATACAATAGCATTCCAAGTCACTGTGAACAGACAGGCCTGTCTGTGTATGGTCAGTGGTTGTGTCTATAATACAAATTCCTGGATATTAAATGTTTAACTGCATTTTTATGGAGTGGTAGCATACCATGACACAGTTGAGCCACGTTTGCGTCAAAAAAATGTTAAACTGCAGTTGCAAGAAAATTCATTTAATTAATCTTAAAATGTTTGATTTGAAACAACTTATTCTAATTCTCATTAAAACTATTAATTCATCTACTGTTCTTTAATTTGTTTCTATCTGTTGTTTTTGTATGACTCACTCTGTACTAAATGTTTTGTCAGTGATTGTTATTTTGGGTGCTTTAACTGTATGCTCTCACTCTAGTCTCTCGGCACATGGAGAAATGTTTTCTCTCCTACTCTTCTCTATGCTGGACTGTTACAGTGAGTAATTTGTCGCAGTTTCTCACTGCAGTAGGTTTTATAATGTTTCCAGTTTAATTTGTGATTATTTAGCATTGGACTGTCTGTGTCATTTGTGCACATATGATGTACTGTGATGTCCTATTGCACTGTGAGGCATTGTATGGGCATGGTTATTATATGGTATGTTACTGTATATGACTGCTTATTGATTTACTTGTGCGTGTCTTTGTGGTATAGCTATAGCCTTGGAAGGAGAAGCTCATAAGAAATAGACTGTATTGTGACTCTAGCTTGCATGACTTGACCCCACTCCATACGACCCGTAATGTTAGCATTATGTCGAAGCTAAGAACTAAGCATGGGAACTATGTGGTGAGATGCACACACACAATGTTCATTTCCTCTATCCCCTGGGAATAGAAAAACCCACGATTCACTTTATTTTAGTTGGAAATTTTGTCACGGCCATGGCTGTCATCGCCTGCCAACCATCAGCTCATCTTCTCAACAGCTCTGGGTTTCCATTGCCAGATTGTTGTTTCTCCCCAGTTTTTGGTGTTACAGTCTCGCCTGCTCAGCGTTGTTTATGCTCTTGTGTTTCTGTGCTTTGACTTACTGTCATTTCCCAGTTTCCCTGTGTCCCTGTCTGCCTGCTCCACCCAGGGCTGTTCCCAGTCAGCTGCACTCATACCATCCCTATGTACCTTGCTTCATCTTTGCTCCTCAGCCATCTGCTGATCACCATTTCCCCCGTGAACTTGCAATAAACCTTTCACACTTCATCCCCTTTGAGACTGCGCTTGGGTCTGTCCTCAGTGACTGAAATCCCCCCTGGAAAACAACTGGAAAACAGTGTGTGTATGCAACTGTGCATCCAGCTTATGGATAGATTTTTTTTTTTTAAATATCAAATTAGATTAGACTAGATTAGATTATACTTTATTTATCCCACAACGGGGAAATTCTCTTGTTACAGCAGTGTACAATAGAGAATAAAAATAAAAATAGAAAAGACAAAATAACAACAGACCAAAGTATCTTCAGCCTATACAGTAAATAAGAAACCAATAAACAAACAGACAAACAACAGACAGAGTGTACAGTGTACAGATGTGCAAGAATGAGTACTAACGGTGAACAAAAACAAATTTGAAGTCAAATAAATGTAGAAAGTTAGATGCTGTTTTTTTTTTTCGTATTGGTTTTGCATAACTTTATGCAGTGGGGCTGCAGGAGCTTGTTCCTTTTCCAAGCTGGTGTCTGTCTTGCTGTTGTATGTAAATTCACTTGATAGATATGCCCTGAAGGTAACAATATAGTTATGTCTCAAAAAGAAATAGTCGAACTGCAATAATTAATTTGCTTGTGTAACTTCATGATCACTTGATAGATGTAGTGGCCCACTGGACAGTGTGTGTAAAGAGAAGCCAAGAGTAATTATACCATTCTGATCTGCAGAAACATTTAGCGTTATTGCAGTTCTAGTATTACTGATGCTATTAGTGCAGTTCCAGGGTAAATCTCCTGGTCATATAGTCTTGTGCTGTATTATAATGAACACTGAGTGTAAATGTCACTTTTTGCACCAGGATCCTGTGAGCTTTTGTAAGATCATAACACAAGTTACAGTTGAAATCTAATTCAATAATTGAGCTGTAGCTGCTTGTACTTTCTACACCAATACTTTATATGTGTCTTAAAAGTAACTGAATCTTGGAGTGTTCTTTAGCTCAGTTGGTAGAGCAGCCGCCCCATGTACGGAGGCTCAGTCCTTGCTGTGGCAGCCAAGGGTTCAAATCCGACCTGTGGCTCTTTCCTGCATGTCATTTCCCATCTCTCTCTCCCCACATTCCTGTCACTCTTCAGCTGTCTATCAATAAATAAATAAATAAATAAAAAATGAAGCTTGAAAAGGCCAAAAAAATATCTTTAAAAAAACAAAAAAAAAAAGTAACTGAATCTGGCCTGATGAAGCTCAGTCCATATTAAGAAGCCCTTTTCTTTGTCAGTAACCAAAGAATTTCCATATTTTTGTATAAGCTCATCTGCTATTTTTGTTGTCCAGACCAAACAACAGACAGGAGACAAAGGAGACAAACTGAGGTTTGATCTGGCTTTCTCCAGTCTGCATGTCAAAGTGTCCTTGGGCAAAATACGGAACTCCAAATTGCTCCCGAAGGCTGTGGCATCAGTGTACAAGTGTGTGTGTGTGTGTGTGTGTGTGTGTGTGTGTGTGTGTGTGTGTGTGAATGATTACTTATTTTCTGATGAGCAGCTGGCACCTTGCAGTGCAGCCTCTGCTGTCAGTGTAGGAATGTGTATGAGTAGGTTAGTTTGACATTAGTTTGAGTGGTTGGAAAGGCGCTATATAAAGTCCATTTACCATTCAATTCCCAAACAACAAACGAATTCACATTTGTGTCAAGTCGTTTCCTAGTTTACAGCAATAGATTTGTTTCTGTTACCACAGAAACGGCCCAGCAAAGATGCACACTGTGTCAGAGATCCATTGTCCACAAAGTGTCCTGCATACAGTATAAGATGCATAGCCTATATTCTGCTCTATCATCTACTCTGTCATTACACATGCAGGAGATAAAATCATTTTCTCAATTTCAACAGTTTAAAATCAAGAGTCCAAATCAAACTCAAAATCTTCAATATACCATCTATGTGCATGGTACAGTGCAATGAAACACTAAAACCAGAACCTTTATTGTGTTTGGAGACGCTCTCTGATCTTTGGCGTTATGAAATGTTCATCAAGTTTTTAGTGTCACGTCTGTTCAATTGACCATGCCAGTGCATCTAACTACATCACTTAAACATCAGGAAATTTACAGATGGTAGCTTTAAGTGCATAGTTCAGAATGTGCGGCACAGTGCTACAAGATTTAGATGTCACAGCACAGACAACCATGACGGCAAATAGCTTAGCTCTGGTAAAGTCTCCAAGGGGACAAAGAGAGGTGAGATAAAAGAGGCTAAAGGAAATCTCTGTGTGAAGCTTAAGCTTTAGAAACTGATGTCCTTATAAGTGTTTCGTCTGTCCCACACAGTCTGACTGAGTCAGACACCACGGAAAGCGGCTTACAGCTATTGCTGCGCTTTCCGCTGTTAAAGGTTGTATGAAGCTTGTGTCTGTTTTGCTGAAGTGTACCATAGGAAAATACTTGATGTTGCCATTTAAGCAAAGAACAGTGTTTGAATACTGAGTGCTTACGTTGCGATGGTCTGGCTGTATTCTTCCCTCTTTCCTTTTGTTTCTTGTCATTCCCCTGTTTGTCTCTCTCTGTGGTGTTTGTGTGTCCGGGCATGGCTATCAATCAATCAGTCAGACTTTATTTGTATAGCACTTTTCATATGAACAAAATGTAAGAAAGTGTTTCATAGTAAGTAAAACCACCCCCTTATTCCCTTTAAGAAATGTGACTACAGTTTGCAACTTGTCTTGTCTTTACCACTGTGACACACAGGGCTAAGAGCTTGGGTAGCAAGACTAAGTCTATTTTAAATTACTTATTTAAATAAATGTCTTCAAAAGGTATCTGTGTCTTTATAATGAGCAGTTTCTGTGAGAGTTTTTTTGTTGTAACCTTCATGGCTAAGAAAAGTGTAAGTTTCCTCTATGGGAAGACTTCTGAGAGTATAACTGAACTTCAAAGTTGGAACCGCCCTGGTTACGCCACGTGCATGGCAGGATGTGTATAAATGTATGTTACACTTCTTTCACTCTGTCAAACTCTAAACCACCCTGTGTGTGTAGGGGACTCTGACCTTTCAGTTGCACTTGGTTGAATTGGCTAATCTTTTCCATTTAGCCAGCTGAGGTTAAGTTGCCGACATGTTTTAATAAGCATGTGTAGATTATCCAAATATTATGATGTGGTTTACTGAACTGAAATCTCCGATTGACTTTCCAAAATTACAAAATGAAACTAAAACGAGGAACTTAACATCTGAGATATATATATATATATATATATATATATATATATATATATATATATATATATATATATATATATATATATATATATATATGTGTGTGTGGTTGGAAGACTATAATGCTCTGCCATCTAACCACTCCACAGACATTCATTCAAAAAATTAAATAGCCACCTGTCCATGGGAGACTCATCATATATGTCACCACAAAATTGAAATAAAATGAGCATGGATCATTTTTCCTTCTATAATCATTTCTTTTTGAAAATACCATAATTAACTCAAAATAAATGCACATTTTTTTTGGATCATTTCTGAAGGTTCAACATGGCTCCAACATTGGCATTCTTTCATATTACAGTTGTATGCCCATATTGTCTTCTTAAGATCATTTTATTCTTACTATGTTCTTACCTTTGTTTTGATTCCACCACAATAATCATCCTCCTGCTGCTGCAACCTGCACTTGTATCCCATCGACTGATCAAGACTCTGCAGTATATCTACTCCAGCTCTTCACTCCAGTCTTCACCTTTTTACTATTCTAACAGTTATGGCCAGAGTTCTGTTTTTGGGTCCAGGCCTTACAAATCTTAACAGGGCCCTTTGCCACTCACTTTCAGCGCAAAACAGTACTTTGCCACTTTGATAGTGCTAACAAAGGCAGATAAGGGAGGTTTGTCTGCAGGTGAGGAATTTAAAATGCATTAAGGTTAAACAGAATTGTTTTTCAGTTGCATTTAAGTTCACTTGCATTGGAGGAAAAAAATAGCCGGCTTTATTGGATATAAATTGTATCAAAACATTACATTCAATACCTGACTTGAAGGATCACACACTTCACAGAAAAAAAATGTGCAGCCTGACTACAGTTATTCCATTTAGTCAGGACTGCTACTGACTAAATGGTTGCAGTTTTATACTTATACTGCACTTTGTGTCAACCGCATAATCTCCCATAACCATATGAATGAATTCAAAGAGCCAAGTGAGGCAATATTATCATAAACAAGACAGCACAGCAGCATAGCAATAGTGGTTAAATTGACTTAAGGGCGCAGCGCTGTGTGACACAAACCAGCGAGCTACTGCCTAGATTTCTCTCTTCATAAAATGACATGCATGATATTCATCAGATATGCATTACATGATCCATCACAGCCATACAGTAAATAGCTTCATTTAATAGCTGGGGCTGGAAGCAATGAAATATGACATTTTGCACCAATGTTAATGCTCTGTCTGTTTAAAACATGACTACAAGCTTACCATAGCAACACAGAATCACCTGTGAGAACCAATATCATGTGCTTTGTAGGTCAAATTATCCGATACAATATTTTACCCAGTCTGGACTCATGACAGAGTTACCAGACAGGCCCTCAATTCCATTATATTGCAAACCATAATAAGGTATTGTCAAAAGTTAATTGTTATTGTATGGTTGAAATGAGACAGTCACAGTATTGGCTCACATGGGTGTGACCAGCACTTTTTTTTTTTTTTGTGAGTTTACGACCGAGGGTGTTGGTTCAGTTGAGAGCCTCCAGCACAGCTTGAATTAGATAATAAATTAGCAGGAGCTGTGTTAGGTGTTGCCATAAATCATGGACATTCAAATGAGCTGTTCTCATTTCCTGTAAAAGCTGTGTATCTTCCATCCCTGTCACTGTGTTGTCTATGCATAATGATACATTTATTTCTGTATGATGGAAGAAACTCATAAACAGTGTATCCCTATACAGTAGTAAACAGTATTTATTTTATTTTAAGTAATTAAACGTTGCATTCCGTTTGTAATTTTGGGTTCGACTCACAAACCTGCCATCATAATCATGCTTACCTAACTGCTTTTAATCCATCAAAATGTTATACTAGGATTTTGCTTCCTTTTATTCTTAGTGTTTCCACTCTGTTGTGTGTGTTGCTGGGCGAGGCCTTCTGTCTCCCTCTCACCTTTACCACCTTGCCACCCCCGCTCATCATCCAATCAGCCTCCCACTCAGACTCAGCCAGATGGTTCAGTAAAAAAAATAATAAAACCATAATTCAGTTTTCTTTTCTTTTAATTGTATTGATTATCAAGACCTATTTATTTACACGTGTGTTCATAATTCTGTGGATGTAGGGTTTTCTTTAGTTATGACTTTCCAGCTTTAAAATATGGTATGTCTGGAAGTGTGTACTGGTTGCATCACGGAAGATCTTGATAAAGAATTTAACATAATCTTCTCACTGGAGCCACACTTGTGGTGTATATGTTTTTTGTGCTCCAGTTAAGGCTTGAATTTTCAATGTGTAATATCCCATAAATAGCATTATCCACTACCCCTATCTGCACACACACAAACATGCACACCCTTAGTGCTGCACCACAAATGAACTGAGCTTTAGAACCAAAGGGACTAACTGTCAGAGGAGGCTCCTACATGCATCAATGCAACCTGATGGTCCAGAACCTACATTTCTTTATGTGTCTGCCTCAGAGGAAACATGCTCAGATCAGCTTCATGTTGTCCTTCCCACTTAGCAGGCAATGTTCTTGTCAAGCAAGCAGGAGAGCGACAAATTAATTTGATCACCTAGGTACAGCAGTGATTGGCATATTACTACAATGAAATCAATGTTTGCACTAACACAACACCTCATCTTCAACCAGCCTTTTCCATCAAATAAGCAAGTGTATTTAGGCATGCATACAGTACACAGACAGACACACAGAAACCAAAGCACACAGGCCACTGTGGAATAAAGATGCATTCTAGGCAACTAAAGGAACCAAACTATTCCATATTCCCATCTGTTTTCCCATACACAGAGCTAGATTAGATTAAGTATTGGTCTGTTTACAAAGTACATGTTTTGAAGAGTATATGCCAGAGTAATTCATCTATGGTCTGATGGATACAATGGCCCCAGACTTTATTCCTATGAGACCACACTCTATTTGAAGCGCACTCATCCTGCTTGTCACCATCCTCTCAGTACATACAGTGTATTTTTCCGCACTATCTCATGTGATGTGTGTGCTTGGAATAGGAGCACGAATAAATTATTGATGCCAGACTCTGTATTTAGTTAACAACCAAGCTGAACAGTTTTGCCTCCTATTCCTATTGAAACCTAAATTGCAGCGATTAACATAAAATAGCAAAAACTGGCTGTAAAAAAATAGGTAATTTTCCACAAAGTGTTTTTGTCTGGTGGATTGTGGACTTATCAGAATAAATATCAGAAATCAGAAAAACAAGTGTGTTTCAGTCTAAAAGCTAGGTATGAAACTTTTGATCTTTGAACTTTGATTTACATATATATATATATATATATATATATCCAACAATGCAACAATGTATATAGAGGTGACCACATGGATTTTTTAACAAGGCACAAGGAGACTGAAATGAAATGCTCTCTCAATGCAAGAGCTTGAGAATGCAACGAACAATTTGCATAGTTATATTGCTTGTTATGAGAACAGCAAAGATTCGACCCACTCTAACAGATGGATCTTTTCAATTGCTGGAACTTGAATTTTTAATGCAACGTGCAGAGCAAAGTGAATTACTTAGAGATTTCCTGAATAAGATTACCAAGGAATAGTCAGCCACCTCAGCCAAAGATCTATCACACAAAGTAACACAGGGTTTTATGTAAATCATTTTAAGGACGTACAGTTGTATTTATGTTAATGCTAGTGTCTCTCTTCATATTGTCATAGAATAATAATGTGGTACCTGGTACAGGTATTACCCATCCATATCTGGCATCGCCACCTTTTGCTAAGGAGCAGGAGAGAACCCCTAAACCCTTAATATTTTATTCATAATGTTATGCTGTGGGACCAACTCTGTAGGTTCCCCGAACAGCAACAATTAGGAGGCATATATTGCAAAAATTAAGTTGAATGTATTACATATATACATATATAAATTCACAATATAAAATACCAGTCACGTGAGGGAAATTGGCAAAACTGATAAGTTATATGCTGGTCAGAAAAACAGAATTTACTAAGGTCGGGTCTGCTCATACACCACCTCACAGTAGGCGACTGTAGGAGACAAAAGACACTTAACAGCATAATATCCACTACTACTATGCTATGCCTAGCTTATAAAGCTTGGCCTAACCTGCTAAAGTTAAATCTCTAATCATATAGTGAAGCAAACCGGCAGCTGGAAGGGATTGGGAATCAAATAAAGAAAACGAGAAAGTAAAAATTACACTACAAAACAGTGGTTGGCCTGGTCCCTTTTAAAGAAAAACAAACCAAGCACATTAGTTGCTTGTCCCAATGTATTGCACATACAGTATATTAAACATTAATAAAAGGAGAAAAAAAAAAGGTCTACTTTGCAAGAATACACAAATTCCTGTTGCACAGTAATGCAGAAGGAGGGAAAAAGATTTCCAGTACTACAGACAAAAAAACAAAACAACAAACAAACAAACACAATAGCACAATAATAAAACATATTAAAATACATATTAGTTTAGTCATAGTTATCTAGAGCTACAGCTGCTTGTTGGTCACATCAGTTGTAAAAATGAATGATACAAATAAACTTTACTACAAGCAGAAGCTATAATAAGTGCAGTTCAGTACAGGTTAAAAATGCTAGAAATATAGCAAGCACCAGCAGCAGACAGACAAATGAGCTGTATTAGCAAAACACAAACAAAAATGGATAGCCCTAGCCAAAACCATTCAATGCATAGGGTGCACAATTAGGCTTAGGCTAAAGTGCACTTCACAAAAGACAAAGGGCTCTCTACTGGGACCAGTGAACTTTTTATTACTTCCTGACTACCTGTTTGTGTTAGATGACAGGTATCATTCATTTATTTATTTAACCAACCTAATTGAACTATCAGCCTTGGACTTTATTTTAACAACCAGACAGGTTGACTGAACAACTGAGGCCACGACTGAGTTTAGGTCCAACATGTATGCTGACATATTCGTTATACATAACGCTGCACAACTCCTAGTTTTTCTTGATTAATTCCAACAAAAAAATGAACAAATAATAATACTTTAGAAGAATAGACAACTCTGGTAACATTTACGAGTTCTCAACCGTGAAAAGCTGCAGCATCCAAAATGATTTTCTGCCAAATTCTTACATGAATGCAGTGTTATTCCGCATCCTTGATGTTTCCACAATACTCTACACTCACACAGCATATTAGATTTTTTCAATATTGCAAATGGATCTCAACCAAACTTTAATCAACAGATGGTTGGGTCAAGTGTGATTTATCTTCTAAATTTGTAGCCAAATTAATTAATTTTTGAGATCATCTTGGCAACAACACAGACAGACTTGCAGGAGAGAATACGCAATCGCCTTCCACCTTCACTGGTGAGGGTAATGACGCATGTTTGAAAGGACATGGATTTATCACATGCAATACCCTATAATCATTCATTCGATGAAGTGTTTATCAGAGGCAGATGTTCATGAGTACTTCTCTATAGATAATCTGGGGACACAGGGATAAATGTTACATTTGTTGGTTAGGTGCCTTAAATTTGGGCAGTGGGATGGGGCATTAAAGTTTATTATTATTTATTATCTATTATTCATTAAATATATAAGGTGCAAAGTTGTAGAAGGAAGTTTTCCAAAGTTCAGTATTTACCTGAGGCGTAACCAGAATTATACACTTTTGAGATCTAGTCTGGTAAGCAGTGGTTTTAAATTTAGGAAGAGAAGTGATATACTGAGGAGGCTTTTGCAGGAGACCTTTATAAATAAAAACGATAGAAAACAGTTCTGTTCCCAACAGGCATCTTTTCAGAGTTATACTTTACTATTTTTTTTTCTATTCTTTCTTATAACAATAATTGTCATTAAGTCATACAGAGGCACAATGAACCGTGCCTTTTTAAAATTTAAATTTAGAGTCCATTAGTCACATTAGACAAAAAATAAATTGCACAAAACAAACAAACAAAAAAAAAATCAAAAAACAAAAAAACAACCTGTCTGAGCTAGCGGTGTTTAAAAAAACCAAAATAAAAATAAATAAATAAAATATCTAGTATTATGAGTAATTTTTAAATACTTCTTCTACAAAATAAGCAGAATAAATGAGGCTTTTCAAAGTCATTGCCAATTAAGCGGAGTATAAACAGGCTGGATAAACAACTTCTATCACCACTTTTAAATGGCTACACAAACACAATAGCTATTTCCATAATCATCAGAATTGTCACTGGCTACCACCTTTTCAAATTATGATGGATTTGCATCTGGGACTGGAAAATTGATTGCGAGTAAGTCTTTTGGGTCAATGAGCTTGAAATATGATGACTCACAAAGGCATTAGCGAAAATACCCCTGCCCATATCGTTCCTTTACTTTCTTATTGCACATGATGAGATGTGACAAGATGCTTCTTTCATCCGTAACAATCATCACAGCTTTAACAAGAATTTCACATTATAGTACATCATTTTGCAGAACAAAGCACCTTCAACTGTTGTCTGCAAAAAATACAAAATACAAAAACCCAAGATGGACGGATAATAACATTGTGAGATATGAGTCTTCTTTCCTTTTCTCCTAAGACAGTCATATTGCATTCTTTCCCACAAACGCTTGGCACTTTTTTAAGGGAGTAATGCTTCTTGGTGGTCATTCCCTGTCCCTGTAGGATATTTGCTATTGTTCTGGTCCAGCTCCAAGTGCATCCAAAGTCCCCACCAGACATACCCTGAAGTCTAAGAAGGCAGTGTGGAGGCAGCAGGGGTAGAGAGTGGGTCACTGTCCAGAGCACTGGTGCAGAGCATTAACTGCTGAATCAGAGTGCATAGCTGGGCCCTCTGCAGTGGCAGTAATTGGGAGCGGAAGGCTGCTGACAAGGCAGTAGAAACTTTGTGGAAGGGCTAATGGCTAGGAAACTCAACCAAACATCAGTAGGAATAACCACCTCAAAGAGATACTACATGTAGGTGAAACAGAAATCAAGTTTTGTGCTGACTAGTTAAGTCAGAAATAACAGAGCAGAGACTTGCTGAGATTCTGCAATTTGTAGTTACATCTGTATTGTTTCAACTAACCACACTATTTGGATAAATGTTGAAATGAGTGGGGAATGAACTGTGGTTGCTGTTTATATGAAACATTCTTTTGTCATTGTTGCCATTGCTTTAGTTTAAATGAGATGTCAGAGCAAAATTCTTGTTGCAAAGTAAAGTCCTTACAATATTCTTGCAATGATATTAAAGCCAACAGATGACGCTAAACACATGCAGCTGTAAGCATTCAATAAACACCACCATAGCCATAAAAACATATTGCATGCTGTTATGAACACAATATAACAACCAAATAAACAGAGAGACACGCACACCCAAAGTGATTTACTTTACAACCATCCCATTCGCGATGTATTACGCACAAGTATTTGCTTCACAGTGGATGTCAACTAACGTATCTTGAAATGTGAAACAAGCTGGTAGTGTGGAACAAAGGTTCAATCATCATTAAGCAATTGCATGCTCTGTTTGCCATGTGAAAACCAACACATTTGGACAAAAATGACAATGATGAGCCAAATGTTTATATCATCTTTCACCCACATTGTCATTTCCAGGAGGTGATCTTACTCTTCCCGGAATGTATTTTATGGACAAATAAATCATACCGCTGTCAAGATTTCTGGAATTATATGAGCTCTTTCTCCTTGAAGCTCTAAGGATGTAGCATATTTTCCACTTAACCCAGAAAGTGGTGCCAACTGTCATTTCTCATTTCTAAGTTTTGTTGATTGAATGTTAAGCTATTTCACTACATATGTTTTAAAGATGGTTTTATGCCTCCGCCGTATAGAATGAATGCTGATTTTTTTAATTTATTCTTTTTTTTTTTTATACTGTCATTTTAATATTACAGTATCTGAGGATGAAGTTTAGGACAGTCCAGATCAGTTTCCACAATTTTGTACTAATAATATACAATATGTACTATATTCAGCTTTAGTAGTATGCTGTTTTAGCTGTTCGTGCACAATAAACTAATGTACTCCACATCATTAGTGACGTGCACCATCATAGAATCATTGTACTCTCATAGTTGCATTGCATGGGGATAGTTTGTGGGCATGAATTAAAGATTTGCACTGTAATAACTCTTGTATGATAATTTGCGCAATAGTTTTATATTTATTTTGCAGAAATGTACGAAGGTTGTAAACTGTGATCATTATGCTATAGAATCATTGAGTATGTGGATGCCAGTGTTGATTCTACTGCTCTCTTGTCAGTTTGTCAGTTTAAAACAGGCCCAAGGCAAACAGCATGCATTTTATAACGCAGTGATGTGGGAAATTGAGCCCTGGAGGGCAGTGGAAAATAAGTATGTATATGTTTTGTTTGCATGAATGTTTGGTTTTAGATGCCTTGCCGGGGGCATCTGTCCAACTAGTATGACAGCGACTATAGTATATGTGATATCAGCCTGAACCTCCATACAGTTCTGACATACATAGCTTCTCATTTGCCGTTTTTTTTTTTTTTTCATCACTTTCTACATTGCAGATCAACACTGAACACATCACATGACAACCTTGCAGACTCTTGGCATTCTCTCAGTCAGCTTTATGACGTGGTCACCTGGAATGCTTTTCAATTAACGTGCGTGCTTTTTGCTTTTTACAGACATTTAAGACAATCAGTTGTTTTGTTCAGAGGCAGTGTTGGCATACAGTAAATAGCCCTATTTGACTACTGTCGTTTTCCATATTATGTCACAAGTGAAGTTGCCATGGTGCCGTGTAGTTGGCAGCCAGTTAAAGTAGCTCTTTTTGGTATTTTTAGGACTTTTTTTGGACTTTTTTTTTTCTTTTACACCAATCTCCATCTGTTTGTGTGCAAAAACATGGACTTAGAACGATGCAGATTTGTGAGTTGTTAGACGGACTACTTCATGATATATCAGGTGACCCTTTAAAAAAAAAAAATCATGACTCTCTTGTTTACACTCAAGAACAGCTGTTAGCACTAGGCAGAACTAGCATACGCTCTGTGGAAAGACCAGCGATCCCTGCTGAAGTGAAGAAAAGAGGATAGGGCTGCAGAGCTGGATCTAAGCGCCAGGAGCAGAAAAGACATTACAAACCATGCATACCGTCTGTTATCATGGGGAATGTAAAATCTCTCCCCAGTAAGATTGAGGAGCTAACCAGGCTACAGAAGGATTATTGACTCACTGGTAACTTTGGATGGCTTTCAACTTGTGAGGGTGGACAGCTGAAGACAGACAGGAAAGCAGGGGGAACGACACAGAGCAAAGGTCCACAGGCCGGAGTTGGAACTGGGTCACTGCAGGAAGGACTCAGCCTTTCATATATGTGGGAGCCCACTCTACCAGTTGAGCCACCAGGGCACGCCCATTTATTTATTTATAAGTATTTATCTTATCCACCTCTTATCTTATTTTATCTTATCTTAAAAACTATTATGAAACTGGCTCTCATGAAAACTAATCTATGAAAGAAAGACCGAGAGTTACCTCTGCTGCAGAGGATATGTTCATTAGAGGTACCAGCCAGAGAAATGGCCAATTAACGGTACCTCAACATAAATGCTTCATAGAATTAGCAGACACAGCTCCACATTAAACTGATTCAAAACTGCTTGAATCAGGCCTTCATGGTCAAATTGTTGCAAAAAAAACAAAACAAAACAAAACACGACAAAAAACACGACTATGGGCTTGGGCAAGGGATGATATCTGCATGTGTGGTTCCCACTGTAAAGCATGTGATATGAGTACTGATGCTGTGAGGATGCTTTGTCTGACATTGTTGGCAATTAATTCCAAATTAAAGGCCAGCATGGATAGCATAGCGTTCTTCAATGACATGCAAACTCATCTGATTAATGCTTAGTTGGATCATTGTTTGTTTTTCAACAGGACAATGACCCATAACATAATAGAACTTTGATCAAGAAGGAGAGTGATCCCGATTGCTGCATCAGATGGCCTGGCCTCCATAATTACCTGACCTAAACCCAATTGAGATTGTTTCCGAAAAAATCTAAAATAAAAAACATAGTTTACTTTCTTTCCACATAATTCCATATGTGTTATTTCTCAGTGTTGATGTCTTCAGTGTTAATCTCTCTTTCTTTATATATATATATGTGTGTGTGTATATAGTTTACTGTCCAATCAAGTCTGTCTGCTATTTTCTCTCAGGAGCCCACATCAATCACAATGCAGGACCAAGGACATCTTTCTATTCATTTTATGTTCCTAACAGAGTAGAACTGGTTTTCACATGTGCCCCGATCCTTTTGTCTCTGACACAAAGAACTTTGTTTATCTCGCTGAAGATAAATGATCCACAATGTTTTGACCTGGTTGTGCAGAGACAGGCCAGTTAACAATAAGAATAAAGGTGTTTACTTTTTTCGCTTTTGTCTTCTTTTCTCTCTGCGGATGCTCAGCTGATGATGTGTTTTAGTCAGTGGGTGTGCTGGGAGGTTTGATAAGTAACATGATTGTATTTGTGGGGGTTAGTTTAAGTATAGTTTATTTAGGGTTAGAGAAGGAAAGACTTAAACGTTGCCTGGAAAATTGTGATCTGTGAGTAATTTTAAACATCTTAATAGATAATATTATAATTGGATAAAAATATGATTTACTTACTTACATGTATCACGTTCATTTATAAAAACAAAAAACAGCTTAAGCTTCATCCAAATGCAGAACAAGACATTCAATATCTTGTGCCCTGCAGTAAATGGTTCTATTGCGCGGCCACTGTCTCAGAAGCTGTAGACTGACACAGCTTTTGGCACTGACAGCCTCTCTTGCATTATGTACTGTAAGTGAATTAAACTAATGCACCCGTCTCTTTTCTGCTGCTGGGCAGTATTTATTAGTCTGATCTACATCCATAAGTCTTATTCTGTGTCACAACTCCATCTTTTATGCTGCTGGCTGAGTAAAAAATGCAAGGACTGTGCAATATCAGCTCACTACTTGTCTGATGAACAGATATGTTGAGCATATAATCTTCAAGTGTATGTGCAAACCTCTGCCCTGTCAGTATATAGGTCTTGGTCTCATTTTTTCTTTTGTGTTTACCTCTGATTATCATTTAAGATGTATTATTGAACAGATCATGGCGGAAAAACTGTCCTCTTGCCAGAGTATAATGTACATTAAAGACATTATAGAACAATTTCCTTAATTATTGACTCATTATCATTGTTCCACTCAAGACACACTACAACACCAGTGTACAGCTATTAGAATGAGGCAGGGATAAAGAAAAAGGCAATAATTACAACAAATGACTGAACCATGAAAACAAAGCAGACCAAGCATTTTCCTATGATGCATGGCAGTCTACAATCCCATTATCTCTGCTGGGTAAGGTTCACAGAGACTTGACTCTGGGGAATATGCCTTTAGACAGGTGCACAGGAACAGACAGCAATGTTGATAACCAGCATTGGCATCTACTATACTCAGAAAGTTTCAGCACCAAACAACAGCCTTGTATTTCAAACAAAGCCCAGAACAAAGCACCATACATTACATCCATTTATCACTAATCTGATTTGAGCTCAGCGCATTACAAAATCACAATAGATTTGAAACTGGATTTAAAAGATTCTCTTGGTTTTGGCACCAGGGAAAACCATTTGTTCACAGAGCAGACACCGCACAATTAATGAATCCAGTGGTGTAGCTGTCTCCTAGCGATACATGTAATCCCCCCCCCCTAAAAAAAAAAAGAAAAAAGAAAAAAAATATCTATTCATGCATTGCTGCTTTGATAACAAACGGGTGGATGGCAAACATTAACGCACCCGGGTCAATGTTTGTCCAATGCATTACAACCATACCACATTAATCTATTGAGCTAACCTTTTCATGTAGAAATATAGGGGCAAAGGGACCCGCTTCCTTGTGTAATGAATTGCTGTGTGCAACTACTATGTGCAAATGTAGGCATTAATATGTATTATAGGTGTGCTTGCCCAGAAACACTGTGCTGCACTGTGTTGCATTTATCTTTGTGTGTGCCAGGTTTCAATTTGAGATTCACTATTCATTTTTTTTTTTATAACATGCCCTGTCATGTACTTCGGAAGGACAGAGGTAGCAAAGCCTTGGCTCATGTTGCATACATAACACTGTAACAAGCATCACCTCTGCAATGCAAGGTTAATACCACCTGTCCAGTGTCACAAAGACAGGCCTCCTGATTATGATTGATCAGGCTCTTATCATGCCCCATTGTGTGACATAAGGCATTTGGAGAAAGGCTGCTGTGTTCTACTTTGGAACTACAACAGTCCTTGAAGAGTGATCACAAAGTACTGCTCATGAAGCGACTACAAAGAAAAAAAAACAATGTATCTGCATCTCAACAAAGTTGTTGGAAACTGGGAGTTAGAGTAATGAGCAACCACAGTGTTACTGCATTTTGATTGTCACTTTGACCTGGCAGGTTTGTTAATCGTCAAAAATTATTTGCGATTACAATCAGTCATTCGTGCCTCCTGCTGTGGTGATGGCAGATTTATGGAAATTAGGGCATCATAATCCTGATCAGGTTGTGTCGGCTTATTGTGTTATAAGAGCTCCACGACCCTGCAGTAATTGCCTCTTGCAATCTTCTAAATCTTGCTTGACGTACCAGCAAATCCGTGGGTCCCTGTTGTTTTTTAGCAGTGACCTTGGCATGGTGTCAAAGCTTCGGAGCGGGCTTACTCTGAACGTGGAGTGAACAGTGTTTTCATGTGAATTTCATTGACATTTCTCTTGCTTTTCTGAAAACTGAATACTACATGCAGAAGTAGGCAGTGCAGTGCTGGAACAAAACCAAAATAATTCTGATGAAGAAGGACATTTCAGGTAGAGGGATGGGACCTCAGAACCTGTTAAACTCTTTCTCTGGGAGATGAATGGAATGAGAGGCTGAAATCGGAGTCCTCAAAAGCAGACTAATTCCCCTAAAACACTGATAACACTCAAATCCTCAATTTCCTGGAGGCTGTGTATAATGGTTTATTAACTCTTCATAATTGACCATAATTAGAAAAGGGCCTTAGATCTTTTGTGTAAAAAACCATGGTGTTTTGCCATTATGTTGACTTTTAATTTCAATTTTTTGTATATATATTCCTATGTCAGTATGAATGTTAATAATGTGAATACATCAATGCTTTGTGACTTTTACAACATAAACTATTTGCTGCAAAGTGTAAAAACTATCATTTGATAACAATATTCTAAATACGCCAAAAACAAAATTGTCTACTTCATGCATGTATTCCCCTTATCTATACCAAGGCCAATTAAGACCTGGCACATCCACACAGGTACAGAGGCTGAGGTTGTAAGCATAAAACTTGAGCAGTTGTAAATTATACAGTTTCGTCATTAATATCTATTATTGTTGATGCACACAACAGCTAAGCGGCAACCCTCCTTCTCGCACTACTGTGCAGTTATAAACAAGGATTATAAACAATCAATATTTTCTGTATGGGAGGTCAATGCCACAGCGTCTCACAAGCTGGCTGGGCATTCGAAAGCCTCACAATTTTAAATCAGATTGAATTGTACACTAGGCAACTGAGTCAGGATCAATTTGCATCTGGAAACAAATATATCTTGCCCCCTTTAGTGAAATCAATGGGCAGCATTCATCTCACCATTTTCATTTCCACATTTGATTTGACAGCTCTTCAATGAGGTTCTAATCAGACAAAATAAGATAAACTGTGGGGGTGTTTTCTGACTTTGGAGACGTTTGATATTCGAAGAGTGAAATTGACCAACCCAGTAGAGAAAATGTATTCATTGCATTGCATTGCATTGTCATTGGTTTCAAGCAAAGGTAGCTTTGTTAATGATGCACGCTATAACACAAGATAGGTAATTCAGACAAGGTATCCAGTACAGTACGTACTTTTTGAGTGTAACATCTAAACTCTATCATTTGATGCATAGTACATAATACAGTAAATGTGCGACCACACCGAGATGCAGAAACGTGTTGCCAACAAAACCATGGAAGAGATAATGGCGTTCTCCATTTTCCTTTTTTCAGCATATCATGAACCCAAAACCTCCACTTCCCCCCCCCCCCTACTCAGTAACACAGCAACCGCGTTAATCATATTTGATCGCCTGGTTGTGCATGCAGCCCCGCTCCACAGGGGTACCAGCTGTTCTGCCCAACATACTTTGCCAAGTTTCTGAAGCAATCATGCCTTTAGAAGTGTGTCTCTGCTTGATCTGCATCCACTATACCACACATACAAAACACCGGTTTGTCCTATTTGTACATATGCACATATGAAATTAGTTAAATTAAAACATTGGGAGCATTCTGCCATGTGAAGTATAATTGTAAACTAAACAACAAGACCCTGTATCTGACATCCCTCAAAATCCATAATATCATAAAAAGCTTCAAGGAATCCAAAAAAAGCAGCAAGGTCAAAAAACAACATTGGATGCTTGTAACCTTTGATCCCCTCCAGGCAGCATTGCACTAAAAACTGACATGATTGTATTACTACACAGGCTCAGGAACACTTCTAAAAACTAGTAAACACAGTTCGAAACTGCATCTACAAATGCAAGGTAGACTCTACCATGGAACATAAAAGCTATGTCAACAACATCCGGATACAATGCTGACATCGGTGAGCCTGAGTTGTGGTTGTTTTACTTTTTTTCTTTTGGAAATGATGGAGGTCATGTCCTTTAATTTGGTGTTGTATGCAGGCACCGTGTGTGTGTGTGTGTGTGTGTGTGTGTGTGTTACAAACACAGGCAGTACTATACAAATAGGGAAATACTGGATGCTATTCATACCAACTTGCTATCCTGCCATCTACTATACACAGCAAAAATAGCTAATGAAAAATTAACTCAACATGCCTTTGCCCTCACAGATGTGCAGTTGTGTTGTGATAGTCTGACAGTACTCAAGTATCTCATGTGTGTCTTTATTACATATGGGGGGGGAGGACAGTCACTCATCTGTGACTCAATTACAAGAAGACAACAAAGGAGCGGTAGCATCAGTTTTGTCTGGAAATCCACATAGCAATCATATTTGCTGCTTGTAAATTGAATTAGAGGACAGGAATGGGAGCAGGTAAAAGGCAGGCACAAGAGGGCTCTTTGCTCGTCAAGACTAATTGTGTCTCTGAGTGTCACACAGGCTTGAATCGAGACAGTGCTACTGTAATCAGAGGGCTGTGTGCTTGTTCATCAGCCCAGAACCTTTCTGCACCATTGGCTCCCCTGACTGGGCCTGTGACAACAGAAGAAACGGCAGTTCACTGATTGCAGCATCAACCCTATAGCAGTGAAATACAGTAATTTTGGCCTGCATAATGGTCAGGACAATGTACGACACAGCAAGTCATATTGGGTGGCTGGCTAGGTAGCTACAGCAATAATCAATGCTCTCGAATGACAGCAAACGCATAGGAAAGAATAGACATTGTTTTGCTGCTACATAATCTTCTAACTTATCATCACCCAAAAGGGAATTTATATTATTTTAACAAGATAAAGAGCAGACTTTATCTCATCTTACCATGAAGAGACACAAAATATCACTTGTGTTTTTATTGTGTGAGTGCTTTAGATGTGAGTTGTTGTGTCTCAATCCATTGACTTTATTTTTAGAAGTGCTATTTATGCCACTCTTTCTGCTTCATTGGTTTGTTTTTAGTAGGTGAAGAGCTCAAAATGAACTCTCCACAAGGATACATGTGGAGTGCAGGGCTGAAATGGACATCTAAAAACATTTTGGCACCAAGTCTATGCTTCTGCATTGGTGACACTGACATTTTCACCTATCTTCGAGTACATATCTGTTTGTTGTCAAAAAAGCAATCACACTGACCCAGTGTCATCCAATGTTCCCAATCTCTTCTCTTTGCCTTCTGTCTAAAGTATGCCTAATAGCGGAGAAAATAAATAATTCATAAATATATGCAGAAGTGTGTACAATTTTACACTTGTTTAGCAGCACAAATACCCACAGCGTGAAGGCCTCTATCATTTATATGCATAGGTAAAATCTGCAGTAAACTAGCACTAGCCATGTCATGCAGTGATTCTTTACTCTGCATTTAATTAGAATCTGAGTACTGGAGAGGTCAGTGCGTCGATGTGCAATTCCCCTGGCAACTCAACTGGCCAACGAGGTAGCAATAATCGCATTAGAATCACTGAAGACTGGTGAGGCAGCCCCAGTTAGATCTGAGCAAAATATGTCAAAATATTAAATACAAATTCGCTGATATAATACCGGAACAGAATGTTTTAAACTTTATTGCTAAGAATGTGCTATAATACAATAAAATAATGAGTAAAACTGGAAATAAATTGAAGGATATTATTCTGACCTTGTTTTCCAGGTTTTAATTTTTACTCTCTTACAGACCCGGGGCATCCAATGGTATCAGTGTATTTGGCTAAAGGGAAAGTCACTGGCTTAGTGTAACAATGTCCCCACACAGTATAAAGACTAGTCTGTCCTTTTGTGCAACCAGCAGTCCCCCGAGCTTATTGGTCCATATGCCCCTAGATCTTTTGTTTAGCTGTGCGGCTTACATTCCCAGTATACTTCCTTCAGAGGTCTTAGGTGTTGACAGGTTTGCCCAGAGACAAAAACATGTTTGTGTAAAACAAAAGACATGTTTTCTGTTCATAGTTCTCTAGAAAGTTAGAGGTAAAAATATTCTGTTTTTGACCAGAATAACAGACTTGAACATGACTTTGATATCAGATATAATCGCAAATGGCCTGAGTGAAAATGACAGAGTCTCCTCTCAGAATCCTTCTTTGTATTAACTGGTGTTGTTTGGTAACCCAATTACCTGATTACAATCTGTCTCATTACTTTGGATGTTAAAAAGAAAACATTGATAACTCCGTTGATAACATTGGTAACATGTATTGTGAGTCCCTAAATGCCCTGCAATAGTCTTAATTAAAAATTAAGAAAGAATTTGCAATATGTCTCTAATGGATTGAAATCCTTGCAGTGGTGAAAACAAACAGGCAGGGTGACCTCAGATGAGAATGACAATGTATCCTAAGGGACTGCCATTTCTGATCTGCTTCTCTGTGCTCTTCACAGTGTGAAAAGCCTTTTATGATTTTCTCCTTGTGTCATATCTCTGTAAATTGAGTTAAGCTTTACCATGCCAAACTCCCATCAACATTTCCTTCACAGTATTCTTTAGTTAGATAGTTCAATATGAAAATATATATATTCAGATATTCAAAAAAACAAGTAATATAAATGTCTTGGAAAAAGGAAATATTCATGTACAGCATACACAGTGTTTTCATAAAGTGAAGAGCTCTATATGAAATCTACATTTAATGTGGCTCAATGGATACATGTGGATAAAAGCAGCTTTGTACTGAAAACTGTCTGGTCTTTTGAACCAATATCACCACCACCTTGCCTTGCACTACTTCATTTGCATGCAGTGTCCATTTCCCACTTTTGCAATATGCACACTAAGCAGGGATAAAATGCCATGTGATATCTTCCCAAGAATTGTGTTAGTGTGCAACCAGAGGAAGTTTTTTTTTTTTTTTTGATTGATTTTTAGATGGTATTTCATGTTGATGCCATGTTTGCCATTATTATTATTATTATTATTATTTATTTTTTCAAACTCAAGGACAGTTTAACGGTTTAGAAATATCCTAAACATACAATTTATGTACTTCCTGATTTTCAGACAGTGCCTAAATGGTCTATCAGTGAACACATACTTAGAAATGGTGCCAAATTGGTAAAGCATCTGCAGTTTCTCTTCATTTGGTAATAAATTCTTATCGACCGCGGCCTGCAAATATGTGAAAAGTTTCTAAGTTCGAGTAAAGAATAATATACAACAGTGCAGACCCAAAATATTAACCTTAAAGTTCAATTAGAGAGTATGATGTTTATAGATGGATGTCAAGCCAAAGTGAATTGAATTTTCCTCTACCTCTCAAATCAGAAGAGGCTGGCTTGTGTGATGAATGATGACATTTATTTGATTTGGGGGATATTACAGTAGGTACTGTCAAGAAATATAAATGGATATAGTTTCACAATCATATTTTACCAGAAGACCAATACTCTTTTGTGGATGTGCAGCAACAATGCCAAAGATGGGAGGGACAGCCAGTTGAAAGCAAATGGTTGTAGAGGAAAAAAGAAATTGTCAGTTGGATATTGCAAACAATAATTGTCTGGAAGTGTTGAATACGTGAATGTACAATGAAGTTAAAGAATTCCTTTCTTGAAGGTTTGGCCTACAGTATGTAGTTTGCTGTTACTACAATGTGGATTTAGCAGTTTGGATCTTCATACACCAGAAATTTAAGCTAAATGAGCATTTCATTTTGAAGCAGGGAATGTATTATTAGTCCCAGTTACCTCACATCAGACAGTATGATTCACAACACCTGCCAATCATTCTAAAATGCTACTCCGAAATTAGCCTGTAGGGCAAAAGCCAGTTTAGCTTAAGAAATATAACAGTATACAATTTTTAAATGGGTTCTTCCTTTGAACTTTTCTTCATTTCATTGATTTTTTTGATTCTTTCTGTTAGTTGCTTTAGCATGGCAGCCAACATTCTCCACCAGCAGGACACACTCGCTCATAAACACCATGATCCAGACAATACTGAAATCCTAGTTTTAGGCAAATCATATTGAAGTACGTACATTACAAATGACGTCTCAGACAGACCTTTAGCCTGAACAATATTCCATTACCTTATTATCAAAAAGTACTAAAACGTTTTTTACAAACAAAAGCAAATTAAATTTTAAAATGAATAATAAAAGTAATAGAAATATAGAACAAGAAAGCAATTTGTCGATGACTTGAATGTCATAAACAAAGCATATTAAATGTATTATCTTGGTTACTATCAAGAATCACTGCACATTTAGATTTTTTTTCTATCCAACCAATGTTATGATCACTCAACTGTAATAGGACTATCAAGTGTAATAGGACTATATTTTTTCACGGTAATCTACCTTCCTGTCATACACAGTGTATTTGAGCAATGTAAAGTCCCGTGTTGACACCAGATTCAGGAATTAATGTCGTTTTATCCACACTTGATTAGTAGCTCTGGCTCCGTGATCAGATCGAAGAGTGATGTCTACACTTGCAGCGAAACATATGGACGACTTTATGCTGTTAATAACAACCATTTGTCTCTGTCTGCTTGATGACACTTTCTTAATATCTAATGAATGTTTATGCATTTTTTCAAGGCATTGGCCCGTGGAAATTTTTTTGGGGTGTAATTGCAATTCATTTGCATTCTTTATAAGCTGCAGAACAAGGTCACTGAGGGTAGTTAATTTAAAATAGAAGTTGCATTTTTCCTTTAGACAAAAGCATGTAATTTTAAATGCAACCCTGTGTAGGATCTCATTCTCTAGCTGTGTGTGCTAGAGGAAATGAGCCACCCAGTAGTGGTCTATAAATGTCTATTAGATGACCTGAAGATCGTCATTCTCACCTCAACCTCATGTGACACAGGTTTAAAACAATAGCTGCTGTAGACAGTGATTTATTAGAAAGGTTTTGGGCAATCTTTTTTTTTTCAGCTCCTTTAATAACCACATCGAAGTGTTGCAAAGAATAGCCATGAAATAAGAAATAAATAAATAAATTCATTCAATGGGTTCTCCCCAGGCCTTCCTGTCATTATGGCTGAAGCTTACCCCTATTTGACTCTGATCTCATCAGGATTCCAGTATGCTGGGATAAATTTGACTATCAGGGATGCAATAGTCTCAAATGATCCGTTTTTCATTTCTCCACTCTGATAGTTATGAAAAATCCGACTGTCTGTTCTGCGACAAAGAAATTCAGTTCTATTATAGTGAGATATACTGAAAGCTCCCAAATCCTCTAAAGAAAAAAAGTATGATGCAGCTCACTGGGATTACTGCTTGTAAGTGACGGATTGTTACATATCACTGTCATGCCAATGCGTAATTTAATGTGTGTGTGCATTCATGACCATACTGGCCCATTGCAGTTCTTGTGCTATAGCATGTGTCACCCTGACACTTCAGATGCATCAAAAAAATGCTATCTATTGGTTCACACATATTTGTTGTAGGTTTACATCAAACAGAAAGTCATTGTACAAAGTGTGTAACCTAGAAACAGAAGACTAATTGCTAAGCATCAAAGAGGCATTGTTAAACCTTAGGTTACTTGGTCTTAATTTAAGTGGGAGCTTAGTAACAGCAGCTTAATGTGAGATAGCATCATTTATTGAGTAGCAAATACAACCACATCACAATAGTTAAAACATTTGACAACCTGTAAAAACAGCACAATGGCACTGGTTGAGATATTTGGATGTGTGGAGTTTATTATTTATTTTTATTTTTGTAATTAAGCAAACCAGACTATTTGCTAGCCTGTTTTGCTAGCCTCCATGGTTTGCTGTTTCTTCTTTGTTACGTTCTGTACAGTTGCTGGTGGCAAAAGACAATAGTCCCAGTGACAGTGCTTTTGGTAACTTCTAAAAAGCTCCTGGCTACGACAGTTGTGATTCCCTATACCGGCGTATTGCTCATGTTTCGTGAGCTGACATGCTCTGTGTGGCCTTTGTTAAGGGCAGACATTAAAAGTTGGCTAACAGCGGTACAAAACTCCAGCCCAGTTGAGCCAACGGGAACAGCTGTGATCCCTGATGCCGGTGCATTACTTGCAGTTTGCGAGCTAACACGCTTGGTGGAGCCTGTGGTGAGTGCAGTTGGTCTGGCATCTCTCTGCCTCCCGTGTGAAACAAACAGCACATTAAGTCAGCTAAACAAGCGGTGGACGTCCAACAGAAACCAACACTGAATGCCTGTGATCTTCAATCCCTCAGGCAGCACTGCATTAAAAACTGACCTGATTGTACAAAGACTATTGCTACATGGGTTTGGGAACACTTCAGAAAACCATATGTCAGCAAATTGTTTTTACGAAATCATTGACGTTGTGTCCTCCAGCCTATTGTTTTGCACAGCTTCACACCTTTTTTTTGAAATTGGGGTTGTTATTAGAAAGATGCAACACATATTCACATACACATTCATCATAACTTGTCCCAAAGTACACAGTAAACAAATTCTGAGTAATACACACACTATACAAATGACCAGCGAACACATTAAAGGTCCTCATTGACAAATAACTAGCTGGAGACTTCAATCAAGGCATTTGCTTTGTTATGTGACAGGCACGGGAGTGCTAGAGAGTCAGAAGAAAGAAAAGGGAAAAAAACAGAGTACTGTAGCTGATTGACGGCATAAAAACTTGTTTATCGTCAGCCTGCAGATGCGACCGTTGTGGCACCGGAGGGCAGCCACTCTCTTATACCGGTCAGGTAGCATGCTCCATTTCCTGACCTGTCAGCACGGACAAGCTAAACACAAGGCTTTTTGACATCGGCATTTTACATCGCTCATTCTCACTGACAACTCCAATTGAACGGAGGCTTGACATGGTGTCATTCCCAATGGGCCCCCCAAGCAACCTATGTGTGGTGCTTACAGTTTGAGAAGGAGATCAGTGCTGTCTGACAGTTTTCTCCTGGGCATGATGAGAAGAATGCCATGTTTGGCATCCATGCTTTGAGCAAAACTTTGTCTTGTGATTGCTTGTTGTGAGGGACAGATTGACCATTTGAATTCAGATATATTTCCTGAAAACATAAAGATCATATTCTATGATCATTTTGCTTAGGAGAAAATGGAAGATATATTGGGAGTAGATTTACATCAAAGAGGTGTTTCTCAAGACTGCAAGACATTTAAAGGACTAGTTTGACATTTTGAAAATCATCTTCTTAGATGAGGAGATTGATACCACTTTATGTCTGTATGCTAACTATGAAGCTACAGCTGGATGGAAATGGAAAATGTGGTCACCTTAAAGAAGACCTTAAGCCTCTCCAAGATCTTGGTAGTGATCAGTGTGAAGGTAGCTCCGAAGGCCCAGCAAAATCCCAGCAAAAACACTGCCAGGACTAATAGAAGGCGAGCCTGGCCCAAACCTGAATCAGAGGTAGATCGGTGGGCTCAGTAAAGTATGGTGTGGTCCAGACTGAGCAGGTGGGGCACATTTACTTGTAAGTTAAGCAATGTCCTGCTGCGGATGGGGGAGCAGCCCATTTTAGACTCCTAAAAAGAAAAAAACAAACAAACAAACAAACCAAATAGAAACTATCAATTTGAGTGTGTGCTATATTTAGGATATTTTCACCACCTTTCTTTGCCCATATCCTTTCTGATGGGGAACTGAAGCTATTATTTAAGGCAACCAGACCAGACTCCTCTCTCTAGGATATTTTCACATCTCACTGGGTAAACTGAGGATTTTCTATTAACCAAACTAGAGTTGGCGATTGTTGGAACTAATAATAAAAATGTCATGAGAGCTTTTAGTCTGTTTCTGTCATGTTTGAATGAAGTGTGATTTTTGTGTTAACATTAAAATGACTACTCTTAGTGTGGTAAAATAGAGAAACTTGAATGTATCAATGCATTTTTTTGTTTGTTTTGTTTAATTAGGAGCAACAAAGAACAGAATATTATTTTTTTAAAGATTGGTTTGCAGAATTAATTGCATAATAAATGCCCACGCATAATAATAGCCACTTCAATCCCAATATCAGGAAAGTTTACAAAAAAATATAACTTTTGTGGAGTTGGGTTTTCAATGGATTATTATTATTTTTATTTTTTTGTAAGGCATGAGATGAATCCATGATTGATGGATGATTCCATTACATCCTTTAAGTTCATCATTACTGTATGTTGTTTGACACTATGTATGCAGTGTGCTTGTGTATGTGTGCATATACAAGCATGTTGCAGCAGGAACAATGCTGCAATTGGAAAATAAAACTTTTGTTTTATTGAAAGATAACAGCTCTGTTTCAAGTGTTATGAGTAAACCCAGAGGACTGAGTCCTCAACCTCCACACACACACACACACACACACACACACACACACACACACACACACACACACACACTGCCCTCACAGGATCAGGCAGAGTAGTTGGTGAGTCAGCTTAGAGGTTCTCAGAGAGAGAGAGAGAGAGCGAGAGAAAGAGGTTTTTAGTAACAGGGCTTTATCACCCCCATTCTGTTCTTCACAACAAAGCACTCAGGCAATTTGAGTTCTTATGTACCTTTGGAAAACAATTACTTGAGGCCCACTTCTATCAGCCCAGTATGAAAAAGTTAAAAAAAGAAGAAGAAAAAAAAAAGTATGGTAGCTGATCTGTGCTCCAACATATATCAAACAATGTATCACCTAGCAATAATTTCAATGGCACTGTGTGTGTCATTCGAAATTATGAGAAGTGCAGCAGTGGCTCATGCTTAAAGTAATCCAGGTCATCCAAAGAAATGAGGTCTAAAAGAGAAGAGTTTTTAAGAGGCGTACAATAACGGCCCGATATGCTCACATCAAAAAAATTATGTGTGTATGTTTTTTTAGTAATGTGCTGATACAAGCCCCACACTATACTTGACTGATACTCTTTTTCTCTAATGCACAATGAGGTTGCCATTGTACATACTAAAAATCAGCAGTTAGTATTGTCATTCTGAGCATGTTAGCGTGTTTAAGTAAGCATTCAACATCTCAAAGCTTTTCTGTCTTTAAGTACAGCATAAATGGGGACCCCAAGCTGAGAATTTATATATGCAAACACACTCACATAGACTGCCTCATATTTGTTTAGCTTCCATTTCATTACCCATCACCACCCAGAGCTATCAACATGTGTAGCAAACTGAGACACAAATATTTGACAAAGTAATGAAATACAATATTTGCTGAAGCTTTTCCTGTTGGTGTCTGGCAGGAAAGAAACGCATTAGGCTTTCTAGATCTCGCCCTGTCTGTTTGGCATATCATCAGCTGAAGAAAAGAAGCCCGGGACTTGAGCTTGCCTGTGACCAGCTCACCCATCAGCTCACAGCAAAATGAAAAATGTCCCTTCAATAAGTTGACTCCCAAGGGTGTAAGAGGAGGAGGTGTTAGTAGCATGGAGGCCTTTTTTGTGGGCATAGGGTCTGGGCAGCTGGGATGATTTCAATGAACACCCAAAATGGGATCCATCTGGGGTGTCCTGGGAGGCCAGAGTGGCTGGAGGAAGTAAATGGCCCTCAGGCCCCTGGCGATTAGTTGGAGCCTTTCCCGGGAAGAAGGAAAGAGATGAAAGAGAGAGAGTCAGAGAGAGAAAATTCAGCTGGCTCAGACTCAGGCATTAGTTGGACTGCTCTGAAAAAGAAACCTTAGGGAAGACTCATCTGTTTAAAGTTTCTTTAGGCTTCACTGCCTCTTTGTTTTATTAGTATCTTGATGTTCTCTTTCCACTTCAGAGAGCAACAAGCAGACAATGCAGGGAGGGACTTTTAAATCATATTTGCAAGGTGCCTTTTTAACAATTGAACATGATGCCATACATGTGGTATTCTTCTCACTAGCTACATGTAGGAGTGCATATTACTGCATTTATTGCCCATTAGTGACTATTGAAAACATAGTAAGGTACAATGTACAAACCAAATCTGAAATTATTGTCCTGATATATTGGAGAGGGCAAGATATTATTTGCAAAAAAAATAAAATAAATACTAAACAGGTGAGTGGGGTGAAGATTAGAAGACTTTAAAAAAAACATCAACTCTAAATTACTTTTTAAGCCTTTGGGCCTCCTGGGCAAAATATTTATTTTATCACCATAAACTACTTTAAGAATTTTGTATTGCCCACCTCAATGATTCATACAGTAAGTACAGTGAAGATGACAGGAAGACCTATAATTGGAGATAATACATACTGCATAGAGGTAATGCCTGCATAATATGGAATATGGCAGAGTACGGTGGGTAACTCCTAGATAATTTGTTGAGGGAGATGATTTTCCCATGACACTGAAGGCTGCGTATCAAATGCATCAGCATTTGACAGGGACAGAGTTGGTGCTTGTGTCACTGCTGCGCCTATGCAGAATAGTTTTGTCTGATTAAAAGAGATTCATCTAATAGCCCATGGAAGTGCGTCGCCGTCGAGGATTGAAGAGCTGCTGATGTGATGGGGCCTGCTCTCTCGCTCTTTCTCCCTCCAGCTCCTTTTTTCTATATTGGAAAAGCAATGGATCATTAGACATGGTGTGGGAAACCAGTGCAAGATCGTCAAATTGGATTTCATTACATTTTCTTAAACCTTAATTAGATTGGGGTGTAAGAGACTAATGCCATTTTGAATAATAGAAAAATCATGACAGCAAATTCGTTAGTGTTAGGGAAATATATAAACTATTCATTACGGGCCACAAATTTCCTCAGGGTAGATTATTTAGTAGGCTACTATAATAAAGGTTTGATGTACTGTAATATAGTAGCTGACAACAGCCACAAAGACCTAACTTTTTGTGCAATTATGAATCTGAAATTAAAACCAAATGAAAACTGTCAAAGCATTCAATCACAGAGGTTTTCAACAGACTTAAAGTTCCACTCCACCGGGAAAGGTAGCAAATGATGATTTGATTGTCATGACTCAATTGCAACCTGGTGATATATCATCGGTTTCAATATCATTTTGAGACAGCTCCTGGTGGAAAATCAGTTTTATAATGCACAGTGCAGTGCTTTTCCTTGACAACATATACTGCATGTTTTATGCGCAGTGGCGGTGGGAAGCAAGCAGGGGAACAAGCAGTCTGCATTTCAGAAGCTGAAATTGTTTCATGGACAATGAAGCAGTTTTTTTATGACCGAGAATGAGATGAAACGACTGATGCTGGGTTGGCTCAGAGTCAGCTTGGAGAGCAGAGGTCCATGTGGAGTAAACTAACCCCCTCTGAACCCACATGTTGTAAGAGGCAGTATACAACTGACTGTAGATATAACCCGGGGGAACAGCAGATTAGAAGTCACCCCAGGATTTTCACATGAGTTTTCTCTTGGGGATGAACTACCATTGGAAAAATGATGATAAAAAGCTTCCTCTGATAGAAAGAGCTGAGCAGTGACAGAGTGCATACTGAACTAGATAAGCTCACAGGTCTTGCCATGCAATCCTAAGGGATTCTGTGCAAAGGCTTTTATGACCACACAATTAAACTGTATACACACGTGTAAAAGATATCATAAATCTTAACCAGAGATTACAAGAGTGTACAAAGATCAAGGAAATCAAATCAATCCAGTTGTGACTCAGACATTGTATTGATAGACATGTGGCTTTACATCATTTATCACTAATTTGTACTCAGATGTCAGTTCATTGCCATGAATTTTTTCTCTTCCAGGAAACACAGAAGGTTTCAAAATATGATATCGGGATCATGGAATGGTGCTTGACAGAAATACAAATTCAGACACCACCAAAAAACAGCAATCCCTCACGCTAATTTGATTTGAACCATGCAGGGTTTATCCTGTTACTGCAGGATTTGTATCAGGATATATATTTTTATTCCATTTCCCCAAAACATCTCTCTCATGCTGTAAAATGAAAACAGAGAGGATAAAAACACATTACAGTGAAGGGAACTTTGGTTTTGCAGTAACCAAAAGTCAGCGATCCAATCTTTTATTAGAGGGAACCGTGGCATGGTTGTGCTCCCTCCTTCATATAGGGCGGGGAAAGGAAAATAAAAAAAATAAAAAACTTATTATAAAACTACTCATAAGTACTGAAGAGCCTGAAAAATGTCCAAAAAGTTGTGTCTACACATTTTTGATGCAGTGTATAAAATACTGAACAATACAAGCCTGCAGGGCTATTGTCTTAGATTGCATTTGATTGTGGACGTGTACCTAATAAACTAATAACTCATTTCTGTTGAAAAACCCAAACATACATAACTGTAGCTGATAGCAGAGCACTGACATTCTGGAGTGACAATAATTGTCCTGGTGAGCTGGTCGACCTCAAGGTCACTGATGGCTAGTTCTGTGATATGAAACAAAATAAAAAGGTCCCATGCTGTTTGGTAGATTGGATTGGACTGCTGGCACACAAGTGTGAGGGAGCAAATCAAAATTTCGTCAGATCTCATGAGTCATGATTCACACTCCACACACACATACACGCACTCTACAAACGTTTGAGGGAATCGACTTTTCATAGAATGTATGGAAGAATATAGCAAAAACGCTGATAATCCAACAAACTAACAACATGTTAATGATGCTGTTATGCCTGAACACAGAGTTCCAGGTTGATGATGCACAAACCATGTACTTAGCATGCAAATATGATGTCCCATTTTATCGGTCATCCTTTAAAGTCAATTTGTCAAAGTTGCAACAATCTATGTCTTCTCTAAAAGAGAGATTCCAGGAAATGTAACCTTCTTTTGCCTCAAGCAGCAACCTCTGAGGCTGTGAAGTAAAGCCAACATTGAAGTACCAAAAACTGCAGTTCCTCAAATGGCCACTTGCGGCTGGATACAAAACAACTCAATATCCACAAGCCCCCATAATAAAATGCTTATTTCAACATGCTTACAGCCTGCTACAAAAATGATTTTGGTCTCTGTAGCTAATTTCCCCATTCATAACAACTGTACCGGGGTGATTCTTTATATTACGCAATGTTCAAATTATAACAAAGCTTAAAGTTATGCATAATTAACATTGTGGCTAACTAACAGTTGGGTGCCGTCACAGGTGGCTTGTTCGGGCAGCCAGGTGTCATTCAGCTGCCTCAGCTCCACCCACACTCCACACCTTTGCCAATTTTTGAATTATCTGGATGGAAGCTGGCACAGGCAGGACTGCCAAGATGGCTGCAGACAGAGCCACCACACTTTACAATGGCTCTTTAGCAGTCTTTGGGTGATGTCACAAATGTTTTATGCTGTCTATGTCTTGCCTGAATTTGAGAACTAATAGACCTTTTTCACATTTTGATTTGTCATAGCAGGAAAAGCACAGGTGTAATAAATAACCTTAACTGATATCCATTAAGTCTTGCATTAAGCCGTGTCAGTCAGTGCACAGTACCAAGAGCCTGGGCTCACATAAATGGAATGCAGCTGTCATTAATGTGCTCAATTACAGTATATCTGTGCTCGTCCTACTGTGACCTGTTAATGTCTGCCGTGAAAAAAAAAAAGAGTGACAGAACACACTGTGGTATTTGTGTTGAACTCTGTTTTGTCATTTGATGAGGAAGCACAAGTTCAGGGAATACCTTCCACTTGCCCCAGAAACTCCAGAGTTGAAAGCATGACAAGTATAAATATACCATACATAGTACCTCTTGATTAATGCATTCTATAGAATGTTCAGATAGCAATAAAACACATTAACTTTGGTCAGCTTTTGAGAAATTGTCTCATGACTTGAGAAAATCTAGGGCGGAAACATAACCCTACTTTACACAGTGTGCAGGCATGCCTTCTAGGCTGCAATTACCTCCTTTATGCCATTTGCCTGATTCAACTATTTGTTGCCAATTTTCTTAGTCATTTGCAAGATCCTCTTTCCCTCCAAAGACTGATTGCAAACGTGACCTTGGTTGTAAAAATTCTGGCAATTTTGAATTGATCTCTGTTCTGTGACAGTGTTATCTCTAACAGTGACAACAGCTAAAACTTGGACTGAAAAACATCCAAATAGTACTAACATGTCTTGTAGAGCGTCATTCCTGATACAGACACAACTGACCCCAGCAGTATGTGTGTTTGTGTGAAGGAGCATTATATTAATTAATAGGTGTAAAAGTACCAAATGTCAAATATAAAGTATATCAGCAAAGATAAGCAGAGGTTACAAGTTTAAACTGACCAACAGACACATGTAGAATAAAGCTGCAAAATACTTTGCATTGTCAAGCAACCTAATGGACTTTAACAGCAGTATTGTATTTAAATATTTCAGTTAGTCTTTTTGCGTGAGTGCTTACCTACTCCATCTAGCTCATAACTTTAAACTGATCTAAGTAAAGCCTATGTGTGTGACATCTTGAGTTGCACTATATCACCACTTGATGACATCTTTCTTACTCCTTAATAAGCTGGCTTATACACTCATCTGCTCATTAGGCTGCAGCTGCAACCTCTTTATTCCTGCCAACACTGCTGCTAAATCACTGTCCAGCATTAATTTTGCATTGCTCAGCCTATCGCCATTATGTCACTTGGCATTTCTGCATGGGACAGTGATGGAGGTATCCTGGGTGAGGAAATGGATCTCCTCCCCAAGGAAGCTGATGCGTGAATCAGATCAAGTGACAGCTGCTTGCTGACTAACCTCACAACTGCCACAGCCCCAGTCTTGAACAATATCTACTACAATAATTAGCTAGCTAAATAAATAATACCTATAATAATACCTACGAATCTAGGAATCACTGTATGACAGCAATATTACGTAAGTCTCAGTCATGATGAACTACCCTTTTTTTTTCCTGAGAAGTTGTTTTAAGGTGTATACATTCTCACCACATTTACAAAAACAAATGTAACAGGTCAATACATCTTTTATCACATTCCAGAAAACTAAATAAGTGCATTATTTCCTTGATTGCATTGGTACTGATGTTGAACATTTCTGATGGCTACTCAAGATTACCTTGGGTTGGAAACAAGTGCCAACCTGTGGCTGTGAAGTGAAGTCAGTGTGGAAGTGCCAAAAACTGCAATTCCTTAAATGGCCACTTGAGGCTGGCTACAGAGCAAGTCAATCTCCATAACCCCCCATATTTAAAAGGCCAACCTTACAGCAGAAACAAACAAACAAAAACATCCTAAAAAAAACACCCAAAATAACGGTTTGGGTCTCTAGAGCTAATTTTCCTATTCATGGAAACTGTACCGAGGGTGAATTTTTTGATTGACAGGTGGGTGCTTTTACATGTAGCTTGTTTGAGCAGCCAGTCTTCATTCAGCCCACCTCAGCTCCACCCACGATCCATGTCTTTGTCCATAGAGAGGTGGTGGCAGGACTACCAAGACGGCGGTAGCAGGCCCACCGCACTTTGAACTACAGAAATGCTTCAGAAACCTATGGGTGATGTTTCTTGTGCTATTTATTCCTTTTACATTTTTCTTAAACCATTCAAGCAACACATAGTATGGATTTGTTTTATATATGTACCATATTATGAGATGTGATAGAGACCTTTACACTTGCCAACCAGAAAATGTTATTTTTTTTGTCCATATATACCGTGTGTTGCTCCGACATAGGTGAGCAATGAATCAAACCTTGAATACAACACAAAATGTTTTCCATCGTTTGAAGGACTACAGTGAAATTGCTGTGATTTATTTTCAAATTTCCAGTTGAGTGTGAAAATTGATACCCGCATACACATGGCCTTTTTTATTGTGTGGGTGAGTGTAATGATAAGCAAGCAGGAGGGCCTCTCCCTTGATAAACTAAGGACTTTATTTATTGCACCCTAGAGAAGAGAGAAGTATTAATTTCACACTCTGCCTCACAACTCCCCCATAGGAGCAGATAATATATTTGTTATATTAAGGAGGCGTCTCTGAGTCAGAACAGAAGACAATTACACCTTGGCCTGGTAATGAATGTATGTGTGTCAATATAAAAAGGTCACTCCCTCAGTCGTCATTCTGATAAATGCTGCACTCTACTGTGAAATTTTATATCTCAAAGTGCAATGATTCAACCTCATCCTCAAAGTATTTGTAAGGTAACATACAAGCCCATTAAAGTATGTGTGTCATTGTTGGTCACAGATTACAACAAGCATGTCCACTTTGGATTGCATCCCATCTACCTCACACCCTGCACGGCAGCCTTCACTGATTTTAATTTGGAGCATTTCGCTTATTTATATTCTGAGATAGTGACTGCAGTCATCAGTCATTCGTTTTTTGTTTTTGTTTTTTCTCCAAGCACTGTGGGCTCTATTGCTATTTTAATTATCAATACAGTGGGGGGCCTTTTTTTTCCCTCCCTCAGTGCAGTTGTTTCCCTGTGCCATGACAACCCATTGCCCTCACAGCAGCAATAAATCGACTTTGTTACATGTTGTTGTGGTGGTTTGGTTGGGAAGGGGGGAGGACGGGCATAAAAGTGGGTGAAAAATATAAATCACAATACCCTCTATCTCTATCCTCATCTCTTTTATTTCTTTCCCCAGGACCTTTACATTACCCTGACATCCGATTAAAATTGTTCAGTGCACTGCTTCACTATGACCTACCACTTCCAAACATAATGTATGTCATGCTATTCAAATGATTAATGTGCACTATGATACCACTGTTGTTCTTATTAGTAGTACAGTATAAGGTGTCCACGTGTCCCTGACCTAATGCATATTTCTTAGGCAGTTATTGCACAACACCAAATACTAACACGTAGTACAGTAAAAGTTATGCATTTAAGCCACTATTTATTCATTCACATTGTACTTTCGTGGCTATACAGAAAGTACATTCGAGGATGGAAATGTCGATAGTCTTGCAGGTGTTTGGTCATAATACTCTCAAAGGTACATTGAATATTTATAGCAATTCATCCAATAGTTGTCAAGATATCAGATTTCCAGATTCTGTAGGCTTTATTCCAACTCCTCAGAAATTAAATTTAAAGTTTTGAACCTTGCTTTTCACCCATTCACCGACAGACCAGCATTGTCATCCATGCCACTAATAAGGCTAAAAACTAAATGACTACAGTACTTGCAATGTCTGCATGTCCTCTTCCCTCTTTGCAAGCCAAAATGAAGCATATGTTTTGGATTAAGTTCATATATGTTGTAAAGGTGTTGTGTTATTCCCCTTATGTAGATATATGGAGAAGGAGATTATGTGATAATATTAACTTCTAGTCCATGTGTCATTATAAATTGAGCAGAAGTGGAGGCTGATTGATGTGTTTTTCAGCAGTAGCCAGCAAATGGAGCTGGGTGTTGAGATACAGTAATCCACTTTGTTCTGGGTAGCTGAACTCTGGGACATCTGGTAATAACCAGACCATCACTTCATTATCCTGCCTGAACTACACCAGTTTGATGGTGGTCATTCAGCTTTAATGATCAACGAAAATGACAGCAATAGTATGGGTAATCCTGAGTACTGACTAAACAGGTTGAACTAATTAAAATAATGGGGTGTGTGAGTTGTTCCTGTACCAGTCATATGCTGATATAATGAACCCAAGAACCTTTTCATAGTTTAACATAGTATTACTGCAACATTAAGATCTATCATTCTCAAGACAAAACAAAATCATTTATCTGAGCTCTTGCACAGTGTAGGAAGATAAACCCAGTGTTCTGTATCTTAAAAAAAATAAATAAAAGCACATCTATTTTAATCTATATGTATGTCTATATGTGTATGAAGCATACTATTTTACTAGATATCCAAACCCCCTTTTGCATTTTGCCAGTGTTTTTCTTTGTTTGCTTTTCCTCTCTTTATTTGTATTCCCTTTCTGGCTGTCCTGGGAAGTTCCGCTTGTATGTATTTGTATAAATATTTACTTAAAAAAAACAAAACAAACTACAAATACAGTTGGAATACAAAATTAAAGCATACAGCTACAAAATGTGTCGAGTTTAGTTTCAACTCTATTGATTTTGCTTCTTATATGCCTGTGTCACAACAGCGAAAGGAAATGTATTATTCTGCAGGACTGCATGAAAAATATATTTTACCTCATAGCCCCGTGGCTACCCTATAGTCTTAATCAGGTGTCAAGATGATCTCCAAACCCCCGTTCCCAGTCCTGACTGCTGCACAGGTCACCACACACACAATACATGTTCAATTTGCGCAGGGCAGAAGGACCCTTCTCTCTAACACACTTAATGGCCATCTCAAAGGATAGCCTCAGGATCACTGCAATTAGTCTCTGATGCTATTTCACTTGTACTTGCTTCTCCCACCTGCTGCTCTGACTCCAGGGGGCCTATATGTCTGCCTCCCTTTCCCCTCCAGCGCAGTGAGCCTCGCCCACCCCGCTGTAATCTTTAAGCTGTGTCTCTCCCCCTCTGTCTTTCCTCTCTGACACAGCTACTTTAAGTGCCAGACTCAGCTGTTCCTGTCAGAGGACACATTGTTTCAGGCCTTTAATAACCTAAAAATTAAGGTTAAAGCTACGTGGAAGATAACTAGGTGGCTGTGTTTGTCAGATGTTAGCCTATTAACACACCTAACCACATTGTACGATATATATATATATATATATATATATATATATATATATATATATATATATATATATATATATATATATATATATATACACATATATTCACATCTCTGTAAAGTCCCTTGCATCCCTACTATCATTTTGTCTTTTTCATTTCTCTCTTTTCTGAGCACCTGACTTTTGATGACTGGCCGTTTTGAAAGTTTAGTTTTGAACAATTATTCCAACAGATAATTTAAAGGTTTTAGGCCCTCCCTAGAACCAGAACCCTGAACCCTGGTTTGAATGCCTGACTTGGACACATGCATTGGATTATCCGTCAAGGATATTTAGGACAATTGTTTATATTGTCGTATTTTCAGTCAAAGCATCTACCACCTAATTTACCGACTAGTTTCCCCAGAATCAAATTATTATTCAACAAATTCCAAACCACAGGAGCAGCATAGCTAAATGCCCCTTTTTTTCCATACTGGAAATATTGTTCTCATATATCAAAAAACGACTCTGTGGCATTATTAGCCAATTGTGTTAACTCATGATCATGCAACCAATTATTTATTATATAAATCTTTATTTAGTCTGCCCTTGTTTACCACAGCTATTTCATGCATTGCAGAAAGAGCGATAGTTTTGATATTTAAGTTGCTCCATAAAGGTCAATGAGTCAGATTGAAATATTTAATAGTCCTTATCATGAACAGTGAATTGAACCAAATTCAACTGAGCAGCGCCACAGAATGAAAAATGATGCCAGATCTGGGGAAAAGGTCAGGCTGATGTGTTTCTCTGTTGAATGTGAGGATGTAAACAACAGTGACAAGAAACAGACATTTTACAGAAAAAAAGACTCACTTGCTTTTTGCTTTCAAGCTTGACAGCTGCTCCTTACTATCACATAATTGATCATGCCACTGCTGTAAATGTGGGAGATAAATTTGTGACTTAATGGAAAACTAAACAAGCACATAATTTTTGCCTCTGTTTTGCAGAACTCTTTAAAAGTAGCCTAGACGATACCATAATGCAGGTAGCACACCAGTCCTGTATTGCATCCCCCCCTTGGCACACCACTTCACATGTACTTTATCAACTGTGTTTCTGCAACCATTGACTCCCAGCTTTGTGTCACACCACAGATAAATAATTCTGTGTGTGCTGACTATATGTAAACTGGGAGTGACAGATGTATACACACCATCAGAACCACCACCAGCAATGCCAGGATAATTTAACCAATCTGTCAGTAAAGAAAAAGGGTCAGAAATCAAGAAGTCCTATTGGAGTCAATCTCCAGCCCGTTGTGCAGCCCTACCAGCCCTGAAGCTGCAGTTGCTATAGTTGCTGACGCACAACTTCCATCAGTCTCCAATGGAATGGAAAAAGGGCCACATGTTGTTAAAGAAATGGACTAAGACGGGGCTGTCAGGCGTCCTGAGGAGGGAGTCGCTCTTCTTATTATCCAGGTAGGGGGCTCTGCCCATCTGGCAGAAGAGGTGACTTTTAGCCACCACAGCTTTTTCACGTCCTCTCTGTGTTTTCTATCACAGTGACTGCTCTCTCTTTCTCATTCTCCGCCCCCTCTCTCCCACCCCTGTCTTTTTCCATCTCCCCCATGGCAATTGATCTCCCTCTCTTGTCTCTTTTCCTTGCGGCTGCCACTGCCCCACTATGAGGGTATGTTTAATTAGAACAAGTGATGAATGGTCTCCTGTCCTGACTCAGAACAGAAACATATGGTCAAGAGAGAGAAAGAGAGGGAGGAAGATGGCAGAACATTCAGCAAAAAGGAAATGGATTGCATGAAGTGGAATGTTATTATATTCAGGCTGCAGCCTACTTGAACTCTTTCAAGAAATGAATGCTGGGATACTCCTAACTTTAAAATTGATCTTCTTAAATACTCTTAAAAAAGCTTCCTTTAAGATCCATTTTGATGAAAGTCTTGATCATAGGTAAAGATATGGACTACAGTGCGGCCATTGATACAGTGTCACTTTTTGCATTCTCAGACACTCATGGACAGTGTGGGTAGTGATAAGGTAAGCGTGCAAAGCAAAATAAATGCATGTTGCGGCAACTTGTGTCTGTACAGTATGTAAATGGACTGGTAAATTGACTTGCACCTTTCTAGTCTTCTGACTATTGAAAGCTCTTTACACTATGTCACTTTCACATAAATGATGGCAGAGGCTGGCTGCTCATCAGGAAGTAACTAATCATTGATACACACCAGCTTTTGGGAGCAATTTGAGGTTCAGTGCCTTGCCAAAAGACACTTCAACATGTGGACTGCAGGGAGTTTGGGATTTAACTGTCGATCTTCCGATTAGTGGACGACCCACTCTAACTCCAAGCCACAGACTTCCCAAGGCTCCCTGTGTGTTTAAATTAAAATGTTTCACCAACTTGACTATATTGGTGTGATGCATTATTTTTAAAGTTTTTGTTTTCAGATATAAAAATGTATGAAGCCATCACATATACTCATACTGCATATGCTAGAGGGACTGTTAACGGAGAAAGGCATAGGGCGTCTAGTGTACTAAATGGATGGCAACTGTACCTGCAGTCTGGTTTTGAAGGTGCTTATCTTTCCACTCATCCACAAAGTTTCATTTCTTCCAACTGGAGGGGGGTCCAAGACATTAGACTCTGTGGGTCATTCACATCTCAAAGACAACACTGCAACACTGTACAGGCCCTATCGTCTAACCACTGGCACAAAGAGTCTTATGACCAATGTAGATGTAGTCAAAATATTGGTGCATTTGCTCATATGCAGTCAAATGGAGTTGTGGATGCATCTCTGTGTGAATCGGTATCTCTTTGATTTGGGGTCATATTTTTCATGCTGGCTGTGTGTCAGATACTTTCCTTTGACTTTATTAAATACCTGTAGCGTCACACACTTTACACCATGCACACTTTAGACCATGCATTATAGATTCTCTAACTAGGGCCCTGCATCTTAATTCAGACTTTGATGACTGTGCCCTCAAGGATTCACACGTGACAAATCTGAAGAGATGGAATGAACCACAGAGTTTTAAATATCTGGGACTGAAGCCATTTGGATGAGTGGTCAAATCCTTTGACTTATTACGTTTAGAGAACATATGATGACTGGCAATCATTGTGAGACTGTTACTCAGCTGGCAAAGTCTTAAATTTACTGTAGTGGCCTATTTTCTTTCCCCAATGGCAAAGAATTACCAAGAAATATGCTGCATGTCTTTGTTTGACATAGTAAATATGCCTTTAGTGTATAGCTAGATATAATGTCAGCATGCTGACAGAGATCTGTCTATAGTGGCATGGCACTATATAATACATCACCTCACACAGTAGAGTTTGCATGTTCTTGTGTATCTGCATTGATTATCTCTGGGTGCTTTGGTTTACTCTCTTTTTGGTAAGTTCAGAAGTACGTGTTCACAGACAAACCCATTCCTCTTCCACTGTAGTTGTTGTGTGTAATATCATAGCTGTATTTCCTTGGAAAGGGCCACGTAATAACCTCTCTAAACTTTGAAACCCCTTGGCAGCAAACCTCAAGGGAGGCAGGGCAGGAGAGAGAAGTGCAGTAAAACGGAGCAATCTGTATCACACTGAGGTGACTGGACTTGAATTTGTAATCAGTTTACCCAGTTGTGGAATTGCCTGCTGCACCATCACCAGGTGATTTCTCCAGTAATCAATAATAATAATTAAAAAAAATCATAACACAAGCACACAGTTGACTTTAATATGTAGACAGTGTTTATAATATTTATGAAATTTATAATTGTAAGTTAATGAGCCTTTGTTATAAACACATTCTGTTGCGAGGTTTGAGAGTTTGCTTTATAGCACATAACTCCATCCTGTCCTTTTGAAAAACTGATGATTTATGGATGCCATTTGTCAAAATATTCCTGTGGATACAAGTGCATTGGATTTATGCCATACCCTATCGGGTGTATTAAAAACACAATTCAACAACAGTTGAATTGAAGATTGTAACACAAGAAACAAACCATAGAAAATGTCTAGTCTGTTCATAAATAGCAACATATCTTTTCATAACGAAGATCCACTAAAATACTGTCTGCCAGCCAGCATTGACAGCTGGCAGTGTGAAAGTGGAGGCGAGGTTCAACAGCAACACAAATAAACAATTATTGCAAGCAGCTTTGCAATGTGTTCTATCAATCTTTAGGTTTGGTTTTACGTGTATCTGTGGCTTGATTTCGGTGATGTACAGCGTGCATATTTTAACATTGCTTATAAGTAAAAGGTTTAAATGTTTACCTGCTTCAGTCTGTTCCTCTATAGACACACTCCATTAGAGCCAATCAATTACTCACTCAAGTATAGACACCCAAATATAGCCTGTGTTCAAACATAGGCTTGATTGGTAAAGTATCAATAACCATCACCACTCGTCACACCTTCCTGCCGATGTTCAGGGGAGGTACATGACATGCACGGGGCCTAACCATTCATCATCCTCTCGTCTGAATTTGACCAAACTCCTCTTCCATATAAGATTTCTTACCTTTCATTGCAGCCACTTCAGTGCTAATGTTCAAATAAAACACTTGTATGTCATGCCAGGACATGTGATAAATCTCGCAGGTTCACTCAAACTTGAAATCTGAAAAAAAAGGAAGATAAATAATTTGTTACTATTCGTTATATACACAACCAGTTCCAGCCACATTTCAAGCCAATGAATAATGATGGCATTTGTGAGCTTCAGATGATAGGACAGTGTGGCGTGTGTCATATCTGTATCAGCTGGTGATATATAATGGTGGTTTATCCCTCTTCATCTTCACAAGGCATCCCATCCCTCATTCCATGCCTTTGGCTTACACAGTAGATGGTCACACTAATTTCACTCCAACCAGCATGTACACAGATGTGCACAAACCCCTCCCACATGTGGTGATTTAAATTAATGGTCAAGCCTGGGAGCATGAGAGAGAACAAGTCTTGAAGATTTACTCTCCCTCTAGCTGCTATAATTCTGCCTCCCTCCGCATCCTTTGGTGCTACAGTGATGAAGGCATGATGAGAGGAAGCCTTTTTTCATCTCTCTCCCATCAGCAGTGTTGCCTCCAGCCTTTTCAGCAGCCATAAAGCCTGCCTGTAGGTTCCTCTTCTGAACTTGACTGCAAAGTACTGATTTATTCAGAAACTGTTGTGCTATTTAACTGTATTGACTTCTAGTATATTACAGAATGCATGATATGGCATTCATAGTAAAAGCAGAGCAATAATCAGCCATAGATTAACTACTGTATGCATTCTTTGAACTGGCAGCTTGCTGATCATTCATCATTCATACATAACATTTCATCTTTGAAATATTTGGTATGTACTCAACAAAATAAGCATGTCATGTTGAATAATTAGAAGTACTCAGATCTTTTGCATAATTAAAATAGCAATACCACATGATCTATAAACTGTTGCAAGTCCTGCATTCAAAATTTTACTTAAGTATGAATATATTTGCATGAAAATATATTTAAAGTACCAAAAGTACAAAAAAAAAAAAAAAAAGCATTATGCAGAACAGTCAATTTCATTTTCATTTCCAGGTAGTAATAAAGCTATTTTATTTCATCTTACCCCCCTCCATAATGATTTGATGAATATAGTTTATATTAATAATAACTGCAAAGTAACAACTGAAATCATCAATTAAATGTAGAAGTAAAAAGTTCATTAATTCCCTGTGAAATGTTGTGTAGTAAAAGTAGAAAGTAGCAATACATGCCGTGCAAGTAACTCAAATTTGCCCTTAAGTACACTACTTAAGTATTTCTTACTTCCACCGCTGATGCTTAATATGATTTATTTAAGTCTTTATATTTCTGAGGTATGTCAACACTTTCACACTGAGAGTGAGTACGCATGTATAACTGTTGACTGTCAAGTTTCTATGACAAAAAATTAGAGGTGGAATCATAAAAAATACCTAAACATTTAGTTAGAACAATATTTACATATCCAGGCCGCATGATGCATGAAAGGCATAAAGAAAGACTGTTCAAATTTCTGCTGCATCTGACAGCAGTATTGGCAGGTCAACCCAGCCTCCTTTGTTGTCCTCCTCATTGACAGGGAGGTTACTTAGGATGCAGTGTCTGAGTCTGACAGCTGTCTGCTCTCTGGCACCTTTCGGCATGCTGCTCACCCAGGTGCCGAGGATGTGCACTGCACATCTGTCTCTCAGGGAAAATAGAGTTGCTCATGGACGGATGGACCATGCACCATGCTGGCAACTAAACAGGGATTTGGAAGTGATGGACATACATACAAACAAGCTTCTAACAGTGAGGATTCATTTGATGCTGTAATGTGACAACCCAGTGTATATTACAGATTCAGAGTACTCATTGATATAATTCAATTCAAATGTAAAGAACCTGACAAACTGATGCAATCTAGCTATTTGGATAATGGGAATAAGTGGTCTTAAAGTAAATCAGTGGTGCAGAAACAAGGTTTAAAAAGGAAGCCGAGTAAAATACTGTGTTGCTTTATTGCTCCTGGACATAATATGTATTGACAACCAAGTCAAACTCCTTGGTTATGTGTGTGTGTGTGTGTATGCCTCCAATTTGCCACAGTGGCAGATAAATTTCCAGGTTGGACATTAAAAGCTTCTCAGACTTGATTAGTAAAATAATATTAAAATAAGGTCTGAATTTGCCATCATTTTATAAACAGCTTTGTTATATTTGAAAATGACAACGATGTTGATAGAATGACGTAAAACAGCCATTAGGCTATTTTATGTTGATTGACTCTGAATTATTTAAGCATTCAGGAAGTGTAAGTAAATGTCCACGAGTAGTGTACAGCCCGTCAAAGCTGTAACAATTTGTCTTATCTGTCTGCATTTCTTAGTGCGTTGTTGTGTTGAGAAGTATACTGCTGCTGTTGACTGACTATCGTTAGATCACTTTGTGAATTCTATCCATAGGTGGTTGTTTTGAGGGATGAACATGCTGATCTCAGACACAACTCAGCCATTTGTTCCTCAGCTGTCCAGGTAGTCGGATCTCTTTGCAGTATCACAGCTTTAGCAGTTTGGCAATCATTCCTCCAGACTGACATGCGCACTCACAAGAATCTAAGCCTCATAGCTGGTCTCGGAAATTGTACTGATACTGAAAACAAACCAAACGTTTGATGCAGACAGTGCTATTCAGCTCATTTGCATGATATGCAGATTTAACATCAATCAGAATTTGCAAAACATTGTAGCACACTAAAAACGTTTGTGGTTATCCCAACAACATGTGAGCCAACAAACTAATGCACACTAATTCCCATACCTTTTTCACATTATCAGATTAACGTTTGGGGCTGAATCTTCAGATCATCATGAACTATAGGGTTTTATCACAAAAATATAGTTCTTTTTTTTATCCGTGGCAGGAAACGATCAGCTGATTGTTCAAATTCTTTAAAAAAATAATCTGTGGTTTTGCTGACAATTCACCTGTTGTGTGAATAAAGCTGTCCTGTGTGATTGTGTAAGTAGTGTTGGTTTCTTTTCTAACCATAAAGGGAATCATTTTCCCAACCTTAACCATGACTGTGATCTTTTCCCTACCTTAACCCAGTAATTTAGTTGGCTTAACTATAAAAGGAGTTGTTCTCATTCTTTTAAGAGTACTGGAGGTCTTGTTGTGAGCCGAGATGCCTCAAGGACTATTGGCATCTTCAGCTGCACGTGTCTATATGAAAGTCAAGATGACACATGATTTAGCTAAATGACTACTGACGTGGTAAATGAGAAAATGTGAATCATACTTAGAAAGGTCATACGAGTCATTTTGGAAGGCATCGACATCCTCAGATTTCAGATGATCAAGTAGAAGCCCGTTTCAGAAAACCACCACATTATACAAAAAAATATTTACCTGAACAACAAATCTCATGTATAAGTTCCTTTATAATGAAAAATAGGTCCTTATGAGTTATGATAAATGTCTCTGTAGTAATAAAACAATTCCTCTTCAATAATAAATGTATAAAAGGTGGAGCAAACAAAATAAAGTAGGGACTGGGACTGATACAGACAAACAGCTTATTTTGTCATTTAGGTATGAGGACCTATGTTCAGTATAAAGTACGAGTGGATAAAACAACCACTTTTTAATGGACATATTTTGGAGGTAAGCAATTGCCTGTGAGGATTTCAACTATAGTCTGTTATGTGGCTGTCTTCCAAATTCAAAACTTGTCCTCATTAGTCACTTTGACACTAAAACATAAAAATTCAATGAAAATACATTACAAGTTGGCTAGATTTTAAATTGTATCCATACTTGTAAGCCCTTGTTTCTTAATTGTTGTCATTATTTGTGCAGAGACAGTGACATAGTACTTGAATATTTTTTTTAGCTTACCAGAGAGGTGAAAGATATTTTTTTTATTCTTACTTACCTTAAAATATATTAAATTTCCAGGTAGCACTAGGAGGCCTCTCTGAGAGCTAACCTTGCTCTGGGCAGGCTCAACTTATTCTTATACATCTTATTTCTATTAAGGCCTTTGAAACTCGGGCAGTGTTTTAAAGAGGGAATTTGTGGGGCTTTTGGCAACTCATCACCCTGGGAAGCCCAATAATCCATGTTGTTTATCCAAAGGGTACTTTTGGCACAACCTCCCAAAGGGTTGCAAAGTTAATGCAAGAGCTGGAGCATTATTCTGTAGGCCGATATGTTTTGCTCTTTTATTTTTTTCCCCCCTAGTGGTTTAAATTACCCAATTATGCTAATAGGTGTACCTTTGGAAGCACACACTGTTGGCTCAACATAAGAGAGAGAGAGAGAGAGACAGAGAGAGAGAGCGCCTCAGTTTCTGAGGCTGCCACATATATTATCCCTCAAAAGTGAAAGCCTACTTTTGTTTACTCACACTCTGCATAGCAGCCATGAATAACTATTAAGTATGCACCATATCCATAACAATTGATCTAAAAGCTTTTTTCAGGTTTAATAGAGACAAGGATCATCATTTAAATTTCGGTTGATTCATTTGAATTAATTTGTAGGGAGGAGAGCAGTTCTCCTTGAACAGTGACTCATTTGGCAGCAGGTACTGTCAGTACACAGCAAATCAATTTTGAATGCACATTTGGTAAAATCGTACACATGCCACTCGCGCTCTGACTGCACTCGCCTGTATGACTGCTTTAGGTTTTATCTCACAGCCATAAACGGAAAATAGTCAAAAGAGATGTGTCACAATTAATTTGGTGATAATGAGAATGTATCCAGAAGCTTTTCGTTTCAGCGTATTTCCTTTTTTGGCTCACAGAAAATAAATAAATAAATAAATAAAAGGAGCCCTATAATGACATTCATTTATGAATATTCAAGGCTGTGAAAGTACTCTGGTAGATGGCAAACTGATACACACAAGACAGAAAACAAATTTCAGTACTTTCCCTGGCTTTTAGATTAAAGTAAAGATCTTGTTAGTTCAACAGCCTTTAAATAAATAAATAACAATAAAAATCAGCCAGTTCCTTTATGCCTGCTTGAAACTACTCGGTGGATATTACTTTTGAGTGCAATCACTGCAATGTTTAGAGTTTTGTTGAGGCCCTGAAGTGCTTACACTGTGCCAAGAAAATAAGCCAGGGGACACGGTGGCATTATATGTGCGAAGGTCAGCTTGTTAACCAAAGTAATTGGATTTTGCAATCCTCTCTGGGTGATGTGAGACTTTAGCCTGCTTGTGCCACACAATCTTTCCCTGACTCCGATTTTGGTATTGATTTGTCTTTTATTTAGATTCAGAGTGATGACAATGGCAGACATCAGTCAAACTGACTCACTGTGTCTTAAAGCACTCCAACATCTCGATTAATTTGCGTCTATTGTAGATTTATATGAAGAAGCAATTAACATCTTTGTCAACCAAACCAAATTGTTGCTATAGAATCTTGGATCTGTACCTGTACAGACCTTTCCTCTGAAGAAACGTGTAATGACCTTTGCACAGTTAGTTAGATACTATAAAGGGTAACAAGTTATCATAACTGCAGAACTATTTATGAAGATTTTTACCTTAGTTGAAAAGGCTCAAACAGTCAGACTTTTCCACATGCTTTAAGTTGACTGAAGGGTAGATTTTAATCTGTTGCAGGGAGAACGGAAAGAGATAGAATGGCTGGAAAGGAGATATCAATAATTCACAATGCTGAAATGTGAAAAGTTAGAGCCATGGCCTGCAAGAGAAAGAAATAGAGAGAGGAAGTAGATGTTGCTCTTGGCTGTTTTGAACAACTTTGGAAAACTATTCATCAAACAACTACAGTAAGACACAGAATGAGAAGCACAATAAAGAATTGGAGAGGAAAAAAAAGACAGTTTGAACTCTGGGTTAAATGTCTTCCCTCTCCTGATTCACAAACCGAATAAAATACATGTAGTATATCAGCGGCCATTATACTTTAATGTTAATTATTATACATGTGGTCATGGTGAGCTGGTTGAGAATAGTAAAGGCTGATGCAGCAGTCATAGCATGGGCATGTCTTAAGTGATAAAACTAGAATGCCTCCGAGGCTGCATAATCTCCTGAATGTGTTAAATACTACATCACATTCATTTGGCAGACACTCTTGTCCAAAATGACATTGACTACCTTCTGACAACAATTTACCAGTCATGTACAGATCACTATTCTCGCATGACACATTGCTCATCAGACTGTAAACAGTGACTCGGACATGGGAGAGGAAGCCTTAGCTCGGATATCCGCTTGATGCACTAGAAGCTTCTAAACATTAGACGTTACCCCCAGTCGATGGGTTCTGTGATTGAGCCTGGATTACTGTATGTGTCTTTTGAGCCCCACTGCAGAAACTGCCAACAAATTTGTCTCAGAGCTCTAAAAATAAAACAGTCTTTCAGTGGAGAACCACCCTCTTCCCGGTTTGCTGTATATCAGTGGTAATTTATTTTTGTATTAAAATACAGAGCATTTCTGTCACGGTTTGGCTGAATCTTTTCCTTTTCCTAATGTTTCCTGATTTTCCCCTTCCCTTGTTTTTCTGGTCATTACCCTGGGTGAGGTCGAATAGACAAAAAATGTACCTGTCTCTTCCTAAACATTTGTCCTTCACCTTGATGGAAATCGACATGAGATTAAGGAAAGAAGTGAAGGAGAATTCATAAGGGCTTACTGTAGGACAAGGTATCCGTGCTACTCAGAGAATCTGACTGTTCTTACACTAGATTACATAATCATGTGGCAGTGGATGTCATTGATGTGAGTCTGTGGCAAAACTCCAATGTTTAGAAGATTGACTACAAAAAGCGGACCTTTGGTACTTTTCCATGCATTCATACTGCGTTGTTTCATTCAGAATATACAAACGAGGACAGACCTGTTAAACATATGTTTGCTTACACTCAGTCATGCAATTCAATACCATCAAGTTTTACAGGATCTCTCAGGTTAGTATGTGTGCATGTGAGAGAATTCAAAGAAGAAGCAAAAAGGATGTAGTCTCTGTGCTCGCACAGGTCAGAACTACTAAATAATGAAGTTTTGTGATCAGTTTTGTTATGCATATAACACTGTGCTACTGCCAGGAACATTGTACATAGTAATTGTAAAATAAAACAAACCATTGACCCTGCTGTTAACACGAAAAGGACAAGGACATTTTTTTTTTTTTGAGTTAATTTTTTTATTTTTCCATTTCATATTTACTTTAGTTTTATTCAGTGACATTAATAAAATTTATAACATCAAAGCCTAATTCTAACCTTACCTCCAGGCTCGAGACATTCAAGCCCTAAGGCTCTCCTTCTTTACAAATCCTAATTAAACCCCAGGCTTCAACACAGTAATCTGCACTAGACAAGAAGAAGCATCTGTGAGGAAACCAAAGTAGGAGATCACTCAAACACCACTAAAGAGTACAAATTGGTTCAGAAGCCTGTGCAGAGGTTGCAACAATTAATGCACCAACTAATAGTAAAATCAGCAGTTATTTCTTCAAATAATTTACCCCGTGTGAACCGTGTGTGTTGTGTTATATGGAAACACATTATATGGACACACAGGTGTTAGCACTGCGAACACATCAGATGATACCAACATGCAACCTTGCTCTACTGCTCTGCCATTTTTAGAGTTACATTGTTGCCGTTGAAGAATGAAAAATGTTATAGTGTATATTTCAGTTTTAAGCACAGCCTTCACAGTAGACTCCACACAGAAAGACCAACTGTATTTAGTCCAGTGCAAGTTTAAACATACCCAATTCAACCATTCCGTTCCATTTTATTTGTATGAGCTTTACAATTTCAACATTTCTCACATTTTTTCTTTTTCATAAGATGGTCAAATCAGGTCAATGCTAGCTTATTTGAACAAATCACTATTTTATAAGACCATTTAGAACTAACTGCATCAAACCCAGGCCGAATAAAAACATTTTTGGTGAGGTCAGTATCTTCTACTGTCAGACCAGTCCAAAGCTGATATTTTCTCCTAAAACTTAAGACAATCATCTACACAAATCATCTTGTGGCAGTACTGATTCAGAGAAGAAAAAGCTCAGAGAAGAAATCCCCTTCCTGCACTGCAAAGCCTTAAGAGGGATGAACAGCTGTGGCCCAGAGTTCTGACTACAGGAGATAAGGAGGCACTTTGCCAAAAGCACTCAGGCTGGTGTAAAATGCTGCGGACAGTACACAGTGTTCTACAGGTCTTAGTGAAAAAAAAGGGTGTTTTGGCAAGTTCCCACCCCTTGCCGCAGAGAAACGTGTACAACTATTTCTTGTAATGGTTTTTAGATAACAGCGTTAGAGCAGGAGGCAGTGTTTTGGTGGAATGCACACATCCACCCACACTTGCACATACAGCATTAAATACCCAGCTCTCACGGGCTTACAAGACACTACTTAGTGTACATTACATACAGAGGCAGGAGGGGAAAAAAAAGGAAACGAAGAAAACACATTTGCCTTTCAACAGTTCAAATGTCCAGTGTGAAAGATTATTACCCAATATGAATAAATTAAATCCACTTAATTTATTCATTATTATTCATTGGGTAATTATTTGAACAATCACATTAAAAATTTGATTTTGTAAATCTTTTGGCAGGCATGGTAATTAGCCTTTTCCAAATCACAGCATGCAATCTTTTGCCTAACTTCACATGGCTCTCATCCCACATTACTTTTTGTTCATCTACAAGCCCACAACACTTATGTGCATGTAAATGTGCTGCACGCTGCAAACTGAGCTTGTATAGTATGTAAAAATCTCTTATAGACTGAATGTTATGTAAGCAATATGAAACATTATTTTGAAGAAAGACAGATGGTCAAATGTTATTCTATTAGTTCACTGCATAGCAGATATTTTTCTAAAAGTTTATTTGATTAAACAGGAATATTAAAAGTCTTACTCTGTGGGTCCCATGTGTTACATAAATTGTAGAAGCTAATGGTTTTAATGGAGCCTACCTTTATTACCTCCATGTGTCACTGCCACAGCTGCAGTTCAAACCACTGACCTTGTGGGTAAGTCAGACAACTAAGTTCCAGTTGTTGTTTTTTTTTTTTGAACACCAGCACGTCTGTGTCCCTTTTACCTCAGTATCCTTGCCTCAAGTTTCACCTTCGAGCTCTAAGACACTGTGTATAATTTTTTAAGTGAAAAGTTGCTTTAGTGATGAATACATTCATAGAACCCTTTTGACTTTTTTTTTCTTTGTACATACAATATTTAGAAATGTGGATTTCTAATGATTAAGGTGAGTAATTAATGTGAATTACATCTACATCTAAATTCTTCTACTCTTGGGCTCCAAATGCTAATAGCTGGTCACCAAACAATTTGCTACATATGTCCTTGCATGAAATAATAATGTGTATTGGTCTGAGATAACTCGCTTGGGCAAAGTTTTAGAAAATCACTGGTCCAAGAACATTCAAGATTAGCTATTTGATAAGGTGATTTCTCTGTTTGGGTACTGCAGGTAAATCAATAAGGGTATAACACTAAGAAGGGCTTTAGGATGTTGCCTTAACTGTTTTAACACATTCTACTTTCACTACTTACTTCTTCACATTGTACCCAAATTACTTAAAAATGTTAGGCCAATACCATGGGATGGGTGTATGGATTCAAATTGCTTTGAAGCCAAAGATCAGTTAAATCAAAAAGAATCAAATATGCTGTCCAGTTGTATTGCACAGTATATAACTAGAACTAATGTCTTAGTTTTTCCTTTAACACATCTTATGAAAGGTGGGCTAAATGTTGCATCACTGTACTGCATGTCTTGAAAAATTTCCTTACAACACGGTGAAGTCTTCAGGTAGAGAACTGTCCCACAGTGCTTAACGTAACACACTTGTCATTCTGCAGAAAAATGGGACACGCTCACAACACACAATCCATGCACTGCGTTTTGTTTGCTTTAGTTTGATTTTGATCTGGCACCCCCGAAAGCTTTGCTCTTTAAACGCCATCTGCATGTGACTTAATTACTGTCTGCACTCCTGTTGAGATCAGCTGCTTTAAATGCAGAGGAACAACATGCGTATCACACTAATGCTGGGTTTTATGAAAGATGGAGCAGGAGAGTAATAGTAACCCGTGTGGCATTTCATCTGTCACATATTGTTGTTGTCACACTGTGTCGTTTACAAGGATGGCTGCTGGGTTGAATGCTGAGAAAATCTCATTGTACACAAAGGCAAATATTGTATAAATATAACCCTGCATTCCAATATTCACATTCTGCAAGTAGGTAGACATTAGGTGTGGTCATATTGCTCATTAATAATTCAGAGAGCTGGTAGACATGTGTTTCATCCATTAGTGTTAACTGTTCAATGGCTTCACATTAAGCTTTTCAATTAAAGCAATTTGTGAGCATTATTCCTCACTCACAAAGGGGATAAATGTGTCCAAGCCCCTGTTGACAATGCAGAGACGATTAGTTTGTTGTCAAAGATGGATTTTTAATGCAAAATTACATTGCTTAGAAGGAAAGCAGGGCTACCCGAGGGAAAACTAATCAATGAACTGTTGATTTGCCCTATTTCACCGAAGTGGTACCCCGCTGAGTTTTCATTTTAGACAATCATGGTTTTGTTTTTACATCATATTGTACTGTCAGTAAACCTGTTGATTTTTTGCAGCCTTTTAAAATGTTTTGAAACCTGCATGTTTCCATCAGGTTTCATCTTCTTTTCCTGTTTTATTGGGGCATTGCTACCTTTTAGAGACCATTACTGCCACCAGCTGTTGATATGAATCGCTGGCCTCTGCAGTCAGCAGGTATTCTGTATCTCATCGCCTCTGAAACCAGTGCAACTTGAACTGATCAATGTTACAATCAATCTTTTGCTTCTCTCATTTCTTTAGCAAAGGATCAGTACATCAGTAACTAGTGTATCTGTTTCTCTTTTCAGAAGACATTTTAGCAGTGACATGCAGTGTGAAGTTTGCTTGGCAATAATCAGAAAATATGCAATATATTTGTCTTGGAAACTGAAACTGGGGCTGCTTTCAGACTGACGCTAGCACTGCATGAAAAAAAAAAAAAAAAAAAAGCAACTAAGACCCTGCTTGTGCCCATGCAGAGGCCTCTGGCAAATGACTGCAGTGTCACTGAGTGAAATGTTGACCCTGGCTAACTTTTGCCCCAACATAGTGCATCATAATCCAGGAACACAGACCATTCAAATGTGCTCAAGTGAACTCCCCTAGGTAGACCTTCAAGTGTTAACAGCTTGTGCAAATTTTTAGTATTTGTACTATTATCATTGCTGGGAACATAACTTCCCATACATGTAACATCCCGCTTATCATGCGTAAACTGTGAAGATGATGTGAAGTGTCTTGGCATCTGAAAAGTCCTCAAAATCAAAGACAAGCTGGACATGGATTTGCACTTCATTTTCTCACCAGTGTAGCAACACGCCTACATCAATACAGTCCCTTAAGCTTTTTGACGGGAGTGCTGTTTTCAGTCTGAACACGGGCTAACACACACACACACACACACACACACACACACATTACTGGGATAAATAAAATAATGAAATTTACACCTACTTGCCTTCAATTGAGAAATGGACTGAAGTGAGGGAGGCTTTTAATGAGCTTTTGTCCTGATTATATAAAAAAAAAAAAAAAATCTGAAGAGATCTGACTTGCTCCTCTTAAGTCAAATGTAAAGTAGGACAGAGCATCATAAATTATCAAGTAAACAGCTTTGAAGGAAAACTTGTAAACTGTAATTTAAATGTTGGAGTGAAATCTGAAGTAGTTTCTATCTATGTCCTCTCAGAAAGGCACTCCAGACAACACTTTAAATGGCATTCAATATGCACTTTCTCTCTGAGTTCTGTCATAACTTAATACTGGCTTACCAACAAAGACATGGAACTAAATGTATCCGTTTTAAGCTGAATACCATATTGTAGTATATGGGCATCTCTGGCTCGACACTTTCCTGGTTTGAATCCTACCTCACAGGGTGCTCGTTCAATGTATCCTGGCTTGGACAGTTGGACAGTCCGCATCTCACCACCTCAGCCCAGGGCTCGGTGCTGGGGCCCTTTCTCTTCGCTATTTACCTACCTTTCTGGATCCGATTATCCACTCGCATGGGTCCTCATACCACTGCTATGCAGATGACACTCAGCTCTATCTGTCATCTCTTTCTGATGACCTCTCGGTCTTCGCACAAATGCCTCTCAGACATATTTACATGGATTAAGGCACACCACCTCCAGCTTAACCTCTCAAAAATGAAATGCTGTTCCTCCCAACCAAACGTACTATACACCATAACAGCAACATCAAAATTGACTTGCTATCTCTTGCCCCTACCAGGGTAGTGAGAAATTTAGGAGTTATGATCAATGACCAACTAAAGTACCTTCTCTCCTACCACGACCAACAACTGGACGTGCTAAATCTACCCCGCTCTAGAGTTGTCACTTGATCCTATGCTGCACTAACATGTCCTTGTTGTAATGTACCTTGATTGTTTCCCTTTTTTGTAGGTTGCTTCGGATACAAACGTTAACTAAATGACTACATATGATGAAAATGTAGTATATTAATGCTCACTAGGGGATAAAAGGTTATCATGTCCATTGTTGCCTGTATAGTGTGTTTACTGTAGATCTACACTTTTTCTTCCTCAGCCTAATGACTGAGCAAGGCAACAACAGTGAGATAGAATATAATGCTGACCACAACTGAACTACACTCTGAACAAGTCAAGAACATTTTAAGGAAAATTTCACAACAGACTGAAAAACATCTTGGGGCTAATTGGCACACATAATAAAGCTGAATGCACCCACATAAATAGGGAGAAGAGTGCACCCAGACAAGTAATTGTCACTACTATAATGAACCAGAAAGGCGCTAACTGGTGCATACATTAACACTTGAGGAGATGGACAAAGTGCAGGAAAAGAACAGGAGGAAAAAAAGAAAAGACCTGAGTTCTGAAGCCAGTAGAGACGCCCAATTTCAACCCTGTCTCCTCCATATTATGTTTATGTACTACAGTTCTTGTTTTGCCAATTAGGCTTTTGAGAGTAACATCAAAGTGCAAATGGAAACATAAACACTTATGTAACATAGCTACCAGCTAACAGTTGATTTAAAAAAACAAAAAAAAAAACCTTTTAACTCCCAGATGACCATTACAAAAATATGAAAAGCCAGTCTGTATTGTATCTGAGAATCAATGCAAAATTAGCTGTCTTTTCTTCTCATTCTTGTCATTTGAAAAATGTGTATTAAATCCTTTTTGGCACAGTCCTATTAAACTGTTTTTTGGTATTTCCTTTCTCTTAAACTGGCAGCTTGACTATTCTGTTAATGTAATGATAGTCCAATATCATATTTTTTTAGTCATCTACGTGTTTACTTCCTGCACATGTACATACAGTATGTGGAGATTCCTGGACTGTACACTGTAGTGCTGGTTTTAGTGTCATGTTGAGAGCAGAAGCTGAAATTATGCTTCTGTAGAGCTATACATACATGTCAATGCAAAATGCAGTGGCTCTATGCTCCCTCGGGGAGGCCCCTCCTCCGGCTTGAAAGCACTGAGCTAAAGGAAAAGTTAGTAGTCATCCTCTAGTTCCACAACAAACACAGAAAAACAGCTACAGCTACTGCAACAAGCAAATTAGAAGAAGTTACACATATTTTTATGTTTGGGTAGACACGTGCAAGAAAACAAGGAGGATAAGCACAATTACAGTAACTTCAAATTGATAGAATTTAAATTCAAAATCCAATTTTTAAAAATATTTTAAAGAATTTTGTCGATGTGTTCATTTGCTTTTTTTTTATTAAATACATTTATTTGTACTTGACACTTTTGAAAAGTTTTACATAACTATAAACTCAATTTAAACTTAAAAGATTTGTAGTACTATTTGTAATAATGCTTTACACTTTCTCACAAAAGGTAGTTTACAAAGGTTTTTCTTGTAGATGTATGACCATAATTCATGTGTTGTTATACCGCTCATTTCATGTAATATTATAAAAAATTACTGCAGTCAAACAGCTGAATTAGTTGCATGTGCTTGTGCACTGTTACAGTAATTACAGTAGCTACTAATGACTGTAACAAAGTAGTTATGTGGTAGATTGCAAAAAACATAATCCCAGTTTGCAAAAGGTTCAGATTTTCAAACAAACGACAAGCAAGACTCTTGAACTGCATCCAAGCAAGAATCCATTTGTGAAATGGAAATCTTTTTCCTCATCCGCTATGTTGTATAATTTCCTTTTTTCTCTATAGGGCTCCATCTGCGACTCTGAAAAGACCCCAGTCTGTTCAATTGGATCCATTGTGCTCATGTTTCCTAGTCACATCTGCCAAGCAAGCCTTGTCAGCTGCCACTCGGACCTGTCCAATTACTTTCCAATTTGAGGGCAGAGGGATAGATGGAATGAAACACAGATGGATTGACAGTCTGGATGGATCTGAGAATGAAACATGTATACATGTTATATATTAGAGCTGTGTAAGAATGATCGTCGCCACAACAGTTCAAGACAGAAACTGTATTCAACCATGACATGCTAATTTATCAGGCAAATATTTGGAAGTGGATATAACCTGTTCTCAAGTTTCTGTCCTACTTGGTCCTTTTATCCCTTTCCATACAGCATGTAACAGGTAGATATGACTTGCACTCAGAGGAGAGAGTCCAAGAGGACGACTACTGATTGTAAAGTAGGTAGACGTTCCACATGCTGACCATAAATCTGGAAGTGAAGCTTTGGTGCATGCGAGAAGGTGGTCCCTGTATGCACCTAAGCCTTATTCTTAGATTTATGGAGGCCAAGGCACTCTGAGACACACGTTTACTTTCATAGCATCTTCTTCATCAATCTTGATGCAACACCAAGGACGTCTTGTTTTTTCTGACATCTGCTATTTGACAATCTCAAATTGACTGACAAAGCGGAGAGGTTTATTACTTTCTCCCCTTTTGTGAGTTGCATGCTAAATAATCTACATGGTAGCCTGTACTGCTTTGTGTGGTCTTTGCTCGATATCCTGAGGAATATTCATCCAAGTCCACTGTCTCAGAATAAATTTAATTTGTTATCGTACATTTGTGAGAGAATCCATCCAAGCTTTGCATTCATAATGTTGTTCTTCATTAGAGTGCCTAACAATTGTTTCTTTTATGTATGAAAAGCCAAGCAGACACATCCAAGACCAGATTTTTTGTGGATGAATTTCCATTAGGAGAGAGACTGCACTCATTTATATACCAACGCCAGCATACCTTCTATTATGTACATGAATTAAATGCATCGGATTCCTCCCTGCTGGTGGACTCATTTCCTCTTCTACTAGTCATCACATTATATTTTCTCAGATTTATCTCAAGACTCCTCTTAAGATTTATCTAAATCATCACGTTTGCTATATAACATGGCACATCATGTTGCAGGATGTCCTTAGCTGGTACCTTGGTGTACACTGACACATGCAATTCAGTTTGGGAGCACAATTGGGGAGCATAACATAATCAGCCCTCAGAGCTACAATTTAGAGACCTAACCACAAACTGGTATAGTCTGATTGAAGGATCACTCAGGGACAAATTTGACTTTTTTCTTCCCTTAAAAAAGTTTGCTTCATCTGGGCTCCTGCAGCTCAAAGGGGATACTAGGCATCTTTGCACCAACACTGATGCTTCTGGCCTCAACAGCTGATATTGTGATACATATTTATTCATCAATTTGGATTAATAAAAAATAAATTAAAAAAAAAATGTTTACACAATGTATAAATAAATGCCATTTATCAAACATTACGCTAAGTAATTTATGAATAACTTGCAGAGTGCTGCAGAGGTCTTTTATTGTTCCTGTTTGGAGTTACTCCTGAGAAAAGGCAAACAATAATAAAAAATAAATAAAATAAATGAATGAATGAATAAATACATTTACTTTAGCCTTAAAGATGAATGATTTAGTGCCTTGGCAGAGGAAACATCCCATACCCTGCTTGTGAGTTTATGTGTGTGCAGCTGTGTGTGTAAGCCGTGTGTGTGTGCATCCTTGTAGTGAAAACTGCTTGGCTCTATCGTGGTTCCATTTGGCAGGACTTAAAAAGACTTTGGGACATGCAGGGGTTCATCAATAACCACTGGCCTCATGAAAAGTTAATTCATTCAGGGCTTGAGAACAGACACTATTTTCCCTGTAGGAATCATGTTGATGTAAGACATCCTTTAAAATCATCCACTCACTCTCACTCTGTTGCCACTGAAAGATAGAGGAGGCATTGCAGTGCTGTTATTTCAATATGCATGTGTGTATGAAAGAGAGTGAGAGACAACAGACAGACATTAAAGACATCAAAGCAGTACAAACACACACTCATAATGTAAATCACAAGGCATCTCCAAGCAACTTAATCCATCTTTTACCTGAATTATATAAAAGTAAAGGAATGGTTGTCTCATTTGGTTGTCACTTTTGTTTGTTCAATAAAATGAAATATTAAATCTAAAATCAGACAGGAAAGGGGAGCAAGAGGTTTATGACATATAACAAAGGTCGCTGACTGGAATCTAATTGGAGACTGGTGCAACCAAGCAGTCAGAGACTCTGTAGAGAATATGGGCTGCAATACATTTTAGAATTGAATATTTATAGAGAATATTAAAGATCCAGGATGAAACTGCCAGAAGGGCAGGACTAAGAGAAAAAAAGTGCAATTACAAATCCGTCTGCTACTTCAGCACCATGGACAGCTGCATGGATTTATCAATACACAGCACAGTTAGGCTACTGATAGGTCAGAGCCGTGGTCAGGGCCATAGATTTTAACTTGCACAAACCTCAGTCAGATAAAATATCAATGAGTCAGGCACACTAGACTATCATATTCAACCCCTCTGCATCTGTACTCTCTCTGCTACTAGGGGACTGCAGGTTAATGTGGTTGCCATTGTGTTTTTTTTGCTACAAGGGACTCCCGTTATCATCCCTCAAATTGCCTGCTGGTATTACCGTTGAAATCAAGAGGATAGTTAATATCTGCAGGCTTGGATGCATTTTTTTTTATTTTATTTTTATATATATATATATATATATATATATATATATATATATATATATATATATATATATATAAGTGTCAAAAAATGCCCCAAGGCAACTCATTTAAAATGTGCAAAGGCCACCTCCCAGGTATAGCAGCAATGAATAAAACATCAATAAATATGGTGATTAGGAGGTAACACAAGAATGCTTTGTTACCTCTTTGGTCAAGGAAGTTCAGTATTATGTACAAAACAAGAACCTGAATGGACCAGAGAAAGTTTGATTCTGGTATTTGATCTTACACTGCATGCAAAGTGTAAGATCAGCATGCACACAAGAGCAAAAATGATTGCATGTTGTATGTGCTGACCTGAATACAAAATGTTTGTTTTCTCTTCAGCTTTCAGAAAAAAAAAACTAAAATCATGGTAATCAGCAATATGAGAGACAACTAAATTATTTCCCTTCCCAGTAATATGAGACTAGACACACACTGGTGTGACAAATAGGTTGACGGAGGATACTCTTACAACTAATATACACTTCCACCACCCATTTATCTCTGTCCTTTTAATTTGGCCCTCAGTCAGGTTGGGCTAAACTCATATCAAACTGCATTGCTTCCTTGTGTATTCATCACTTCAACTGACATGTTTTTTTTTTGCTTTCAGTGCACTTTGTTGGTGTTCAACATGATGATTCTGCCACTTTTGAATGTGTATCTATGCGGCCAAGCCACTGACAAATCATCAGGCTGTCTCCTGTACATGTTAAATAAATAAGTGCATGAGTTTTTTCCACTTCAGTGTCAGGTGTCTTTCCCAAATGAACTACTGGTGCACCATCAATGTTTGAATGACCACTATGCAGTGTGCCATCACTCACAGCATTATATACAAACCTGTTCTCTGCCCTGTCAGAGTAAGATGGTATAGCAAAGTGTCAACAAATTTAAGACGACTCAATTTTTTTTCATATAGTTTCCGTGAAGCAATCACTTACTATATTGCTCTGCTTGTCCATGGTGGGTTTGGCTGATTGCTGGGATGAAAGCTGCACATTCCATATTCTTTCTCATATGAAAAAGTGACACTCCAATCCTCTGATCTTGGCAGTTTAAATTCAGACCATGATGCCTTCCCTCAGACCACAAGGGAAATTAATAAATGATTAAAGTCTAGCGGAGTCAAGGGAAAGAATGGTAAAGAGGGATAATGGTGGATTGCTGAATGATGCTATCTCACTGCACTCAGGGTTATGTCTCCATCTTCTAGTGTGTGCTTAGAGGATGCAATTCCTGGAAGCTGTTTTGTTGACAGGTGTCCTGAGTGATAAAGGGACACTTTGTGTGGAACCTGATTACATTATAAAACTCCCTCAAGTCACGTTTAGACCTTGAAACTGTAGGTAAAAAAATGAACATAGCATAAAGCTAGTTTATCTTTTAGACATAACCTTGGGTTACCTGGCCTCACTTCAACAGTATATTGTTAACCAGTTCAAAAAGTAACTAACTAACAAGCCATTGTTGTTTACTAACCTCTTGTTTTCCTGACCTTTCCTCTCCTGTCCGCCAGTTGTTCTTATTGTGTACCTCTCTTTGCCAGTAATCTGCATCTGTTACCCCATGAGTCACTAGGTGTACACTGTACCAGCCAAGTAGCCTGACTGTCTAATGCACCCTAATGTTCAGTTCAGAATCCATTAGCGGGCACTAACACGGCAGGACTTTTTTTTCCAACATGTTCAATATGTTTTAAGGCTTTAAAAGAGTGGAAACAGAAGAATTATTTCCTCCACTCTTTCCTTATACAGTGTTTGGCAGCTGAGGGGATCCTATTTTCATGTGGAAATGTCTTGAACATGCTTTTACAACCATGCATTGATCACTTTTGCTATTTATTAGTCAGGCCAATCCATTAGACACTGTTGCCCTGGGGACATTTTTGAATATTATGAATAAGTATGCTAATGCTACATTAGATAAATGTAAATATTATTGCATGTATTCCTCTGAATTCAAATGTGTAGTTATTGTTAAACAACCTCTTACAAGATGGTTGGTTGAATCATTTGTTTCTAGGAATTTGTTTGAGAAAGTCGAGCTGAAAATGATGACCTGGGTTCAGTGACTGAGGGAAAATGCAATGTGACACCACAGATGAGCTGTGCCTCACTTCAAAACAGCAGTGAGTCCTCTGGGAGGGCTGGGTTTTTGATGCGAAGGCCGGCACACTTCACAGCTAGAAAAGCCTTTTATCAGTCACTCGGGCTGCCTTTGAGAATGGGGGTATTTTGTGGAGACTCTTTCAGGCCTGAAACACACTGAAAGATAGCATGAAGTACTGTAGGAGAATGCTTGCTATAGTGCAGACACACAAGGGTCATTCACTGGAACCACCACCCGTAAGAGCATTTTCGTTTGACCTACTTTGAAACCTTTGCACTATTAGACTATGGTCAGACAATTATTTTTTCTGTGAATATTGTGAATGTTTGCTCTTATTTAATGAGAGAACAATCTTTGAGTGTTAGGGTTAGGGTTTGGAAAAACATGAATATTGTTTGATAACAACAATGACATGATTAGCAGTCATAATTGGGAAACATCAGACGTGATTTGAACTAACATGACATGACATTGTGAACTGCTGAGAGATCACATTATCACATGTAAGCTCTGCCAAATGCATTCACTGAAACATCCAGCCAAGCCAGAGGCACCTCTGCTAAATTGATGCAATAGTGGGTGAAAGGTGGTTTTTCCTCTGTGCCAACTAGGTGCCCGAATCTCTGAACTTTTGTGCAAAACAAACAGTTTGGCCACAGCTCTGTAAATTACTCCTCATTACAGCCTACATAAGCGCATAGGAACCCCCCTGGTCAATGACATCTGCTTTTGATACAGTAGGTCGACTACTTCCACATTGAATATCTCTTTCTGAACAATAAGAGTGAACAATACTATCTATAATAATAATAATAATAATAATAATAATAATAATAATAATAATAACATTCCATCTGGATTATAAAAGTCATCATCATGTGTCCATTTTTGTTTTCTTTTTGTTTTGAAAATTGAGCCAGAGTTTTGTCTCTTTGTGCAGCTGTATCAAAATATGGATTTGCATCTCTGACAAAACTCTGGAAATTTAACATTTTTCTTGAGTTTATTTATTTATTTATTTTTTTACAGAGTACTGAAAACACTATAAGAATGCTCTGATGTTGATGTTTTTTCTAATTTCTTTAATAAAATGTAGTCACTAGTACAAGTACTTAATTCACAAATTTAACATTTTAGCTATAAGGTTATAAATAAAATGAATGCAGAAAGTGACCTTGTTGAATTTGAATTTGAGAGGAATTTGGCTCTCACTGACCTGGTGATCTCTTATTCATACAGAGATGATTCAACCAGAGTTTACCCCATCTCTCTTAAGGCCTGTATAGCAGATGATGAACTTTGATGAACTAACTTCTTTGCCTGAAAATGCCTCAATGTCATCGTGGAGAGTACAGACTTCTGACACTGATGAGACCTTGTAGATTTCTACTGGATGTTCAACTATGTGTGGGTTGATGTAGCTGGTGCTGGTTTATGCATGAAGACCTACAGTATGTGCTATCTGTACAAGATGAAGTTTTCAAAGTAAGACATATTTTTGTGCTTGCTTGCTTGCTTTGTGCCTACGTGCTTTCTAGTTCACCAGGTCATCTGTCACTCCCATCAAACATTTTGACATTGCATCAGTGTTGATATAACACTCTGCTGCACTGAATGTTACACACATTCCATCAGCTTCACTCTTCAAACACTGAACAGCTCTTTTTATTTACAAACATACATGCTTTACTTATATTTCCATATTTTCTGTTGTACATTTGTACATTTTCCACGTTATATTCATAAATATATGACTTTTTTTTTCTTTTTCCTTATTATATTTGTTATGCACCAAAATACCATAATGTCACTATATCAGTTCAATATGTTGATCTTACTATATAATCAGTTTAAAAGCTGAATATTTATTTTTCCATGCCACAGTATTATAGTATTATTCCACTGTATTGTGAGTCTAGAGAACATGTACTGTATCTCATGCAATCTCCCTGAAATGTGGCATTTTTCAAATGACTGTTGGCATGCTTAGATGGACATACCTTCTTGGCCAGAATTCATCAGATATTAATGAACTCTTTGAATTTCAAATTTCAAAATAATGACAAGTCATTCCAGCAAATTCCTGCATGGAGAATGCAGGAATTTGGTTTATCTGGAAAAATATGAATGTCTCTTTCTTGGCTAGCAGTATAGGCCCAACATAGGTTTCAAAGCTGAGCTATGACGACACTCTAAAGAGACCAATAAAATAGGTATGGTGTGATAAAACATTCTTTGAAACTGTAAAACTAAATAAAATATGATTACCCTTCAAAACTGAATGTGCTGTAGATCTGTCATCGGCTTAGGTGTGCTTCCTCTGTTCTTCTCCCACTGGGACTTAGTAGGATAAATCACATGAATGAATGACAAAGCATGAGTTGTATATCTAACGCTTCTGCCTTTATAGGCAAATTTCACTGGTATTTCTTTTACCCAGCAGCCACACTGATTACAAATGTACCCAGGTCCACCTGATGAGTCCTATTAGTCAGAGCTATATGACAAGGTATTTTTGATTCATAACCCTGCTGTAATCCAATTTCACTTGTGGAGTCTTCACATGTATTACTATAGCAAGACAAAGAAAAGCAATGCTACAACAATCTCATCTCTAAGCAGAGGTGTAAGGCAAGTGTGTCTCTCTGAAACAATAAATGAAACAGCTTTGAATTACACAATTCAATGATTGCAACATGATCAGATCAATAACTTTGAGCTGGATATGATTGATTGCAAGAAGTGTGTAAAAAGCTACTTTGTGATTGCAGGAATTAAGTTTTGCAGATTCAGATGGGTGTGTGGGTGAGATTCAGTTTCAGGTCATATTTAGCATCTGCCTGGGCAACTGAAAATTCCAGTTTCACACCTGAAGATGCCACTTGCACAAACACCAGATGTAAACCCAGTGACAAACACCTAATTTCACTGGTTTGTGTTTGTGTGCTATATTAACACATGTATATTCCAGTCTGGTGGTATATATATATATATATATATATATATATATATATATATATATATATATATATATATATATATATATATATTTAATTAACCACACAAAGAATAAACAACTGGGGCAGCACGTCCTCCTATTTACAAGGTTGCTGATACAGTTATCTATACATCTCAGGGTCTTAATTACTGTATCACTTCTTCTTCAGGGTCACAAACTCGGGTCAACTCGCTCTCATCCTCTTCCTGTCGCCAACTGTCCACTGAGCTCAGCATGCAGTTGATTTAGGTCAACAAATAAATGCAGACAGAAACTAAACCAAAGTCGAAGTACTTAATGTACTAATATACTGTTTCAATTTATGTGACTTTATACTTCCCCTCCACTGTAACTCAGATGGAGGAATATTGCACTTTTTACTCCACTACATTTGCTTGACAGCTATAGTTCATTTTCATCCTATTCCTGCCCAGTGAAAACAATGTAACTCTAAATTCTGTGTTTTTAATTTTTTCCTGATAAACTGAAGGATTAAGTCTTGCTTCATGTGTTATGTGTGTATAAGTAGCACATGATGATGAGGCGGCTGTGTCGTATGGGTCGTTGGCTAATCAGATGATCCGCGGTTCGATCCTCGCTGCTCCACTCTGCATGTTGAAGTGTCCTTGGGCAAGATACTGAACCCCAAATTGCTCCCTGTAAGTCGCTTTGGATAAAAGCGTCAGCTAAATGTAATGATGATCTTCTAGGGTATGATGTATTGCTATATATTAAACTACCCAAAAGTATAAAATAGATAAAATTAGCACAGCTTTATTCATCTACAGCAGTAAAATGCAACATACACATTAATGCATCAATAATTGATCTGAATACTTCTTCCAGCACTGCCAATGAAGATATCATCTGGTAAGATCCACCATCTTGAATCTTAGCAACCAATTATATCAAATGACAAATTAACCACCTGTGACTGTATGGTGATTTGAAAAATGCCCTGCCCCAAAGTATTTTCAAAATAAACCCAATCAGAAAGCAATCAATGCAGCTATACTGATACAACATACACAGATGAAGATACACATGCATATAATTGTACAAAATACGTTTTGACTAATCTGTAATTATGTCAAAGTGCACTTATTAGTTGTAGTTGATAAGCAGCTATGTTTAGATGTAGAACATAAGTCAACTAGAATAGGAGGAGGTTGTAGTAGTGAAAGGTGGTGAATCAACGCAGCAACTAAATGCAGTGTGTAGCATTTAATCGCTGACCTTTATTTTAAATCAAACCATGTCTATGTAAATACACTTATGTTTGAAAGTTTAGCCTCAATACTAGTAATTTAGTATGTAACCACACTTTTTACTTGCTACTGCTGTTAATTTAATTAATTTACATATCTTTTTTTTTTATGTTATATTGAGTAACAGTGAAGTCCACTTAGACTCCATGCTTGTTCACATGGGAGTACCACTGTGGAGCACAAACATATTTGGTCTGTGCATTTTTAGTTATGTAGTTATGTAACATGAAAACAGTTTTGTATCAAACACATTGAACACTGACCCACCAGAGACTCTTCCTCACTGGCACAAAAGGAGCCATGCCCTTCATATAAAACATTCAGATACAGTCACTTGATTTCTCTTGGGTGTCTGTAGGGAGTTATGGAGAAATGACATTGCTTTATGGCCTGGCATCTCTAATCGACAGCTTGGTTGATGGATCAGCTCAGTCTGAATGCTCTGAAAATTCCTCATATATGGAAGCCATTCAGGGCTGCTAATGAAGGCATTGATCATTGTCAGCTTAATGACACTTCATAAGTCGACTGTGTATCCACCCAAATTGACAATGTTTTGGGGGGCTCTAGGTGATGATATGTAAAAGCAGAAAAACACTGACATGTATACTGTGCATTAACTTCATTAACTATGTGTATCATAGCACTAAAATGCCTGTGGAGATTTTGCAGTTTATTGAGCTCTACTAAGTAGAAACAGAAAGTTGTGAATGTGACAATAATGACCAAGCATATTAATCCTGCACTCATTAGGAAGATCAGCTGAGTCAAACCTCACTGGACTGAGTCCACCATCACTTCTGCTAGATTTAGTCTACTACATTTACTGCAAAGGCCAAAACACCTTTGAGTCTGCCTTCAGATCATAAAATTTCTATATCAGCGTTCTGGTGCCTCAAGGCCTTGTCATTAGTGTAAACTCTACGTAATAAAAAAAAAAAAAAGCCTTCACCTAGTAACTGTGAATCACTATATCATAATGTAACTTCAGTCGTCATCAACGATACTTTTTATTACAGAACAGCTCAAATAAAATGAAAACTGGAAATTATGTCACTATCTAAAGTTTAACTTTGTGCTATCATAGTAAAGGAGACCATAGCCATCAAATTTGCTATAGGTGTTCATGTTCAATACAGTATAAATTCCACTCACTTTTCCTATAATGTCAATATGAAGTTGACTGTTGGTTTTAAATGAAATATTTAGCTAGTTTTGATGTACAAATGTATTCCAAAAGTCCATATGTGACCTGACTCTTAATTTATCATAATCATCAGGTCAATCATCAGGCAAAACTAAGCTGCGCTCATACTAATTTGTAAATATTTGTGGCGCATTCGTTAGCACTGCTAATTGTCTCCTGCTATTTGTCTCCCTATGCCTACATTGGTCTTCTCTGGATGCTCCAGATTCCTCCCACAGTCCAAAGATGCGGGTTAGGTTAACTGAGGACTGTGCCTGTAGCCAATGAGAATGGTTGCCTGTCTTTTGTATCAGCCCTATCATTGACTGCTGGCCTGTCCAGGGTATACCTCAGTAGAGCTGATAGATCGATGATTAGCATGTTAGCATATTAACAGGCTAAGAAGGCTAAGATTCTTCATCTCAGTTTTTATTGTCACTACATTTTCATTACATTTCCAGTGTTATTGTATGACATCAAATGAACATGTATGTGCAATCCTTCATGCACTCATAGTGACTAAATCCATATCAACAAATCACCAGACTAAATTTGATGCATTGTCATCTCTGAGCTCCATTTTGGAGTGTGATATTTTTAACATGGCCAATCCATTATGCATTCAAAGAAAATGGTTTCTGGGCAATCAATGTAACATAATTTGATCTAGATGAAAGATATTATAAAGCCACCACTAGCCTGTAGCTACTTGTTATACCATTGCGTAAGATAGTGAATTAATGGAAAACAGCAAAAAGGCAGGAGGTGGAGTGGATGGATGCATGAGTCAGTACATAAGGGAGGTTATGAATCAGTGAATGTATTGCTTTGAATGAGCCAGAAGACAGAACAATTGATGGAGTCGGGGCGCAGTTGAGGGAGTGACTAAGCGTGCACAGGAGACATTCACTGAGTGAGTGGGTGGATGAGTGAATGAATGAGTGAGTGAGAGAGCCGAGGCTGATAGATGTGTGTGTGAGAGACAGACGATGAAATTTTGTCTGGCTGACTCATTGACTGAATCGCTGAATGAATCGGGCCACATGTAGATCCCAGTCTCACAATAAAAACAACATTAAGCATTCACATTTCTGCCACACAGTTCCAGGATGAACAGAGCTTTGTTTAGTCTCATTCACAGTCTGCTCTGGCATCTTTAGCTTGAGGGAGTCAGACTAATTCTGTCTGAAAATGATTCTGAGGAAACGGAAAGTATTATTGCTCCCAAATAGGGTATAGCATGGATTTGTGGGTAACAGCAATGTCCAGCTGCCCAGGCATGGCTGCCAATATCATTTTAATGCAAATGGATACACATAAATGACTGGGACAATAAAAGCTTATGCGGATATAGGTGACAGAATACTGAAAGATAGCAAAGCATCACCAGGAGAAATTGGTCTTTACTATTCTTAGCCAAGAGGGATATTTATACAGAGCCATTAAATCGTATTTTGGGAGGGGAAAAGCAAGGTTTTTGTAGTGATTTAAAGTGGATGAATGGTTGGGAATGTTAAGGGACATCCCTTTCTCCATGATGTGTTCTTTATCTCTTTCCCTTCATCCCTACTTTGCTCTAGATTCTTTGGCCCTTAATGCACAATCACTTTACATTAGCTGCTGCTGCTCAAAATGCCCTAGTTAGACCACAAAACACATTATGTTTCCCACAGGAAACATTTAATTGGGTACATGATATATGCAGCTAGCATGTCATGAAAATGCACTTATAGAAATTAAAGTCCATTAGGAGTAGTTAGTTGAAACTTCCCAAGTGAAGTGAATGTGCTGGAGAAACCAATGGGCCTTGACCTTATGTCTTATCTTCTTACATACTATTATCAAATATCAGCGTACAACTTTCATACAGACATAACAAGACTTTGCCCCTTGCAGCAGAATTGTATACAGTATGAATCTTTCATGAACTGATTTCACACAACAACATGAAACATCCGTGTTTCCAATTGACAGTTGATTGCAAATAATAATGAAACTTACAGACATTACAAACTCCTACTGTGACTACCTCAACTCTCCCCCACCCAGCTACGAGACTTTAAATATTAATCCAACCTCCCCCACAGTCTCCTTGGAGACCAAAACGGAAGGCAGCGTCAGCTGAACATTCATCATGATCAAAGTGAAACCTATGTATCCTTACAATACCCTTTCTGTGACACACAGCTTCAAGATTCCCTCTCTGTTCGTCTCCACCCAATCCTACACTTTGTCCTGTCTTACACAGTACAACCTCAGAGAAGAAGCACACAAGGCAGAGATGGATGTCAAATGCAATTAACCCAAAGAGCATCCAACACTTTACGTATTCCTTTTATCTCTCTTCACAGGGAGATTTCAACAAGGCCTCCTCAAAAAGCTGTCACCCTCATATACCCTTCTTCATCCTTGGTTTAGGAGAGATTTGATCAGCTCTTTGTTTGGTTAAGACAGATGTAGCCACCGAATAGTAATGTGCCATTTTGTACTGCAGAGCCTTTGGAAAAATCATGTCAGGTGATGTTCTCTCTAAATAGCAAGGTGTGAACAGCTTCAGCAAAGAAGCAAAAGAAGAAGACTTGGGACATTGAGAATACTACTAGTCAGATACATGATTGATGACCGCGCAAACAATGTGCTGTTCTAAAGTTTGGCTTGTTTGACACAACCTTACAATATCTATACACTGTGTAAGTTGAAAACAAAAATATATATATACAAAAAACTATATATATATGTAAACAATATTTATCATGGCACAATTTTGCCAGTTTCAGAGGGTTTTTCCCTAAGTGGGACCACAGTAAACCTAGGTGTCCATTTATTAACTGCACAAGTAATTAGTGAGGAAAGAGAGAATAGAGTGAGGGTAGGAGTGGACAGAAGAGGCAAAGGGCTTTAGAATAACGAAAGCAGCTGGGGAAACTAAATTAAATTTGGATACATCTGCTGAGTTAGGATGTTAGGATGGGGCTAATGAGGAGCATCTGGCTGGTTGGTTTGCAAAGGTGGATTGTCCCTAATTACAGAGAATCTTTGGAGTATGCTTTAAAATCTGTAATCAGTAATTTTCACTAATTTCTGATTAAACTTAATAAACTTCGCAGAAGCCTATATTTATATTGCTATAGCACAACAATGTTCTTTCCCCTTACATAAAGTTGTATGAATTGTAGAATATTTATACTGTAGTCAGTTGTACCACATGTAAATGGATGCTTGGTTGTTCAAATGTTTCTTGGGATGGTATGTTTTGTTACTTCATCCACAAAAGAAGCAAAATGTTTGTGCTTGCTTATTGGTTGTCGTCTTTAATTTTATACCAAGTGTCAACGCCAGACTGGTGAAGCAGGTCAACATCAGGCTGAAAAAAATCTGACTAAATCAAAGACAGACAAAACACAAGGTATGTTTGGACATTGTTCGGAAGAAATCAACTGCAATCACAGGAGGAGATCCTTAAAGACTAGAGGATGCCACTATATTTGGTATCCAGAACAGATTATGCTCATGTCGGCACAGAGGTAACAAAAAACTCATACTAAACATAATATTAGTAGAAAACTCCAAGTTAGTCTTTGGCTTGGCAGCTTTGTAGCTTGCTGAGATTGTTGGCTGATCAGTTATTTGGCTGGCTGGATAATTAGTTGGATACGTGCTTTATTGGATAGATAACCAACCGTTTGGGTTACCAGCTATACATCTAATTTAGGTGGGATTTTTTATTGCTGGCTACATGATTTTTTTGAGTAGTTTGGTGGCACAAGTCCATTTCTGCCAACATGGCTTTTTGGCTACCAGGATGATAGACGCTTATTTGGCTGATAATTCAGATGATGGACTATGTGTTCACATCTCTGGCTGAATAACTGCCTTGTTAAATAGGTGGCTGGATGAATGGCTGAAAGAGTAGCTATTCAACAGACTGTCTATTTTACTGGCTCCGGATTGGGTGACTGCACAGTTGATAAAATCACTTTTTTCATTAATTGCTTGGCAGGCTAAAAGTAGTAGACCCCCGGTGGGAGACAGGAGGAACAAAAGCGAACAGAAATATATGTGATATCACCTTAAAGAAGAGATTAATTCAGTTTTTAAAAATAATGTAATTACTCTCTTTCCAGTCGGCTTTTGTTCTGCCCTGTACTCCATAACTTACTGTATCCCTTCTTTTTCTTTTTCCCAAAAGGGGTGCTTGAGAGCTCTGATGCTGAGACTCATTTTCCTTTGAGATATTGTCTATGTTCAATCATTAGACAGAGATTTTCCTTTGAGATATTGTCTATATTCAATCATTAGAGATTTCCCTGTCAGCACAGTTCACAGACACAGGTGATACATTTTACTTCCAAGAGAGCTTTGCTGCTGCTGAATCATACAAAGATCCCCAATAGCTTCCTGAAATATTAAGATGGGAACTATTCAGAGCTAACTTAAGTAGATTTTTTTTTATGTTGCACGCAAAAGATGATTGCATATAATATTAGAGGTCAGATGATTGAATGGTATGACATACAGGTTCATGCCTCATTAAGTACTTTAGCTGTCTAATGCATAAAATAGAGAGAAAAAAAAAAACTAAATACTGGAAAAACAGATTAAATCAGATCTGAATCTTTTTCATACGCAAAAACCTTTTTGTTTGTTTTATGAAGGGTAATCACAGTGATCAAAATGTTAGTACCAGCCCATTTGAGTGAGAATGTTAAAAAGTATTGATTTTTCACTTCGAGCCCTTAACTTTTAATAACAAAAACTTAAAATCCAACAACAACAACAACAATAATAATAATAATAATATTAATAATCTAAAAACATGTTTCTGATTCGAATGTTTATGAACAGATATCTACATATGAATGTAGATGACGTTAGAAAAATCTGAGGAAGTGTGTCAGAGATAGCTGATGAATTCTGACAACCAAAGCCAGCTCAAATGTGACTGGACAAATGGAATACCATAGCGCATTCAGTGCCAAAAAAGAGTTTTGTGGCCACCATTTTTTCCCCTGCTTAGAATGGGACATAACTACAAATGTATCTTGCATGGTTCTGGATGCCATATATGAGCTCAATGATCTTTCATGTTTTGTGCACAATAACTGTAGGGACAAAATGCTTGTGCGGAAAATAACAAACTAAGCATTTTTTTTTTTCAAGGGCATTTAGTATTATTTATTTGTTTCACTGAAGATGATGTTTTTTTCATAAAATACAAACTGTCTCCTAAATGGAATTGAATAAACAAGTCATGGCAACATGCTATAACCTCAACAAAGAGATGTTAACTGCAACTACTTAGTAATTTAAGCTACAATACCAATAATTTAAAAGCTGCACTAATCATATATATATATATATATATATATATATATATATATATATATATATATATATATATATATATATATGTGTGTGTGTGTGTGTGTGTGTGTGTGTGGTTTTACAGCACAGTTTTATTTCCAGCTACAGAAGACAGCTGTTTTCAGTGAAAAGGCTGTGATAAACCTACTGTGCACAACCTGCCAAGCACTAAACTGCACAATTTCAGTTTGCACAAAATCAATTTGTGTATTTTATCGAACAAGAGACTACAGCTGCAAAGATGTGCCCTTTACCCGTTCCCTTTACAAAGATGTTTCCATTGACAGCTGATTTAGAAAAAAATCACTTAAGTTGCCAGTCTTGCAATTAGAGTGAACTCGTAAATGATGTAAGACTGCTCACTGTGCACCAGAGTTAGGAGGACTTTAACTCTCTCTGTGATAATTCATTTTAAATGTCATTTTAAATGTCAGTGTAGCCAATCACATGACGCTGCTGTTATGATTAATCTGCCTTCACTTTAACAGATGATTTTGCCATAATAAAATAGTGATTTGACTGACAGCTAAGTAAAGCACCAAACACAAAAATATGTACACAAACTGAAAATGCTAACAAACATTTATTTGTCTTTTCTTTTTCCTACCACAGCTCTATATTCATTGTGGCACTGTGAAGCTCATGGGGGAAACCGAAGAATGCAACAAAAATATGGTAAATTATTTTATATAGACAATGAAAATCCACTTAAGGGCCAGTGGATAGAAAAAATCTGAATAAATTGAAATTATGTGTTGCTTGGGATGGATTAGTGATTGATGTCTATATGGAAGAGAGGGTAACAGAGAAGGTATTAAGAGGTTTAGCACTAGGACCTAGACAAAGGGCCAGAGTCTATAAAAAGCTGAGGGAAGCTCACCTGGGCCGTTCTTTCTGCATTGAGACATACCTGAAAGAGCAGCAGGTTTGGTGACAGAGCTTGGAATGATTGTTTAGACACATCAGCCAAGAAACAGATTCCAGATGCCTGTATGTATCCAACTCGGAGAAGAAAATGTATTCCAGTTTTTCAAAAAAAAAAATACTTTCAGAGGAGCCAGCTACTGTTTTGCCCTGATTTATATTGTTTTGTTTGCCTTTAACTAATAACTTGAATGGCCCTTTTCTGTTTTTCTTTTTTCCGTTGTGGGGGTGGTGCTGTTGCCATTTTGCATGCATACTTTATTGTGTGGTTTCGAGTCACCTTAGATTGCTGTGAGTGTTGAATTTGATCAAATTCAAATTGGTTTGCATGTAGTGGTGATTTAGTCATAATTTGCCAACCTTTATTAGATACAAGATTAGATTAGATTCAACTTTATTGTCATTGAACAAAATAACAAATACTTACAAATACTACTACAGACAATGAAATGCAATGTGACAACATCATTCTTAATTCATAACTCCACACTGGCACTTCATACTTAAAAATATTAATATTACTTATAAATCTGTATTTTTGTATGTGTGCATTGGGTAACACCTGGTCACATCTAAACACCTTTTAGGGCATTTAGAGAGCACAGGCCAAGTTGTTTTGTCTTTACAGTGATGTTTGAGGTGGCATGTTTTATGGACTCAGTTGAATTTGCCATACATACTAGTGTTCTATTTTTCTATCCCCTAGTGTTAACAAATCTAAAAATAGTTTGTGTATCCACCCTTTGAGTTGAAGGGTTCTTCCATGGGCCCATGCTAAACTCTTGCGTCAATCTTCATGACAATCTGGCTGTAGTTTTTCCTTAATCCATATAATGAGAATTCTGGTGTGGATTCTTCTTTCGCCCTCCTTTTTACTAGCATGTCATAAAAATGTAATAAAGGAACAGATTCGGCATCGGGAGGGTTGGAATGTGATTCGCCCATCGCTGAGATTGTTTACTATTACTGCAAACCCTTGCCGGCGATTCAGACCACTTCAAATTCTCTTGGTATTGGTGCAGCATTTACTATTTAAATTATAACAGATCCAGAAAGCCAGTCTGGACGAATTTTAGTGCAACACGAAGGCAGAACAATTTCAAGTACAAGACGATGCATCAAAGCCTTATGTGTTGTCATGGATTACATTATGCAACACCAAATTAACATAACAAGTCTATTAAACCTTCTTCAGTCTGAATATACAGATTTCAGCACTTGCTTTTGTTGTTTCTACCATGTCATTCAAAAACTGAATATTATAAACTTAACAACAGGTGTATGTTCTACAACACTACTGCATTGGATTGTATGATATAAAACAATTGTTCAGAACTTTGTATCCATCTGCTAAAACTTTGGAACAGGATGACATGACAAAAGCTGGGTTTGTCCAAGATGAGAAGCTTACAGTGATACAAGAGCTTACCATGCTTCTCCAATGATGACATACAAAGCTTTACAGGGTTTAGTAGCAGCTCTGTACGCTCTCTCTCTCTCTCTCTACACAACAACTCGCACTGTATCCACACTCCCCAGGAGGAAAAGCCAAGTTTCCGTGTCTTTCTCTGCCACACAGGGATTCTCAATTCATCTGTGCCCTCTAAGTGGAAATTGACAGACTGTGGTGTATATTGAAAGAAGAAGTGTATGGCCTTCAGAGATTTGCTGTTTCATAAAAAAAGCCACTCACGCCGTTATTACGAAGGCTATAGAGGCGACAACTTCACACAACAAAAAGATTAAGTGTCTTTTTTTTCTTCTGGCACTCAAAAACTTTACATTGTCATTCAGTCTGCATTCTAAATTTTCTTCAGTCCTAGAGATCCGTGTTGGGAAAAATACAGTACAATCCAGTCAAAGACAACAACAAAGTATTTCTTAGTTAAGAATCTATGATGAATGTCTCTAAACATGTTGGATGTCTCTGGTATTCTTATTGTTACATGGCAAAACAATTTTAAGTAGATGATAAATTCAAAAGTTAAAACTAAACAACTGGAATGAGTTGAGTTGTTGCTATGAATTATCTGTCTCTACCAGCTGTGTGGGGTTGTGGTAATTCTGTTACAAAGTAGCACACTCTGTCAAATTATCTGCTGTATCCAATCACTATATATAATTCTAACAAAAGGGTCCAGCAAAAAGCTTCCATGCAGGAGAAAACTTGTGTGTCCTGGCTTCAAGCTCCTCTGGGAAGCTTCCTCACTTTAAGCAGAACAAAGAGAGCTGAAACCTGCTAAATAACGGTGGACCAAATACATTTTCACATCACACAAGGACAAAAAATACCTGACACATAAGCATGGACAATAAAAAAAAATAAAAATAAAAAAGTAAACATCAAAATGTATGTAAGAGCATGACATTTCCTTTGAGCTTTAAGCAAATTATGATAAAGGTTAACAATATACAAGTGGTGACAGGCATGTGATATCACTGAACACACGGAATACAACATAACACTCACAGAATATTCAAACAGGCAAACGGGTGCATTGACCTTTCCAGTGTCCCATCCTGTTCTCCAACCAACAGGGCCTTAATGAGACTACACATACATGAAATGTCACTGAATGGTCAAAAGTGTTGGACAGAATTGCAATAATGTATATAATTATATAATGTATAATTTGATTTGATGTTGATTTTCTGCTGTCTTTTCAGGAAATTGATGGGAGGGTTGATGGGAAGGCTTGTCTCTGTGCATTAAGTTGACATGTCGTTATTGTCATAAAATGAGAAAATGCACTGTATTATTTACTGTAATAGAAATAATAAGAGGTTAAAAATCCATCCCTTGAGTCATAAACATGTGTCTGTTATGTTTAGTTATCCTTTTCATTCCTTGGTGACTGAGGCAGCACCAGTTGGAGATGAACTACAATCTCCTGGGAGTAGCCTGAGCTGATCTTCAATGACCTTTTCCTGCTGATCCGGTTTAGCAAGCTTTTGCTGCACTGTGGCGCATCGAATTATCATCATATGCATATCAACAGCAGCCTCTTAGCAGCAGGGATATCTAGACTAACCCACAATATCTTGGCCCTTTGAAGCAGCAGGGGCTTGTAGTATTAGTCTCTGTTCTTGAACAAGTCATGTATGATCATGCAGGTGACTGCCATTTTTAAAATCTTATTTTTTTAAGCTTTCAGTTCCTAAGTAGTGCTTTTAAATGTGTAGGTAGCTTTGGTGTATACTGGAATATAGAAGGAAAGCAAAGCAATTCTAAATCTGTTACAGGCTACATTTAGCTAATGACTGTGTTTTACTTTACATTCTGGGTTGATTAGCATTGAGAAGGCTCTGCACCGCAGGATGAACATATACAGATGGGCAGCAAATTGGGTGAACGACCTGAACAGAGATGAAAAACAGGAGGAGGTATTGAGGATGTTTGGCCAGTATAGTAAGGACCTTGGCACATTCATGGAGGTCTACTAACCTCCACCTTGTGTTCCAGTGTATGGTGACAGTCAAAAGTCAGATACTGAGACTCCTGAGTGATTCCAGCCATATTGCACATAGCCGGAGTGTCTGACAAGCTAATAAACACTGTATCCCTATATTTTTCAAACTGAATCATAAAGTAATTCTCCTGTAAGAATAGCAAGAATCTTCTTTACTTCAAAGACCATACACCCAAAAGCAACCAGAACAATGAAATAAAGATAGCCCAATGCAACAAGGAATGAACAGATACATACACTTGAGTGATAATACAACTACTGAATAAGCATATGGCCAACAAAGAGGAAGCTTTAACAAAAGTTCTGGATAGAAATGTCAGGTACCATTTAATCTACAGCTGTAGGACTTCAAATAATATTCTATGAAGGAATACAGCTTGCAGTTCCTTTGCTGGAAATTTGCCTTTAAATTTACACCTCTGAAGTTTCACTAAAATATCTACTGTAAAATTTATAGTTAACATTAGGCAACCAATGAGTTAGGAGTCTAGCACCGGGTGAGTTCTCCAGTCCACTTTCCTCAGGCTACAGAGTTTCTAAAAGCAAACTGGGAAGACTCTTCATCTTTTTGAGATCCTGGGGAGTGCTGGCCCATCATTTTGGCTGAAGCTAATGCGGTTGGTGGAAAATGTCATTTTACCCACCTCCAGATGTCTCCTTTGACCCTCTCCTGCCAGCTGCAGCAATAACCATTTTCAACAATGAAGGGGAGAGCAGTAAGATGGGACAAATTATTTGGCAAAGCTTGTCAATGCAAAAAATACAATAATAATAAAATAAATACGTGATTTCTTGTATCCTGTGAGCTGATTACTGTATAGGGTTGTAATGCCAAAGCAATTTATGAGCTGTGTCTGGTTGAGTTCCAACAATTTTTACCTTTAAAATGTAGAAAATTGGTCTCCGGTTTGTTTTTGAGGCTGTCCATATGTAATGCAAAAGTAAAAAAAAAAAAAAAAACACAGCCACGGGCAGGAATTCAGTTGCATAGACTGGATAACTTCACAAGCAACATCCCACCCCCACTTCCCCCCAAAAAATAATTTAAGAGACTAGTCATTCAAGGTGCCCCCCCCCTAAAAGGCACAGTCTTCAAAGAAGATATTAAGAGAGTTAGTTATTCAGCTGAGTTACTCACTTCAAGCTTTGATTATATATTTGCTTCAGTGAAAAGTTTTGACACCTCATGCTTTGAGGATGCTTGCATATTTCCTTATTCATGTTACGAATAAAGCCATGCTGCATTACTGCAGACAGACAGGACTACTAAGGCCTGTTGCTGCTGCCTTTTACCTTACATTACTGGGTTTCTAAAATTCTCACTGAGGTGAATAACTGTGCTGCTTTCAGCTCTTCATCCTGTAGGAGCCTGTAAGGGAGAGCTACAGCCTGGGAAGGGATGGTAAAAGTCTTTTCTGGTGTCAGATGACCTGAAACTCCAGAATGTTGTCTCCACTGTTTCACAAATGCAAAATGGTAAGGAGGGTGGGAAGTATGGAAGCAATTTCCATTTGAGAATACCTTTTCATCTACATTTTTGATTACTAGTCCAACCAGGAATCACCAGATGTTCAACACAGCACCAAACGTCGTTAACTTAATATCAGGCATTTAGCATGAGTCATGGATTCTTTTCTGGGGGAAAAAAGAAGCATAAATCAGTGGAGATTGATGGGATCTGAGTTACTGGTAGTGTAATTAAATTAATGTCCAGCATATGCTATTCTATGATAAAATGAGTACAGCATTTAGAAACAAAATTTTTACGACAATTCTGGGACAGGTCTAGTCTCTAGGGATTGTAATGACAGTTGAATCGTCAGTTGATACTTTGATCCACAGTGAAATATTTGCAGACACTGTTGAACATGAGGTCTTGTACAATCATTTATGGTTCACCAGGTTGTTCTTTAGTGCCACAATGTGGTTGACAGTTTTGGGTGAAATATCTCATGACCTATTGGGTAAGTTGCCATGGCATTTAATCAGGATGGATTCTAATAACTTTGGTTCAGAGACCACCAGCAGATCAAATTTGCTACATAGTAAAATGCATCCAAATATGCTTGATAGATTGGTATCTCCTATGAGATGCATTAATGTTGATTCATCATTCATAACCTACATAAACAATGTAAAATGTGAGCATGCCATTTCTAGAGAAGGGGGAAAAAACAACCACATGTTCCAGTTCATGGAGTGTACCTGTGTCATCGGGATGAACTACATTTTTGGGACCAGGGTTTAAGTGATCCACTCATATAATCTTGTTTTTTTTTTTCCAATAAAAGGTCTGTAACATATTTCCAGTCTTTAAACCTTTACAGTTTATTGCCTGTGGTGGATACTTGGATTACTTGTTTTGCACACAATTTCTACTCACATAATTTCTTCACACTGTACTAACTGTTCTAACTTCAAAACCTTACACTAGTATGTAGTTAGTACTCTTGAGATGCAAGATGCAGTTGTAGTCATAAACAGTAAATATCATAGAGTAGTGGGTGAATAGTTTCAGCATTCTAGTCAAGAATCTGACATTTATTGCCCCTCTTGCCTGCAAGAAACTTGGCAGCACAGACACAAACAGGAAGTGACCTATATCTCTGCAATATTTTTTTCCAGTCATGGTCAAAATTGCTCAGTGGACGTTGTCATTGTAACTCTGTGCAATGCGCTTGATGCTTTTGTTTGGGCCCTGGGCAGCGTACTGCATTTTGTTTCATTTTTTAAACTTGTTCTTCTTGTTGTTGTTGCTCTCATTATTTTGCCTAGCACTACCGGCACATTACTTAAAGGAGAAATCCACTGTTTTTACACATGCACATCAGTACACTGCAGAGTATGATTATGTCTGTGGAAACAGTTGTGTTTCCCAAACCCTGTTGATGTCATTGAAATTTTAATCTTGGAGACTTTACATTTTTAACAGAAATTCTTCATTACAAACTCAGTTAAGATCCAGCATCTTTGGAGCTTGACCCACATGTCAGTTTTCACCATCAGTGTGTGTGTGTATGTGTGTGTGTCCCTGTGTGTCCCTGTGTGTCCCTGTGTGTGGCCTCCCTCTCATCTGCACAATCAACCTCAAGCTGCATAAAAGACCAGCTCCCCCTCCCAGAGACTAGTACTTCAATCTCCCTTGTGGTACCTATGCTATGGTGAACTCTTGTGTTTTTCTTACAATGTATGATTATCATGGAATTGTCTAACCATGATCTCCTTGTTCTCTAGGAGAACCATCTCTGCCATGCCCAGCCCTGTTACATCTCAACATCTGCACCTTAGATTTCTGCTACCACCAGCCCTGCAACATTCTGGAAACCTCATCATTGGATCTTCATTCGTCTATACTGGACTATTCCCTTTGTGAACTTAATAAACTATTTTAAACCTGATTCAGTTTCCTGTTACATGTTTGCACCTTTGAGTCTGCTACCATTTTCTTTAACAGAATGAGCCATGGGTGTGGGGTTAAAGGTGTCTCACTCCTGTCCTTGCCTGACAAAGACAAGTTATATTCATTGTCTTTGTTCATTGTTTGTCCTTTCCTGGTCCCCTCTGTTCTCAAGAATTACTTTCTGTTTGATATCTTTGCTTAAATATATATATATATTTTTTTATTTCCATACACATAATGGAATGGTTTCTGTCTGAAAGGTTACTGACATATGTCAATGTCACAAGGTGATGTTATCAAACTATATAAAAAAAGAAAAAATAGACAAGTAGTGGCTCATCCAGGATGTGGTAGCATTGATGTTTGCAGAAAGCACCTCACCTCACAGCTTTCTCTCTTTTTCCTTTTTTTCTGTGATGTTAGCTGTGAAACCTCCACACATCACTGCTGGTGTGAGGTCATTGACTCTGAGATGTTGGATCAATTTTGCCCCCTACTGACAAATTTAAAACATGCTTATACACTGCATTTACCTTGCATTTTGTCAGCCAAGCCGCCTTAAAATACAGAATCAATATATATATATATATATATATATATATATTTTTTCATTTTCAATTTAACCAAAAGTTCAGAGTTTTTTTTTTTTTTTTTTGCTTGGTTTACAGTTCCTTATAATCATAGTCAATACATTTAATGTCCTCATGGGTTGTTTGGTGTACCTGAATGACTTTGAGCTGATGGTACAAACAAGGGCTGACTTCTGCCCAAGTGCACCCTGGACATTTATTAGTGCAGCTGGTCACGAGAACTGAACTGAGGGTAATAACTTACACTAGAGCTCATGGACAAGTGTCGGTCAAAAACATAATTTGTAAGTTAAGGTACATCAGGATACTTGTACAGCAATTGTCTTGACCTTTTTGCAGTTTAGAAGCATTACACATGAACATGCCAATATTGCTCTAGGGTGTCCTTGATGTGTAACTGTAACAGTAATGATAGTGTCCTGGTGCTGCTGGTTTGGTGTTCATGACTTTGGCTATGAAGACACACATGTACCACCAGATCCAGGAAGAGTACGGCAACAGTGATACATCATGTGCTAACAACCAGGACAGAGAAGATGGCTCTGCCACAGTCTTAACAATGATACATGTTTTCCGCTAGCTTTGACAAGAGTCACGATCAAGGAGTAAAGAGTCTATAGGTGTCCTCAGGGACAGGCTGGATCAGAAACAAGAGACTGGGGGTGACTGAAGCAGCATATTCTTCACTGAGCTGTAAGACAAATGGTTTGGGTCAAACTTGTGTAATGGCTTTCTGATTGGGTCTGTATTTCTGTTTTATTGTAATGGGGTCCTATGTGTCAGCTACCACATAGTATAAACACTACTAGTGTACAAGTGTCTCAGAGGCTTATACCAGCCTGCAAGAATACTTAAAGGTGAAATATCATCTTGATGTGTAATTGGCATAAGTTCATTAAAATGACATTAAATGCATTTTAAAGGTAACAATTGCACATATATTGTTTGTATATAAGTAAAGAAAAATGTATGTCTTAAAGTCAAAGACATACACTGTATGTATCAGCAAGTAATACTGAGCTTTTATGTTCTTTACCAGCGTGTACAATAAGCAAGCTTTGCAGAAGTCAGTATTATCTTATAGTGTAGTTAGCCTTTCATATATGTACTGGAAAAATGTCACTGTCAGTGACATATGTGTGGAGGTGGGCTTCCTGGTAATTCAAACCTACGGTGACACTGAGCCAAAACCTTTATAGAAGTCATGCTTGAGGGCAAAATGTTAAGTGTCACACTAAACCAAAACTAAAGAGATTGAGTGACAATATAGACAATTTTGTTTTAAACGAAGGGAAGAATGCCAAAAAACATGCCTTGAGCTATCATCTGATGGTGCCAGTCAAGATTCTTTGCACATATGCTACAAAAAAACCTGATATAGAAAAAGACAGGAGACAAAACAGAAGAAAGTAAACAAGAAAGCTGCAAATACACATCAATTTTCACTTATTTATTTATTCAGTTGCCTTAAACCCTGTTCCCATGTTAATCATGCATGTAAACTGTAACACAGTGTTCAGAGAAAAGGTTATCGAAACCTTTAATAAAGATGTGTACGGTTATAAGATATGAGGTCTTTAAAATTACATTTTAATTCTGACAAATCATTCATTTGAACCAAATGGCACAGAATAACCTTTTTTTTTTATTATTGTTATAGACTTTCTGAAATGACATACAGGGCTGAAATATAAAAAGTTGTTAAAACCAGAATTACAAAAAGTACTTATGTGGTTTATCATCTTAAGCCCTCCATAGCCCTGTGTTCAGGCTATATCTGTAGGTGATGTAAAATTTGCCAGCAGTCAGTGCTGAGGTTGGTGGTAATAATAGGAATTTTCAAGAAATTTCATCCAGTGAACGATAATAGTGGTACTGTCTGAGATAATAATGATTTTCTTCTCTACATGCTGATACAATTGTCCTTATATTGGATCTTTTTTTTGTCTTCAGGGGTCAGCACCACTAGTGGATTTCCTAATTGACCCTTCCACTCTGCCCAACTCTGCCATCAATAACATCCTTCCATCACTCCCTCCATACTCCCCATGTACTCATCCGCCCCCTTAACTGTCAGGCAGACGTACAAGTTTCCTCTCAGTCCCTTGTCCTCAAGATTGACAGGCTGACACACCATATCTAAGGTCAGCCAGGCTAATTGGTTTGTGCACATCTTAGATGGACCATTAGGCCTCACAACTGCTAAACTAAAAACATTCCTCTGTCTCTTCCTCTCTGTCTTTGAGGGTGGCTGATAGAGGCAGTGATGGCGGTCCAGCGAGAAGTAATAACATCCAGTGCAATCTGTGGCTCACATATGTCGCAATCAAAAATGATTGGCTGTTTAATCTTTTGGTCTTTTTTTTTTTTCTCTCTCTTATTTCCTGGTCTAACAGATGATATAGTGTCGTGGATTGGGGATTGGGAGTGAGTAGCTGTGATCTGAAGTAAAGCTGGATTTATACTTAAGGGGTGACTCCTGCTGTAGCTATTTCATAAGTTTCAATTTATTTATTTATTTATTTATTATTTATTCAAAGTGTAATATTTCACCCATTGATAGAACAGACACATCTGAATCATGTTTGATTATATTGACAGTTAATATGAACATTTGTACATATATTTTATTTAGCTGCAGTTAGATCCACTTAACTTCTATTTTTTTTTTTTCTGACTAAATAAGACCCTACTGCTGTGCAGTGTTTCTTTGACTCACTGTGATTGCAGCTAGTAGAAGGTCTGCTGTGGTATGGGCTTTGCTAGAGTCCAGATCATTAGCCTCTTTGCTGTTTTTACAGACTTTTTTTTTTTTTCCTTTATATAGACAAGGTAATTAAGACATGGGACACTGGCAAGACAATAGCAACAATAAAACAACAAATTTACAGACAGAGAAGACATCCTGAGACAAGAATCATAAAAGTAAGTGAAAAATTACCAAAATGGTAGTCATATTTTAAATGTTGTGTACAGACTCTATCCTCATTATGTAATGGTAATTTAAAATTGCCTTGGGAAATCAAACTGGACAGCTTGAGCTACGGTTTCTGCTGTAGTTGTTCTAGGTTAAGGGGGCAGAATAGGAGTAGGCCTTTTTTCCTCACCATATGAGATGAGGGAATGGAGAGAGTGATGAAATTTTGTCCTACCAGTGCAAGGTTCTGCACATAAATGGTTGACTAAAGAATACCAGGTACAATAGTGTGTGAAGGGTTTACAGCAGGTTATGAATATCATAGCGCGATAGACAGCGCAGTGTCCAACAGACAAAAAGAGTGACTTGAGGTGTTGGTGTACAAAACATCCCATAATCCAAGGGAGGCAATTAAGTAACAGTAACTAGCTGTTTATGAGTATTAAAGGAACGAAAATTATTCCTAAAAATAAACCCAATTTCACTTTCCTCAAAAGATGATCAATATGATTCTTATTGAAGGACAAACTTTCATCAATTGTGATGCTTAAATATTATAATATAATGGTCACAAGCTGTAAGGATGAACAGCTGGTACCTTCGTTTTCATTTAGAAAAGAACATGAGCAGATGTTCAAAAGCCAGGGCTACAGAGCTTGCACAACAATATAAAATACAATGTCAGCAGATGTACAGATGCTTTGATATTTTGACCCACATACAAGCACATATATAAATAGCAAAAAAGCATAGGTCTGAAAATTGTAACTTGTGGCACACCTCGGGTGATATAAGAATGCTGGAAGAAGGAACACATTGCACACGTTGCTTTCATTTAGAGAAGTAATTTGAAAACCAATCAACAGTTTGGTCTGACAGGCCTATATCAGATAAGCCCTGACATAAAATGCCATGGTTACCATTATAAAATGCCTATGACAAATCAAAAAAAAAGGCCAGTACAATATATTTTTGCCATCCAGGTCTTCCACGGTATCATTTACTACTTTGATAGTAGCAGTTGCTGTACTGTGCAGCTTCCTAAAATCAGGTTGGTGAGGAGATAAAACAATGTTCAAGTTCAAATCCTTGATCTGTTCACTCACCAGCATGTTGTCCTGAAGGCACAGAGAAAACACAGGCTGGCCATGCTGACAACTCACAGTTCTTGTGGCCCACACATTGTATCCCTGCAACTGTCCTGTACTTACATTTGAGAAGGTACACATCAGCGTAACAAACAGATTAGCCCCTATAGTGGCTACATAAACAAGCTCTGAAACTACAGTTACCTCAACAGAAACATATAAAACAAGGTGGGGGCATGTCTTCTATCTTACAATTTATGAGAAATTCTGGTTTTGTAAGGTAAATGGTGAATTTAGTATCTAAAACGAACATACCACCTTCCAAATGCCACTTTGACCTCCCATATTTATAGTAATTGTTTGAGTGTGCAGTTTTATAATCTGGCTAACCTGTTGGTTTGTTTAAAGCCTGCCTGATCATCTAACCCCTCTTGCTATTTTGGATTTAATTGTAATGATGTTGCCATGCTCCTAGAGCAATTACTTTGCAGAGTACAACATTATGTAAACCAACAACAATGGCCAAAACTACAAAAAGAGGACACAAGTTGTAACAACCTTTTAGCGAGTTTTTTTTTAAGGCTGAAAAAAATTGTCAAGTGAGATACTTGCATATAAAATATAAAAACTACAGTTCGGGCATTCCCTGTGGCAAAGCCAGTGATGGTTATTATCTTTGACAAGCTGCCACTGACCAATGGTGCCCTATCATCGCTGTTTGAGTTGTACCTGATGGCCAAAAAGGAACACCTCTCTCTGTGTGGTACTGGCTGAAAAGTGAACAGTAACTCAACCTAATCTGTTGCCTTACACAGCAGATAAAAGGATCAGGACAGATACTGTTGCTGCCTTCACTTTCAACTTGTACAACAGCAAGTCTGCTAATTGATTAAACTGACAAGTCAACAATGTATCCTGGGTGGTAACAGTTAAATGTCAAATCCTGAGGCCTTTGTGAATGGTGTGGCCTTACCCACATAATTAGTTAATACAATGGTATGCTACTGATATATGCAAGAGTAACCATGTATATCCACTCTGTTCCATATGCAGTCCACCACGCCGAAATTGCTTCCCCCCTGGTCCTCCACCTTAGTCCGTTAGTGTTAGTTAGTGACTGTAATTGGGTGTGGATCCTGAGAAGCCATGTAGTGGACAACTGCAAGAGTCAATTACCAGAGCTGACAGTGCCGTGGAGAGAAAGGTATACCAGACACACAGTAGTGATCTGTCTGAGCAGGATAAAGGAGACTGCGGGTGCGTGCTAATGTGAGACCAACATGCTACATTTCTCACCTCTCTGTAACAGTGACATCTGTGACATATGTCTTACTTATGTGCACCCGGTGGAACACAGGACACAAAAAAGGAAAAGTAGGTAATATATGTTAATTTATGGCGATGAATCCAATAAGTTCATATTGCTGACTAATAGACTGATGTAAATTTACTCATTTTTGCTTTGCAAGTGATTTTCTTGAGTGCATGATTTTTGAGTGTTTCACAGGAGACAGGAGGTAAATATTTCATAGAATCAAAAGCTATATCTCAGTGCTGATATTCCCTTGGCTTCAAAATGGATTAGTGTGTCAGTGATTTAACAGTGGCAACACTTTAATCAAAGACGATCCCAGGACCCCCTGGTTCATTTTGCTCCCATCACAACTGACAGAATTTGATTCATGAGGTCTTCATTCTCCATGTGCTCAGACAGGAACATGAACAAGAAGCTCAGCTTTTGCTGGTCACACTGACATCGTCTTCTCCCTCTTGAATTTGCTTTCCTTCTGAGACTGCGTTGCAGTCAATCTGTAAGCATTCATCAAGGTATCTTTATCTCATTTACTCTTTTCACTTTTTATTATTCTCATACTCAACCATGCCGCTGGACTAATGCGTGAACAAATACCCTTGAAATAGTTTTCTACTGTGTTACTATTTCACAGTGGTATACATTAATTTAAAAACTACGGTAGTAATACAGTAAAAGAGTTGCTGTAGAAAATCACAGTAACTATTTATGTACTGAGTCATCAGAATTTTTCAGCATAGAAATTAGTTTTGATTAGTTGTTGACTATTAAAGGGCCAGTGTGTCAGATTAAGGGGCTCTATTTACAGAATGTGATATTCAGAACTATGGTTTAATTAGTGTATAATTGTGCTTGCATGTTTCCCCGTCCCCATATGTGCATATATAAATACGATATATAAAATTATGAGCTTTTACCAAACAATGCAGCGCTTTCAATTTCAACAGATTTTTAGTGGACATTCAACCTTTTATCTGGATGAAAGATATACAAATGGTTCATTCATAGCTTTATTCTATACATCTAGTCCATAGCTCTATTATGTTATTGTTGACAACAAGAGCACTTAAAATTGTGTGCGTGCATGTGTAATGCAATCATGCATTTATTATGCATGGTCCCTTTTGTTCAAGTCAAATCATTGTCCTATTCTGTTGGCTTACTGTTGAATCACTGTTGAGATTACTGATTGATTATACTAAGAATACAGCTTTGTTTTCATCACATCTTAACTGTAATGCAAAACATAATGCAGCATGGTGCACATGCACAGTAAAAAGAAAAAGCAGTATAAAATTAAACTTATCCAAGTGGTTTTGTGTGCCTTATGTCAGGTGAGCCTTCGTACTCTTCTGGAGACAGTCCATCCAAATTCTGAGGACAACTAGGTGAAAGAAACAGCTGTCTGTTTTCACGGATCACTGACTTGATTGCAGTTACCAGCTGGATTAAGATCTGCTGTGAAACCTATTTAGCCTGTAGCACAGTGCAATACATGTTTTAATGCTGCCTTTGCTAGTCATGTCTGGCATGAACATGCATTTTGAACTATAAGGTCAGGCTTTGTGGCAAGATGACTAATGCTGCTAGGTGACTTGGCTCAGGAAAAAAAAAAAAAAAAATCATAGGTATTATTACTCACAAAAAGTGTGGGTGGTGTTTCACTTGAATTGCTATTTTGCTCATTGAAAATATGAGATACATTGTTCTACTGAGAGACGTAAATAAAGACATGTAGTGTGGTTGCAATAGGGCCCATGAGGTGGGCCCTCCAATCATGTGTTGGGCAGAGAACGGGTCTTGGGGAGTATAAAATAGTAGAACAGTCAGTAGCAATCTATAACAAAATGATATACTTATTTTGAACTAAGAAATCTATGAATAAACTACAAAAAATGCAATTAAATTAAGAATTTCTCATTTTCTATGGTATTTTCATCTAATACATGTAATGTTCACTGAGCAACATGTATGTTGATGAATATCAAGTCTCTATTTGATCATATGAGACGATCGTAACAGCTTGCACTGGGACCCATCGTAGCTACCTTATAACACAGGTTCTACTAATACTTGAATGGCATTATGCAGTCAGTGACAAGAGAGTGTTGGTTTTAATAAGCATGCAGTTCCTTTATTTGCATACTGTAGCAAGCAATCAGGGTCCATAGAGGGGTGGACACTACTTTAGTTTTCACAGAAAGATACAGAAGCTTTCATCCTGTAATATTTCATACAGTAAAGCCTGGCTATCTTAATAAAATCTGATAGTGTCTGACAAATTTCAAATCAAATTTTTATGATAATGGTTAAACAAAGTGAATGTACTGCTACGGCAGTCCTGTGTGAGTATTGCTTCCTAGCTAAACTGCAGTACTACTGTAGTGGAAATGCACATATGTCTTCATATGTGTGTTTGTGCATAACAATGTGTGGTTAGACAAGGTGGATAGGAAGCAGTCAAACAACAGTGATGAAACCCTCTCAACACTATCCCTAACCATAATGGTGGTTTCATGCCTAGTTTAAATTTCTCAGCTGTATACTGAGCTATTTCAGTTCTCTGGCTAATTTTTAACAAAACAGCAAAAATAAAAATAAAAAGTGGCGATAGAGATCAGATTAACATGCTGTAGTCGAGGAATAATCTCACAAGGATTAAGATTAGTAGAATGTAATGAAAAGATTACCTGAGCACCTTGAAACCAATAATGAGATTATCCACATATCAAATCAGTATTTCTTTGCTAATCCGTCAGAGCCCAGCAGCCAGGTGCAGCACAGCAATATCCATTTTAAAGATGTACACAGCAAAATGTCTCATCATCATATTGATGTTTTGGTATAAAGCCTCCTAAAGAGGCTATGGTAAATATGAGTGTAAAGTCACATGGCTTGGTTACTATCTATAGCTCAAACTGCCTTTAAATAATATTTTCCAAAAACGGTAAAAATAAGGTGTGACTAGTTTGTGAACTGTCTCAATTTTGTTGCTTTTTTATTTTGAACATTTTGGAAAGTTGTTTGTCTTTGCACCCAGTTACCACTGCATTAGAGCTAGAGCTTTGGATAATATAAATTAAAAAACAATAAAACAATATGAATTCACTTTTGTTTCTCTCTCTAACCCCATCTCTCTTCGTACACATGCTGCCTGCAGACCACAAAATCTCTTTTATGTCATGCGCTCGTTTCATCAGATTTTAAGATAAAGTTGTCATGCTGCAAAGACATTGCGGGTATGGAGGGGGAGCCAAGAGAACGTGAGAAGGTTTCACTTGTCATCACTATCTCCCAGTTGTGTAGCAGGGAAAATAGTTATTGTATGGGAAATGGTGGTCGACAGATTGTAAACACCCCCACTTAACAAAATTTCCAGTATGGTTTCTGTGGTTATTGAATGCGTAAATGTAAGTGTGATTTCTGAAAACACAGATGTGTAGACACATTATCAACTTTTCTAACCCTGACCCTAACACCCCTCCTACTTCTAACACTTACAAGAGCAAAGGTGACACTGTAGTAGAATCAAACCATTAGCATCTGCATTAGATCTCAGAAAAGGGCATGAAAGATGAATTATTCATACAGATGTATATCATTTCAAGTAACAAGTAGGCTGACAAAAGATTGTATTTGATAAAAATCACACTATTCGATTTACTGTAATTATCAGTTTTAACTATTAGCTTCAGTTCAGTTTGAGAATGTTGTCACCTTTTAAAAAATAAATGAAGAGTTTTTTTTTTTGTTGTTGTTTTTTGAGTTTTAAATGAAACCTTAGATTTTACTGTACATGATTTAGTCTTTGATTGGCCGTATAAACCGCGTCTTGATCATCACATTTTACACACAGCAAGTTTGCACTGTCGGCAGCCATATTCAGATGGGAAACACTTTTCAGAATCAAAACATTGTATTAGTTATGTTGCTAAACTTAAATATGCTGATATAACAATATTAATGCTCAGAGCGAAATGTCGGCATGTTAGCACTGTCACTGTGAGCTACACTACAGTCTCACACAGCCACTAGCCCGGTTGTAAATTGTTTAGATCATTCCCAGTCTATCAAAATATGCAAAATAAAGTCATGTACAATAGATGAACCAGAACTATACATCATTACGTTGATAGCTATGATTTTATGTTTTCCACTGTAAATCTAAAAATGACTCTGGCAGCAAAGAGTCCCAGGGTTTACAGTCTTATGGAAGCCATAAGCCATAAGAGATCCTGAACCCCTGTGCATAGTGGAAAGCGATGAAGACATTGTGAGTTCAAGTGTTTTGCTCACATCACATCACATAATCATCATCAGTAAACAGTGGGACTTACTCGGCTCTCACTGCCAGAGATGGATGATTTTTTTTTTTTTTCCGGGGCTTCGCTAAAGAGTTGACTGGGTTGCGCTGACTTTTCCACATAAATTATTTGCTCATTTCATCACATAATCATCCTAGATAAATAGCAGAGCTTAACTGGCATGAAGGAGGCTGGGGGACAGTTTTCTGAAGAGTCGGCAGGGAGGACTAACCAGGTCGCAATGACTTTTTCATATATAAATCGGGCAACTTATTTTATTTCTCATTTAGCTGCACTGTTTGTTTTTTTCTATTTTATTTTATTTTATTATTATTATTTTTAACTTAACTCCCCACAACTTGTGATTGTGAGTTTCTCTTTTCCTTTGAGATATGATAAAAACAATATATTGTTGATTTGATTGAGCATTCTCAGTGAACTGCAGCAGCATTCTACAATTCTACTGGGGTCTTGAGGGTTAAGGTCATATTCATAAATATGGACATACTTTTTTTCCATAATGGATAATTGGTTTTGCTCCTGTTTTGTTTTAAATATTTCTGAGGTAAGTTTACATTTCCTTTTACAAATCAAGTGTCTACAGTAACAGCATGCATGCTCTGTCATGGATATTACATATTCCTTTTCAATACTGTACGTAACAACAGGATATCATCCCCTTGGTAATTTCTTAATTTAAATTATTGATCTCATTTAGCCCCACTACAAGCCAGTAGAGTACCCTGAGGTATTTTATTTTATTTATTTATTTTTTTTACCACATATTAGCTGTGACCAATCAGATTCACAATGCTTGTGTAATGACATCGCTCATCCCAAGCCTTTGAGCTACTGCGGCTGTCTTGTGTGTGAGGTTTTTCTCAAATCTCTTGAAATACATTTTTCCTTGACTGTGACCCAAATCTGATAACATCATAGAAGCAAAATTATGTCAAACCCTTGATGGAAAAAAAGTGAAAATGTGTTTTCACAGAGATGGAGTTGGATTCTGTTCTGTTGTTTATCTTTCTATATTGGAACAAAGGTTTGTTGTGCAATTCACATACAATCTGTAAATGCATGTTTTGCTTTATAACACAAAACCTTGACTTTACACAATTTAGCAGCTGATTGGTCACAAGCTGAAGTCTCCTCCTATCAATGTGAGAGTGCAGTACAGTGTCTTATACTACTGCAGAACTCTGACACAGTGGAAGGTAAGAGTGGAATACCAAGCTGCTAGAAGGCCATTACAGCCCATGCTCTCTGAGGTGGAAAAGCAGTGATCAACATAAACGAAATGGTCATACTGTCATCCGAGAGCGCAGATCAATCCAGGACAAAGTAATGAACACTGCTAGAGCTGCATGACAAAGAGGTGATGGGATACTCTGCCGTGGCTAGACTCCAAGGCTCTGCCAACAAACAAAAAGACTATTTTGAAAATGGTCATGACAAGGAGTGGGTGGACACACATCTTTGTGATTTTTTTTTTTAAATTGGGGAGCTTCTTGACCTTGGCAGTGATGAACTGTCTGCCAGCTGCCTCTGCATGGTAATTCAGTTTGTTTGCCATCTAAGCCTGTAGCTGGATCTGCTGAGCTCCTGTGGGCCACTTAAGCCATGATTATAAATCCTGGATAAACACTGAGCACCAACATGCCATAACAAATCCAGAGAATTATTGGGGCAGTATTACGAGGCCTTGTGTGATTGGAATCTGATGTAGTACAGAGTCAGTTGATATGGCATGATTTCAGAACCCCTTTCTCTAATCTGTAAGGTTACAAGGTCAAGGACGACGAAGTGATGCATGTGTGTGCAGGAGGCTTCTCTCACACAAAACAGAGGCCCACACATGAAATACAAATTCACACATTTTGGTGCACACATGCACAACAAACAGCATAAATGAAAGGGGAAAGAGTGGTGTGTGTGTATGCTGTATGCGGGCAGATGTGCTCTCTGAATGTTTTCAAAGTCTCTGTATTGCCTGGGTTGCTGTTCTGCAATTTCACAGCTCAGGGTGTACAGACACGGTGAGAATAAATTAAACAGTCTATTGACCTTACTTTTTCCGCATCCAACTTTAAAATGAATTGCACTCAATGAAAAAGGAATCAAAGCACCAAATAAATGTCAAGGAAAGACCAGGAGATGGACAGCTGCCGTACAAACTGAACAATGAATGCACAAATAATTCTGTGAGGAATCTGTGACTTTCACCTCTGAAGCTCTTAAACAGTTGTCAATAAAGGGTTAAAAAAAATCCCTAAATTTTAGATTTTCTAACATTTTTTTTTTTTTAATAAAAATACTACTAAGACTAGATATTAAATGCAGAGCAAACCAGTGAGGCTAACTATTTCTTATTAACTTCTGTTGAATAAACTAATGCTGATATAAAAACATGAGCCTGAATGTGCACGTATTAGCATTAGCACATGATTTATGTGTTATAGCACATACATGCAAAGTAACAGAAATAACGATCCTGCCTGTCTGTGAAGAGAGACATAAAGATGTGTTATAATAACTAAACAAGCTTTATATTTATATTGATTAATCTGACTATCGTGTTGCTCCCATGGCACGGTGGATGCAGAGGGAAAATTGATGTGTACGTGGAGAAGAAAAACCTGACCCGGTATTGAATTCCAGTTGAATCCGATATAAACATAAATCACAATCAGCCTCTGTATACAGCGTGTTTCTAAAATAACAGATGTAGCTGAGTTGTTGAGTGTACTGCAGCGGTCTGTTGAGCACTCTACTGTATATCGACCTCTTGTTTTCAGTTAATAGATTCAGTCAAAATCCTGGCAGGGCTTTGAGAGGTGTTGGTGCAATATAGGGTTGAGTGGCTGTTGGTGACTGGGAACAGTCAGTCACCCATGCAGGTGTTGCTACTGGGACTAAGCCATCAGTGATTGTCCACGGGTCATAGCGGCATCTTCTCAAACTTTGTGTTGTGATCCTTTTGTCCAAACATTTATCATTATGTACGTATATACATTCATTGTTACCGTCACTTATTTAATGCGGTGTTATATATGAGAACTGCATCAACTGTTTGTTTGTGATGTTGCAAAGATGCTGCATGGTATGAAAACCTGCGACTGTTGCACCTAGATTGTAAATGCACACAGTAAACAGCAGAGTGTGACTTGAACACCCACAGAAATGGGTACCAGAGTTGATGGTAGTGATAAAAACAGCCTATTGCAAGGATCTTGCCTTTAGGTATGAAAAAAAACCCGTCTAGCCATTTGAGAAGCTGCTTCTGTTTGGACAAAACGTAAGGAGCACTCAGAGGTAACATTAAAGGACAGTCGTGCGTGGCTCAAGGGATAGCAATGTCATTCAGTCAATTTGTCAGCCCACCACTTTGGACCAGACTGCAATATCTCAATATGAGACGGGTTGCTTTAGACTTTAGTACAGATATGGAAGGTGCCCAGAGGATAGACAGTAAACACAGATCATCTGTCAATCTTTTTGCTAGCTCCACATTGAGGTTGCATTTCTGAGTAATATGCCTCGACTACCACTCCCATGACATTTGGTACATACATTCATTAGGAGGAATCGTAGCAATATTAACCTTTCGTTTAACACCATCATGAGATCTGAATTAAACTTTGAACCACTTTGTTTTTAGTGGTAATTTGAAAATGTTAGCATGATGCTAAGACGTTGAACATGGCAGCATTTCTTAGGCAGATATGAACGTGTCACTCTAAGCACGTTAGCGTGTTCAGGTCAGTTCCGTCTCACAGAGCTGATAGCGTGGCTGCAGACATTTAGTTTTGTTTGAAAGAGGTTTCACTTGTAATGCTTGAAATGATACAGAGATATGGCCTAGGGAAAAAGCAAGCTATTGGAACAAACAAATAATCAATGCTAACTTTAAAAAAAAAAATATATATATATATATTTTTTTAATTGTACAGTCGCCAATGTTTAGTACATTTATCCAGGGTTTGAAGTTTTAAATTGACCAAGTAGCCATAACTGCACCACTAAGAACAAACAGCCTCAGTTTAAGTGCTGCCTTAGTATACTAAAGGAGCTTGTGATAAAGTCTAGCATGCCTTATATTCAAAGTTTCACTTATTTATGAACTGATAAAAAGCTAGACAAGAAGCAATGAGTGCTGGATTTTTGCAAAACAGCCACCTACTGTAATGCTGTGTCTTTGATGTCTGCTATATGCAAGTTAAATAGTACGTGTATAATATTAGCCACAACATGGGTTGCTTACCTGTCAAAATATGTCAACTCTGCAATGGTTTTATTTACATTCTTAATGCGTCTAAAGCTCCCGATTCCTTTAAAATGCTGCACCGATGCTAATGCAAAGTGAAGTGCACAGAGCACAGTGGGCAGTCCAGGGCCTGGGTGATTAGAGCGATCACAACAAAAACAGAACTGGACTGGATTTGCCTGTTTAGAAATTCTCATTGTGTAAACATGGGATTGGTCAGCAACTATCACTAGTTGCATCTTTAAATACAAGCATAAAATATTGTGTGTGGGCATTTTCTGCCAACACATATATCCACACACATACACACATGCACACACTCACAAACAAACGACTACCACCACCACACACTCCCACAGACGATCTTAAAATGCAGCGTTTGAAAGCACCCCTTTAAGATTGTGTCAGTGTTGATTTCTTTTACTGATCTGATTTGTGCACGTACACTGCAAACATGCTAGGTGCTTTCCCATCGAAAATCTAGCTATCTATCTAATCTATTGAGGCTTTGAATTGTCAGTCTCGTGCTACTCCAACCAGCTTCAGAGTTTGACACAATAACCACTGGTACTGTAGACCTAAATAAAGACAAAGCTACCGGTGTTCCACAATTAGCTTGCACTACTGTTAGAAATGTTTATATTACTTAAGTGTACTTGTGAGCTGTTACTGCAGCTGTCAGGACAAGATCCGTCTATGTTGTGCACAGTTAAATAGACTTTTGTGTAGATTATTTCATAGACCACTAGTGCCCTCTGTCAGCCTCAACCAGGATATCACATTATTTAATGTTTTTCTTCTGTAGATTGTTTTGGCATCTTTGTGTTTAAGCAAATATGTTATTTTACCCTTTATGATAAATGATAAACTAAAGACACTCAGTATTCACTTCTTCTACTTCACTCAATCCACTCTTTTCTTTTGATTGCATGACCCAGTGGTAATTTGTCATATCGTCATGGCTACAGCTGCAAATCTTCCTATCACTTGCAGGAGAATTTGCAGTTGTAGCCATGAGGATATGACAAATTACCACTGGGTCATGCAATCAAAAGAAAAGAGTGGGTGCATAGAGAATTGCTCGTTTTGAGGTGAGAGGGTCTGGAGGAAGCTATTGGTGTTTGTTCATGTGTGTGTGAAACTGAAAACTGATTGTGGGAAAGGAACCAAGTGGCCTGCTTCATAATTGATGATATCTTCATCTACCCTAGACCACGAGTCTTTGTCTATATGTTATCTTTTCTTTCCAGTATATAAAAACACAAGAGACAGAGACAAAAAGACAAACAAGTTTGTGAGCTAATGCGAGGTGCACATATTACTTATTCCCGTGCATGCATTTTAGACTAAGGCAAGTTTATTTTACTAGTAAAAGTGTCATGTGTGATGTGCAACTCTAACTCCACAATGCAGAACAAATGAGTTTGGGTCTCAGGCTGTGTTGCTGGAGTGACTATACTAAACTATTTGTAATTTCCATTGTTGCCTCCATAACATATGAAAAAAACAAGTGCAGCTGCTAATTCTTCTGGTCTGGTCTTTTGTCTCAAACTGGAGTGGATGACTTGACATAGTTCATTGACAAGTGAATTTAACAAAAAAAAAAAAAAACAACAACTTTTAACTTGCTTTGGAGATGCTGGAAAACCAATAAAAAGTGCCACTGCTATTATAAATTCTAGCTCAATGCTATGGCTTTAACTTATGCCAAAATGCAATAGAGCCATCACTGATGTCATTAACTACAAATGTTCTTTTTCTTGGCATTGAAGTCAAAGTCCCTTTAACAGTATTTTAGGGAGATGGTTCTTTTCTGCTTGGTCACAGTGCGGGACTGTGTGGATTAGTTGTCACGTAAGACTGTCATCTAATTCCTTTTTCCTGAAACTAAGTGAGTAACATCATCTCTCTCATTGCTATATATAAATGTTCAGATGAGTTTTCAGAGAAATGCAACATGCTGCTAACTATCATCGTTCGGACAACTGATATTAGTGAAGCCAGTTAAAGAACTGTGTTAAAAGTGCACAATTCTCACAACATGTTGGCAGACATGTTTTATTATTCATTATTTTTTCAAGTTGGGCTGGTAAAGGGTTAAACATGTATTTGCATTCAGTGTTAATAGCAACCTCTGACGCCTTTTAAATATTTTAACAGTGTCACAATTGCTTCATGAGTCTTGGTCTTTGGTCTAAAGGAGCGATTTCTTCAATGTTCAAGATAGCATACAGCTTCATTGTTAGTATCTCTATTCCACAGAAAAATGTCATACTGCAATATGTTTACTTAATCTGTTCATAGTTGTGCAACCATGTATTTTGAAAGGAGAATTGGCAATCCACTTTATGCTGTACTGTAAGAGGTTAAAATTGTTTGTCTGCAGGCAGACACGAGGGGGAGCCATTCAGCCATTTAATGGCAGCTCATCAATGCAGTTTCATTGAGATAAAAACAAGTCTTATATAAAACATCTTAGAGGTGTAAGGGGCTTCTTACAGCAGCAGACTACACATCACACTCAAAGGATTGTAGACAGCATCAGCAAATTCTTAAAACTGTAAGGAATACGACGAGATGAAAGGCGATTTCAAGATGACATTAAAATCTAAAACACAGTGGCAAAATAAATCTGTGTACTTGGATTTTAACAAGTCAACTGATTTGATCCTTTTTTTTTTTTTACTACATGAAGGAGCTGCAATAAAACAGATGTGATCTGCTGCCTTAACGAAGTGCAGCACAGCTTGCCATCACATAACATTGAGCAAATTATAAAAAAATATAAGTGTATTTGGGTAAATGTACTTCTACTCTGTCTACCACTACTGGTCAACGATTGGCTGTGACAGCCACACAATCGACGTAATACATTGGATAGAGTTCATCCCAAAAGGACTGAGTTTGTTGGACAATTTGCGCTTGTTAATTATAGTTATCCCCATTCCACAATCCTTTAAGAATAATTTAAATAAACTGCTCTGGAAATGTGTTTATTTATAATGTATACTACAGCTTATGAAGTATATTCATACTTGTTGCATCAGACTTTTGAAAGTTTTTTTGTCGTGCCCCACCAAATATGGTGTATCTTGTATAGTCAGTGGTGAGAAGAAGGATGGAAGACTTTCATTTTATATATAAGAAAACAATCAATCTTTATCTAAATGCTCTATAGATAAGTAATTTATTCAGCAAGGTCACTGTAGCAACAAGAAAACCTCAATATGTCTCATTGCAGTAAGATAGCTCAAACCAGTATGAGTATCAGATTTAGACCGGATATTCTGTGTCCAGCTCTCTGCAGCAAGATAAAACAAGATAAGATATGTGAGGTAACTGAAAGTCTTCTGTTTTTTAGTTTCTATCTATTTCATTTTTTTCTTTCTTTCTTTTTTTTTATATACTATAAATATCTAAATCTATATGATGGAATGCATGACCTTTAGAAATGTTATATATATGTTATGTTAGCAGTTTCTGCAAGTAGAGCTCTGAGAGGCTTCTTATTGTAGACAAAATCTTAGATCCACGCAGAAAATGTTACCTTGTCAATGCTATTCACAATTAATTTGAACTGCATTTAAATCTCTGTTAAATCAAATTCATTTCTTAATTATAACCCTGCAAAGAATGAAAGGTCACTTGATGCTCTTTCAAGCAGTATGCGTTCTTAACCTGATTAGACTGTAGTGGGTGGTGTTAACAAAGAGGAAATGCTGTGTCTGTCCTGCTCTCACCTTCGTGATGTGAAGAAGTTGTTCTGTTCTTCTTCTATTTGTCCTTTGTAGAAGCTTCTTACAGAGAAAGGCTATGAATACTTGTTTTGACGCCAGTTTGGATGTGACTTTTTAAACGCTGCACTGTCTCGAAATTTCACTTTGCTCAATGGGTTCTAGTACAACCATGGATGAATTGGCTTGGCAAAGACATAACTTAAATACGGTACTCTTTACTCCAGTATGCACTGTATATTTGATAGTTATTTTTCATATTGTTAAAAACATACAATACACTTGTACATTGCATTTGTTAAGATTAAATCAGGGACAGAGATACTAGATTCATTCCAAATCTATGTGATCAGATCAAAGTCAAAATGATTACAGATCTTTTAAGCAGAGCTTTTGCTATCTACTTACCCTATTAATCATCTCAAAACTCAACTTTATCTTGTGAATCTAAGTAGAGGGCCTGACCCCAAGGTTGGGTACTACTGGTTTAAGTTACTCAACTGTATAAAGTCATTAAGTTAGCTCGACTGCAACCAGCAATACACAGTGATGCATCAATGCAGTTAAAAGTAATAATAATGATGTAATAACCCAATACTGTATATCAATCACAGGGGCCTTTCACCTGCAGAACAAGTACGAAGTACTATTTTCTTTTGATTCTAAAGGTAGGTTTTGCTGCTATTATATCTGTAATTATTACTTACATTAATTACAGTGTATTATACACTGTTTTTGGCAAACGTCCTGTGTCTAAAATTTAGGGGCATCGACTGTCAGACTATGGCAGATTTTGAGTATAATAATTATAACTCTGCTTTTATTGGTGTATAATGACTTGAAAATAAGAATCATCGTGTTTTTGGTTACTTTTGTTGCCTTGAATGAGCCTTATATCTGCAGAGGGAGAAGTTCTTCCATATTCTACAGCATTGTGGCCAGAATGGACACACGTTTGGAAAGGGAGGGTAAAGTGATGCTCTGGACAAATTTACAGACCTATCATTATCTTTGTTTCCAACCACTAAAATTAAACAATATGATGTTTGTTCTGAGATTGTAGTATTTCACACATCCTCCAAAATAAGGGTCTAAATACACTCACAGAAAAATAGGCCACACAGTTGAAGGATGAGTTTTGGTTGATTTGTGCATATATCTGTCTGTATCTCTGATTCAAATGTCAAGTGTTTTTTTTTTTTTTTTGTTTTTTTTTTTGTTTTGTATTGAATTTTGTTTTACATTTACATTTTGTAATTTAGCTGACTCTTTTATCCAAAATGACTTTCAGAGAAGGGAACAATCAAGGTATAGTGCGATAAGAAAGCGTCAGTGCAGCAATAAGTAATGTGACAATTCTTAAAGGGGTAGATTTAGCATGTCTAGTTGTCAGCAGTGCTTTTTTTTTCAGACATAAATCTCATAGTGAAAACTGAGCTCATGAGATAGAGTCTGACTTAGCTACCACTTCCTCACATGTTGATAAGCTAAAACTAAACCAACTTTTCTATTATGTCCACTACATTTCCACTGCTGGCCTTCTTTGTTTTTGCATTTGTTTTGTGATATGCATTGTCTTAATTGTATGAAATTTTGAATTGCTAATAAACCTGATTTTGAAATGATGTTGTTCAACATGTTCAGAAGTTTGCTACATGACACATCAGCCACACTAGCTGCAAAAACATAGTTGAACACGTTTCAATTTGTGTATGCTCTACGGATTTTTTTTTTTTTTTTTGGAGGGGTTACACCTGATTGTGTGGTTAGAACAAATTGTACATTTCTTTGTTTATGAATGATTCTTTAGAGCATAAGACAATGAAGCACTTGCTTATTTGGTCTATCAGCACAGATGGATTTATGCTAATTTCCATAATTTGTCAAGTGTGCAAGCTCAGTTTGTGGTGAAAGGAAGGGTTGTTATGAAAACACCTCTTTGTATATTGGGTTTCAATAAAGTCAGAAAGAAAGAAAAAGAAAAAGAAAAAAACATGGAATCATTTTGCAGTTACATTTCCTGTTTACAAATCAGTGGATCTGTGGGACCCCCAGAAAATGAACAAGCAAAGCCAGTTTCAACAAAACACAAGGGTTAAAGGCCAGAGAGCATAATTAAATTACAAATTTTACTACTGTATAAAGTGTCTCAGATAAGTGATTTCTCATTTAATTGATTATATTATTTGAATTATGCACTGAAATCTATAAACATACCCCATAAATGTTTTTTTTTTACATTTTCTGTCAAAAGTAGAATGAAATTGGAACTTTGATTGTTGCCAATTCAACACTGCTAAGAATATTGTAAGTTCATCAGATCATACAATAAGCCCTGAGATGTGTCCTATACAATTTGTTGTATTGATGCACCACTATTTAGTACTCACACTGCTATTAGCTAACGCAACTAGTGCTCCTCTGACTATATCTGAGAACTGTGACTTTCTTACCTAAACTCTCTAACCTCTGATTGAATTGAACAGAAGGGGGTATGGTGAGTTTGCTACTTGACACAAACAAATCCTTTTTTGTTCATCTTTCAGAGTTTAATTCTGCTGAACTAATCAGTCATTGCTTCTCTCTGCCTTGGCCTGACTGTTGGAATGAACTCCCCACTGAAGCCAGAACACCAGTACCAGTTTGTACTTGATGCACTGGTGTACTTCTTTAGTGTGTATGCGTTACCTGTGCTGTCTTCAAGGTGTTTGAGATTTATGATTGCTGTGGGTCGACCAACCGAAATCTGGAACACCTGGGCCCAGTGCTCCATAGGACATACAGTATGAGCCCCAGTGATCAGTGTGAAAATCTCTCAAGAGCCTGTGCCTGCAACCCCCGATCCCCGGCTCCTCCAGTCTGCATGTCAAAGTGTCCTCGAGCAAGATACTGAACTCCAAATTGCTCCCGATGCTGTGCCATCAGTGTGTGAATGTGTATAAATGGTTAGCCCCCAATGAGCAGATGATGAGCAGTTGGCACACTGAATAGCAGCCAGTTCCATTAGTGTATGAATATATGTGTGAATGGGTGAAAGAGATATGTGGTGTAAAAGTGCTGTGGTGGTCAGAAGACTAGAGAGGTTCTATCGCTTTTAGGTTTGGTTTATGCAAATCCTACACTAGTCTACACTGATTCCCAGAATTCACAACACAATTTATCAGTAATCAGATTGCAGTGGCATCAGTGCACATATAAAGTGTACAAAACACTGGTAAGTGTTTCGACACTTTTTTTTCAGATGAAGTTGCAATCGAGTCAGTAATTAGGCCACCCAACTACCCTAACCCTAACCCTAAAGCTGCAGCATGCATGACTCTTTTTAGGGTCTTGTCAGATCCTGTTAAATCTAATATATATATATATATTTATATATATCAGACCTGCCTCAGAAATTAGGTCAACTAAGTGCTGATTGGGTCCGACGAAAAAAGACTGCTGGTGCAGTACTATTCCAGTAATTATGCTACAATTAGGCCTTTCAGTGCTTTTTTATGATCGCCACACTACTGCAACTCATTTTACTTCCTACTACTGCTGATGAGCACAATCATCATTGTCATTAGCCTATAGAATATATATATATATATATATATATATATATATATATATATATATATATATATATATATATATATATATATATATATATATGTGTGTGTGTGTGTTATGAATATATTCTTAAAAAGAACAGTGCTGCCATTACATAGACTGTCCACTAGAGATGACTGACAAGTTTTTTTTGTTGTTGTTTTTTTTCATGTGGTCAGTATCTTAATTCTAATAAAAAATATTAAAGGATCCTTATCAAAAATGTTTATATTATGCATGCATGTTAAAAAAGTGTATGTTATCATATTCTTTAAACTCTCAAATAGGTCTACTGATGTTGATATTGGCCTCAGCAAAATACTATCAGACTCTTATTATTACTGTTGACAAGACTAGATAATAGCATGTGCAATTAGATAATTAAAAATTTAAATAATGACAATAATAATTCTTTAAAAAAATATATGTGTTTTGTGACATAAAACATTATAGATAGCTGGATGTGTTTAAGAAAAAATACGTCACTCTCTTTGTCCTCATACTCTAATCCCCTATAGAAATACTTTAAGCGTGTGACAATTATGCTTTTGTCGCCACAGGGATATAACCTGGCTGCAGCCTCGGGAATAAGAGGCCCCTTGAAACCTAATCGATTGCCGAGCAGAGAGGCACACTGTGTCCACACTCTGTGATCGGTTTCTCTGTCAGACTTCCCAGAATAGCAACACGGGCGGGTTGGCTGCTCTGCTCTGCTCTGGAGATGGAGAAGGAAGTCAGTGGTGGATTTAACAACTGTTGCTTTTGCTGCTGTTGCTGCTTTTGCTGCTGCTGCGGAACCAAACTACCTTTCAGTCCGCGCTGCATGGCGCATATCGGGCTAGAATGAAGCCTATTTCCGAGCCGAGACATTCAGCCGGGATCAATGTGCAAGTTCATGGGATTATATAAACTCCTACGTGTTTAAGGTAAATAAAAAAAGACAGCGGGAGGAACACAAGTGCATGAATCGGTTTTCCTGTATTCACTAACAATATGTTTCTGCTTTAACATAGCCATTCAGTATTATTCGACTATCAGTAGCCTATGCAGACGCTTCAGAGCTGCTGTCTGCGGCAAAGGCAGACAAGGAGCGTCTGTCTGATGAATGGAAAGCCAGACGTGCTCTGCTTTAGACTGCTGATCGGATAACCTGTTGAATTGCAGCTGTCAGTCAGCTCCAAACCATGTGGGCAACGCGGCTAACAGCAACAACCAAAAAAAAAAAGATCACTTAACAGGAGAGAAACACAGCGCGTTATAACAATAAAAACGTCTCGTCTTTTTTTTTTTTTTTCTTTGCAGGTAAATGCACCCCGTCCTCACTGCTTCACCTGTTTGTACATCTGCAAAATAGACTTTTCCCACCTTTTTTTTTATTTTATTTTTTTTTTTTTTCTGTCTCTGACATGTATTTTAAATTGGGATACCTAAAGTCTGGTTGTAGACATACCATGAAGTGCTGTCAAAAGTGGCTCTATATTTAAATTTAGAAAGGGGGAAATGACTCCATTGCTCACATTTCTGACGAGACACTTAATTTCTCGACATATTTTGTCATCTTGTTGGTTGTGATGTTTTGTTTTTTTTTTGTTTTGTTTTTTTTAGAGGAAGGGTCGTCATGGAGGAGTTTACCCACCGTTTGATTTGCCACTACATCACATTATTCCAGTTCAAACGTCTAAACGCTCAGCCGGTCCGACCTTGAGTCACGTCTCCAACATTGTCTATACACGGATTTCCAGTCTCTTGGTTGTTGAAAATAGCTTGGCTGCTCCCTGCCGCTATGGCTAATTCCTTAGGAACCGGTGGATCCAGTTTGATCCATCCCTCTCTTTCTTTCCTTTACCAACTTGTTGAGTCTTCCTCCCTCTCGGTGTTCCTACTGTAAAAGTGCACCGTGTACGGTTCAGGCAATAGTATGAATGTGTGCGTCTGTGTGTGTGTGTGTGTGTGTGTGTGTTTGTGCGTGTGTGTGACTTCTGATGAAATGTCGCAAGTTTGAATCGAGTGCGTATGTGGAGCTCGATGGGACGGTGTCGGTGTCGCTTTTAAGGTGGAGAAGACGACGGGACGCGCGCAGAAGAGGCTTTGACGCAGCAACAAGTCACCTGTAGGACCAGATGCGCTCCTCCTAAACTTTTCTCTGCTTTTCCGAACTTGCTCAAATTGACTATCAGATGTTTTTGTTTTTAATCATTTCTCTTTCATTAGACTGTTATTTGAAACATGCTTTTCTTTTACACATTTGTGAGAGATCACTGGACAAAATAGGTAATTTTGACTTGTTTTTTTCTTTGTTTTACAGGGAGGTGGAGACAACTTACCATCCCCTCCCTACGCCTTTGACTGAAATTACCAACTAATTTTGCACAGGGGAGACGCTTGAAGGTAATTACATGAATCCACTTTTTGTTTCATCTATGTATTACTTTCTTCTTTTGCTTTCACGTTTCAGTTTTAAGTTTAGCCGCCAGAAACAACTTTTTTTTTTTTTTTTAAGTGGCCAAAGTTTCCTCCTTGTAGCTGTATTAACAACTCAGACCATGAAGAAAGTTGAAGCTGGCCCTGAGTCAGATAGCCATCATCTTTGTAACACAGAAGAGTGCTATTGAAAAAAAAAATAGTTCAGTTCAAAGAAACTGAGTAATGATGTGGGATACTTTGTACTGGGTCTGTAGATGTTACACAGTCAAAAGAAGAGTTTCTGCAGTAACATGTTTGAGTTTTTTTTTTTTTGTTTTTTTTCAATGTAAGAGTTAAGCTTTATGTTCTTCAAGGAAGCAAGCAGCTGTGCTGTGGCATAACACATTTATTGTGTGATCTGACTCAGTGTTTAAATGAATATGAATAGACTCTGATACAATTCTCTCTGATGCAATGCATATTCCAAATAACAATAATCATAATACGCTTATGTGTTGAGTTGAACCGACAAGGTTGACAAATCGTCAACACAGTAACAGTTGGTCAGGGGGTAAAGACCCTAACTTTCGTTTGCAATTCATAAAAATTGAGAATCAACTTACAAGGAACCTACTGACAACTTCCTTAACGGTGAGACCACAAGTGTTTAGACAACATGTGAAGTTTAGAAATGAGGCGTGTGTTAAAATGTATTTCTGCACAGAATGAACGCCTCATCTTTCGCTTTGAGTTAAGGTATTTTTTGTGTCAATTGGTCGGTCAGTGTAATCCCAGTTTTGTATAGAAAGTAAACCCCACACCTTTTAAAGAAGTAGGGTTAGGGTTAGCTGTTACTAACTGTAGAGAATGGCTAAATTTATAGCTTTTCTTTTGCCTGTTTTGAACAGGAAGACTATGGTTAAATAAACGATCGCATCATCTATACCTTAATAAAAGCTGGTTCTTATATATTCTAGTGCAAACCACCACCAAAATGCAGAAATTTTTGAGATCATCCCATCTATAATTGAACTTCTTTTCAGGCCAGAACATTTTTATAGTGAACTTGAAACTCAAACACGGCAGTTCACACATTTAAAATAGCTCATAGGGTAGCTTGCTAAATATATGTGACTACGTCTCTGATAAGAAAACAGCACAGACCAGAGTCTCTGTTGTAATGCACCTCTGTACACTGGAACCTTGCACCTAAAGCTGCCTAACAGCCTTCAGTTAGGGTATAAATATGATTATAAACATATGAATAGATTACAGGTTCAAGGTTAATTCTGAAGGTGCATACCATTGTTTCACACTATTTATAATGACATATAGGCCAGACTCGTTTTGAAACAACATTTGTGTTATAGAAATGTAAAAGCTAATAGCTAATTACTTTTTATTCCTTGCAGCACTCCCAACGCATTTGAAATGGAGGCTTCCGGTGGCTACTCTGCTAGTAAGTCCTTGCATCGCTTGCACACTACATTCAACGTGACGCTCACTGACCCATACTTTACACCCAAGGATAAAGTTTGTGCAGCGTATCAGAGTATATGTCTGTGTTTTCTTTGCAAGGATGATTGCTTCTATTATCGTGTGTCATTACCTTATTTTGACTTCCGACTCATGTATCTTCCAACTTTTTGGTACATCACTGATACCAAAACAACAAAACAAAACAAAACAGAAAAAAAAAAAAAAACACTTTTTTTTTTTTCAATCAGAAAACTATAAACATTTCAAGGGATTTTCCCCTAGTGCAGCCTTTTTCCTGTTCACCCCTTAAAGGTAGAGAAAACGATGCATTAGAACATCCTGTTGAATGCAGCAGATACTGGATATGCACTTTGTGGTGCTCCATTGCCCTTTGCTGGCTTCCTTTGGGCAGGTCTCTTATATCTTCCCTGCCCGCCTTGTAGTTCGCTTTGATATGCAGATCTAAAAACAGGTAGTATGTTGTTTGTGACATCAGTGGGGATTTTAGATCTCCATTGGGGGTTTGTGCTTATAGGAACATTTGGCAGGCGGGGTATGGGGTGGCGGAAGAAGAAATGAAGGCTCTTCCTCTCCTTGTCCGTCTGTAGGCTGCTTCTGAAATGATCATTTTGGAACAAATCGTAGTTGTTTCCATTCCAACACACTTTTTTTTGTGGAATTCAACAATTTACATTCTTGCCATGTGTTTTGCCACGATCAATTGGCCAAGGTACTGCTAACGATGAAAGAAAGTTAGGTCAAACATTATACCTGCTGTCGCAATCATCATCACTTAAACAGCCACCAAATCCTATCATCCACTTTTACATGCAAACACATCATTTTACTCACCATCATATAGCATATAAATACACTTTCTTACATGGATGTCCTACAGTAATTTCTTTCATACATGACGAAGCTTTTACAGTACCCATGTTGTTCGCACTGATGACAGTGATGTGCTCTGTGCCATAGAGAATAGTATATGTCAAAGACAATTATATGTAGTGGATGACTAATTTTAGAGGTAGCACATAAATGTTTGTGCTTATTCAAGGCTTTATAAGTAGTGTTTCCACATTGGGCATTGGACTTTTAGAATCAATCCAATAGTCAAACCCAGTGATGTCCATTGTGTATTCCTATATATATGTACAGAATGAACTGTTCCCATCATACCAGCCACACTACACACAGACATGTTCAGTACATACGTTGCTAGCTATCTTACCGCTAACACCAGTACAATTGTTACACTGCAAAAAAGACCAGGGCAAAAATGAACATGTGTGCGATAGTACATATTATAGATATTATTGTCTATATGTAAGAGAGGATAATCATATTTTCGTCAAAGAATTGTAGTTGTAATTGTAGTAGCATACACTTAGGAGTGTATATAATTATATGTGACTGACAATATTTGTGGTTTCAGTTCTTGATTGGCATACAGCTTTGGATATTACATTCACGTAAAGAAGAAGAGAAGGTACATTTCTGAAAAACCAGAGCAACCATGCTTTTACACTGACAAAACATGGTGTCTACTTGATTTGAACGCTGCTTGCAAATCAGTGCCACTGCACAGGTACAAGCTTTCTTTCCAAAAAGGTTCAATAATCATGAATCAAGAATTTAAGCTTCCCTCTTATTCAAATAACAATCCTTGCTTTTTATATAAACACTCTTTTGACACCATTATTCCTAACCACATTCGCTGTCACAGGCGATCTTGCTTACACAGGTTATTATACGCATCTCGTACACTTCTCATACAACTCTTTCAACTCACAACTTTTCTTTGTCACATACACCATCATAATTTATCTTTAGAAACTACAGTGTCAATTTGCATCCTTGTCTCATAGATGCGTCATGATATTCACACACTTTTTCTCACTTCACCTCTTGTTTCTCAATCTTGCGTCAAAGTTTAATCTTTCTAACTTTTTTTGTTCCTACGTGAAAAAAAGTTCCAGCAGATATTTGCACAGGTTGCACATTGTACATAATTGCCTCATGTGGTTGGTCCAAATTCAGTAAGATATTACATTAATACTTCAACCTCATGCAATTGTTTGCAATCTGCAAAATAACAGCCATGACATTCAGATGTTATATTTGTCCACTTGTTCATTGCTAACATTGAAAAACTAATGACAAGTCAAGTTAGACAATGTAAGCTAGCTTAATATGTGTCTGACAATTCATAATAATACTCTTGACAGCTTTACACTTTAGTTATTTAAGCTAATGCTAGTTTGACAAACTGACATTGCAATATATCCCTCTCACTATTGCATCCTGAAGGTACCATTTCCGAGCTTTTAAGTTGATAACCATAAGGTTAAAGGTTTTACTGGGATATTACAGCTTTGTTTTACTACCTCCCAGTTGCTGGTCACTCAGGTTCAACTACTACTTTGCTAGAAGCTCATTACATAACTGTTGCAGTTGATGCAGTCAGACTATTTTCTGAGAGCAGCACTCTGAGAAAAGACAGACAAAAGACACAGACCGGTTTAGTATGATGTCTAGTTCCTCGCTCTAGTTAAATTAATTTAAATTTATATCAATAATATCTCCATATAAAGTATGGGTAAGTGCGAACATCTGTTATGTACAAAGCCAGTGGTAAGTGAAGTGAGTGAAAAGGTGAGAAAAGTTAAAAATAACAAGCTGCATGAGCTGTCAATGTATCAGACAAGCTGTTATTATCTTGAACCTTTTGACATTTTAACATAATATTATTTTTGTCCAGTGAAGTTTCAGTTCACCAGCGAGATCCATCGGCCTTGTGACAAAACAGATCACTGGGTGTCATTTTAAAAACTATGCTTTTGAATCAACCCATTTACGTCCTAAACTGCCTTAAAAAAAAATAAAAATAAAAATGCAGTTTCCACATGGTATATATTATAAGTTATCTGCAGAGGTGAACTGTATCAGATTTCTCTGGGTCAACCCCACATACACAAATATAGATTACCGCAAATAGAACAGTGTACTCTGTGGCTTTTCAGTTACTGTAACAGCAGGTGCATCTGTAATTCTTATGGAATATAGTATTATTTACACTATATACAGTAATTTGTGTATATATATTAAATGTCTCACTAGTACTAGTACCATACAAGAGTTGCTGAATGCTCATTTGTCATGTCCCTATATATTTTGTGTGCTGGGTCAGCGGTGTGTGCATGTGTGTGCGTGTGCATGTGTGTGTGTGCATGTGTGTGTGTTTGTGCATTTGTGATATGAGTCTGTGTCTTAAGGAAGTTTCAGGGTTTGACAGGAAAAACCAGCTCTCACACAGTGTGTATCCAGCAAGCCACAAAGGAGGGCCTCGTCACTCCAGAAAAGAATCTCATCCAGTTCCTCGCACAGCTAGACATAGGTGCTAACTTTTAAGATGCAGCCATTTTGTGCATGCATTTCTGCCATCACAAGAAAGCAGATGGAGCTTGATTTTGGTTTAATTTAGGCTTATTGTGAACCTAAATACAACATTATTAATATTGCTTTTATTTTCTTTTGAATAAGTCGTTAGACCTGAAATTGCATTGACCCTTGTTAGATTCCTGAGTAGGTGACTCTACTTCAGAAACGGATCATTTATTTGGCTGACGACATCTATTTCATTATTACACCTACAAGTTTCATATGTACACATTTGTTCCTTTCCATTTGTCAGCACATTAAATTATCAAATTTGATATATTACTCAAAATACTCCAAAATAGATTTTAGTCTTCATACAGGATTGACTCAGCGAAAGCTCGGCACCGGCACAAAACCTTCAGTTCATTATGTACACGCTTATCTGGTTTAGTACATTTTAAACTCATTGTGTGCATTGAGGTCCCTCTTTCAACAGATGTGTGCAAAAATGCGTCCACTTCACAAGTCAAAAGTCTTTATTTCAATTATTTATTCATTCAAGATTTCATAAATTAGCACACATTTGAGCCTTACTGGAGGGCTCTTATGTTAGCATTTCAAGGCAGATAGCCCAAAACTATTACTTTATGCTTGAAGCATAGAGCTGCTAGGCAGCTGTCAGCGTCTGCTACAGTAATGGAAAATCCTTCATGACAAATCTGGGCCACTCCTGTCTCCAGGACAGCATTGCCAAGGGATAGCCAGCGTCGGTCACCTGAGATTTCCTCCAACCCCAACCTGTGCAACCCGAGCCCAGGCCCAGGGATTGTGTCATGGACAACGTCTCCCAGTATGCCCCACTCAGTTCGGCCGCCACTACAATGGAACAATACCACAGAAGAGGCTGTCAAACTAAGAGGAGCTGTCACAGCAAGAGGAGATCTGACACAGATTTCTTTTTCATGTATGAGGGATCATACATTCAGACAGCTTCAGCACAGACAAATTGTAACAAGGCCTTCCTTGTAGCGTTTTTTTAATGTAGGACGTTCCTTTGATTTTTTTATGTCCTCGGTTACGGATATTGGTGCATCAATTTTTAAAGCATGTGGCAGTCTGGTGTTATTAAAATGGACCTTACAGTTTTGTCATAGTTCATCAGTTGTTAGTACGCTTGAAGAAAACCTTTAATTGTGCTGGTGGTGAATGATGGCTCACTGTGGTTCCTAAGGGATCTGACACCTGGGTCAGCAGGGGTGTTTGCCTGTTGCCACTGTATTGTTCTAGTGACCCTGACGGGGCCAGGGTGTAAGGGGATAAGGGATTGGTTTGCTCTCCCTCTGAGTGGACACAGGGCTATCCATAGCCTGGGTTCTGTACAGACTGCTGAGCGGATGCAATCCGATCCACATTTGCTGGACATTAGAATCCCATAGGTGCATGAAGACAGTTTAGTTAGCTGCCTTCTGCATTCTGCATGGTGACGTCCATAGTGACCATTAAATTTAGGTTTAAAAGGAGATCTGAGAGGGATGAAATTAATCAGTTTTAATCTGGCGAGGCTACTATTAAATAAGTACTATTAAAGCTACTATGAAAGTGAATAGACCAGAAAGATTCCTCATTTTGGAGTATATTATAACAGACCGAGAGTCTCATCCTCTAAAATAATTACCAGCAAAATGCTGAATTTTCAGAAACTTCTGTTTCTTGCTTTACCTTTTCCTCCATCATTGCACCATCTTCCTTTTCTGAAAGTTTCTTGAGCCCTAATCATTGTATCTGTATACATGTATATGCATTCTATGAATATAGCAATACCCCAAACTAGACTTTTTTCACATAACAGCATTGTATTCTATTTGTTGTACAGTATTGCATAGCACAATGAAGATTACCCTGTTTCTGTTTGTCTCCCAGGTAACGGCCAATGCTCTCCCGGTGAGGAGAACTCGAGAATGTTGGTGGATATGTCAACACAAAATGGACAGACAGTTCCTCAGGGTCCTAATTCCCCTAGTGGTGAGTACACATTTCTGCACATATGTCTGCCAAGAGCAACTGCAATACACACACTGTTTCTCATTTGAACAAATATACTCTTCTAAATCACTTTACCAGTTAAGTCTGATCACTTTAAGTGTAGTCTCAGTGAAACGCACTCACACTTTACCAATAAAAGCTTCTGGGGAAGAAAGGATGACTTTATTTCTCCTGAACCGCTGGATGTCTTTAATGTGAAATAGATAGAGGAAGTTTGGATATGTTGCATCAGAAAATTAACATGGCAGCCAAAAACAGGTGTTCCTGATGGTTAGGCCAGTAGCTTGCTTGCCATTGGGGTGTGAGTATGTGTTTGAATGAGGGGCAAACTTTCCCCAGTCCAAACATAGCAGAATAGTCCTACAAAGAATTTCAAAATAATACTTACTTAATAATACTTTAATAATAAGCGCTTTTCTAGATACTCAAAGACACTGTACGTAAAAAGAACATCAAATCAGCAAAACAATATAAAATAGTATTGTTTTTGAAGGTGGGCATGTCAGTACAGTCACGGATATGTTTGGGGAGAGAGTTCCAGAGGGAGGGGGCAGCTACAGAGAAGGCTCTGTCGCCCCAGGTTGAAATGCATATGCAGCTTGTACCATATCACACATGTTGTACTATATTGCACGTATGCAGAAGTGTTGTTTGGTTCCTCTCAGTCTACCAACATGATGCCTCCGATTAGCTCTAGCAATGTCACTATGAAACAGCAAAGTAAGAAAAGGGGAAACTAAGTGAGAAGAGGCAGCTAAGTGAGAAAAGCGGAAGCTCGCTTCCCACAAGTTTAGAGATACAGGGAGGCAGGCTGGGTGATGGTATTCACAGGGAGATAACTCTTCACAGATAAGAGCTGTTGTCATTCTGGAAGTTGCTTAACATGATTTGCTATTTGAGGTTTTGTTACAAAAGAAGGGCTGCATCACATCATCTGTTGAATATAAGCACAAAGTGCTGTCAAAAACACTTGCAAGCTTAAACACAAATGACACACCAGTGTGTTGCTATTCTTCACATTGTCTGGTAATCAAAGAAGAGTAGAATTACACCCACAGGGCAGGTGACAGTTTGGGTAGTAAAAGTGACAGAATGTCTTCTTAATAATGTTGCATTGTCATCTTTTCACCTGATTTTTTTATGGATTATGGAAAACTCAAAAAAATTGCAGGTGGGAATATACTAATACCGCATCGCAATGATTTTTTTCATCACCGTTTGTTGCTTGTTGCAACCGTTTATCAAAATTGTATCCTCATCCCACTGTGCATTCCACTCTGCCACACTGGAGAGATAGATGTAAAGATGCAAGGAGCTGAATAGCAAGGACATTCAGGTCTGCTCCGTGTTGCCAGGATACAGCTGTCGGAGACAAGGCTCGATCGCAACGTGGGTATTGGGATAAGGTTTTTTTTCTGTGCAAATTGTGGCATTGGAAACATATAGCATCAGTTTGAAGAATGCAGTTGCTTTGTGGAGATTTCTCTCATAGTATAAATGTTTTTTTTTAAACGTATTTTACTAACCTCTGAGTGTTTAGTCGATGCAGTACCAAAGCCTGAGGGGGCAGTTGATGTATGCTGTCAGATGGGAGGCTTTAGTAAAACAACATATGCTCACACTGTGATTACTGCTCCAGTAAATCCCAAAACAGGATCATCAGGATCAGTAAGTTTTGCTTGGAATGTGTCCAGACCCTTTTTTCACACTACATCTGAAGCCCAATGTATCCATTTTAACTCATAAAATAAGACCAAGAGTCTTTTTAGTATAAGATGCTCCCATTTGCAGGCTCATTACTTAGTACGACTTTTGAAATCATCTTTTGTTATAGCTGTAGTAGGAACAAAGTCAAGTCTACTATATAGGATCGAGTCAAGTTTTACTACATGACCAGAGAATCACAAGTTTGTTTCAGAAGGCACTGTATAAAACATAATTCATAATTCATTCACAATGGACTTGCATGTAAATGGCCTTACCCAGCAGTGTTTTAGCTTGTGTCTCAAACAGCCTGGAGCATTTGGTTGAATGTTTTAAAGTTCTGTTGGACTGAACTGCATACAGTGCATACAATCCAATTGAGACTGCAGGTCAATGAAACTAGGTGTAGCTGTTGCATGTGCATTTCTGTCTTGTGGATCATTATTTTTGTATACAAGTATTATTAATTACTGGTGACTGATAACTAGAGACTGCAGGTGGTGAATACTTTCCCGCCACAACCACCCACACACATAATTATACAATCTTTTGCCTTTGTCATCCAGCAAATCTCCCATTGCTTGTTAGGTGTAAGCTACAGGGCCTCTGACACTCCCTTTCTCCCCAGGGACAGCCAGAAACCAGACCAGCCTGTTTCTCTCTCTCTCTCTCTCTCTCTCTCTCTCATTCTTGTCAATGTGTCAGTCCATCCTAATGCTGTCTACAAGTTGAGTTGCCAAGATACTAGGATGCCCCCACAGCATGCCCACGTAATGATATATTATTTTGCACAGCTATCACATCTTCGTCAACCTATGTCCGTCCTGAGACCAACACAGTTCATTTCAAACCTTTACAGTTCAACAGATGCCACACATTTTAGTGTAATATGCCCAGGCATTACAGAGTCATACATCCCAGGGCCACCTGAGGCTGCATACTTGCCATAGAGTGTCATGGTAGTACTTTAAAGGTGCTCCCATAAAACTTGCATTGTCTGAATGTGACACTTTAAAGATGTGTATCTCAGGATTGTCGCTGTTTTTGTTTTACAGAACTGACAATTAAGCAAGAGGAAGAAACAGCAGAGGAGGCTGACAACAGAAGCGAAGAAATAGGCCAAACAGGGGAGGAAGAAGTAGCATTGGAGGAATCCATGACTGGCAGCCCGAACAATGTACACGATGAATTATCTGGACCCAACGTGACAGCTGACGCAGGAAGTCGACAACCAAATGGTAGCGATGAATATATTTATGAATGCCATTATAAGTGTACAATGCCTTAAGGAAACTGTTTAGTATAATTATGGCAATTATTTTGTGAACATCTTAGTGCATTAACAATCCACATAGGATTTTTATTTTTATAATGACTAAAATCAGGGCGTTGTGTACATTTCCCGTTCTTTAGAGAGAGTCAGAAATCATTTGTCTTCCTCGACAGTGGGTGTGGAGTCCTTTCTGCTTTTTTTGTGTATTGTTGAAAGACAAAAGCTTAGACTTGGAATTATTATCAGGGAAAAAATATCCTTGGAATCCCCGCAACCTGTTCCAACTGACGCCACAACTGCTCTGGTTGTCATAGCATTAGGATCAGATTTCTCTTTCCCAACTTAGACAGGAGCTGTAGATCAAAAGATTTTTCATTAGAATGGAAGACAGTAGTTTTGAGCCTGAACAGCATCATTCCACATTATATAATGTCCGCCATTCACACGGTGTAAGAGAGACAGATGACATGCACAACCCCATTCACTGTATTTACTATTACATTTACTGTAAAATTATACACAAATAATTGTTTACAGGAATAAACCTAGTTCTCACCTACCACTAACGCAAATATAGGGAGAATATGTAAGCATGCAAACATGTAGTGTTTGAGTTTGAGTCAATTCAGTTCAATTTAGTAGTTAAATTCAATTCAATTGATTCAATTTAGTAAGAGTTTAATCGGTCGGATTTAAGTTTAATTGGTTTAATTTAATTTAATTTAATTCACTATGATTAACTAAAGATTTTATTTTAAATTGAGTTCAACACAGGGCAGTTCACCTCCAATTTAATTATGAATGCTGACATACACAACTGTTATATTTGAGATGACACAAAAAATATTTATGTCTCTACACTGTTGTTTATTTTATTTATTATTAGATTTAAACAGGGTTCATTATTATAATGGGATATTGATTTGAATAGTTGTTTTAATTTAATTTAGTTCAAGAAGTCAGATGACACGTGAGAAAGATTTGATAGATGTGATATTTATCTTGAGAAATGTAAAGCAGCTATCAGTGCTTAGTGGTTTCAGAACACTGGTAAAGAGATAAAGTCAGCTGCCAGTTCTGAAACAAAGGTAAATGAGTTCAGTTGGAGACAAAAAAAAAAAAAAAAATGTCTGCAGGGTGATACTTTGTAAAAACATCTTCCACAAGTGTGGTATTGACTTCCTGTGCTTGCCTCTATCAGGTGACAGGCCGTTCCAGTGCAACCAGTGTGGCGTCTCGTTCACCCAGAAGGGAAACCTGCTGCGACACATCAAGCTGCACACAGGCGAAAAACCCTTCAAATGCCCCTTCTGCAGCTACGCCTGCCGGCGGCGTGATGCCCTCACCGGTCATTTGCGCACTCATGCTGGTAAGACTCCTCCTCATCCTCTTCTTTTCCCTTTTTACTCATCCACCTCTGTTACCCAGAAATCACTTCATTTCTTTCATCAGAAGTGATTCAGAGATCTAGAGAAAAAGATAAACAACCCATAATGCTTTTAATGTTAAGTTGGACTATCTATTTTAAGATTAGTAAAGACTATTAGACTATTATTTGCTATTATGCTGATATTATTTTTCTAATATTTAGTTGTGTTACACGTCCCCAGTCTCCCAGTGTGTGTACTTAATGTCAGCCTCTGACGTGATGTAGAAACCTTGAAAAATATTTCAGGACTAAAACGTGCCTTCAGAACGCTAAACCATGTTTGTACACACATGCATTAGGAAGAATGTAAGAGGGCTCAAATCAGGTTTAACAAAATGCCAGCCTTTGTGATAACATTTCATTTTTAATTTTCATTTACAGGCGAGTACCTTTTAAACATTCCCCTGAGATATGTTTTTCTAAAACTGTGTGTGACTAATGGAAGAGCTAGCAGAAAAATGGTAGCCACAGTAGCCAATCTTGCTGGTTGGTGACTCTCTGTCTTGTATTGTTAGATAGACATAATGGTGTTTCTTTTTTTTTCTTTTTTTATGTGTGTTATCGACAGCACTGAGTGCTTTGTGGTTAGGTACCAAGGACATGCTGTTCCTTAGTTGCTTTACTCACTAAAGAGGAAACTATCTGTCTGTTGAGAAACGCATGGGGAGTGCTGGCTGTGTCTCTCAACTGTAACCCACTTTCCTATCAGAGAGGATGTGCTTGCCCCTCTTTTGCTCCTTTGAAATCAAGGTCAGACAACACCGTCATTTCTCCCTGTAATGCCCCCACAGGGGTTACTCATACAGTTTTTTTCTTCCGTAAAATCATGATAAAGAAGTTACACCTGCGTTTCTCTATGCAGTGGGAAATGTGAGGAACTTGATGTTGCCAAGTTGTGCTGTCATGACGTTCTTTTACGTACAGGGATTTACTACTCAGTTCCTGGGTGCTGCAGACCTGGCAGCTCTAGCTTGGTAGTCTGCCAGAAAGAACAGGTGGAGCCAAAACAGGGAAATACAGCATTGAAAGAGAGGCCAGATGAGGAAAAATGTAAGACAACAGAAATAGTAAAGAGAGATAAAGAGTAGCAGAAGACAAGTATGTTGAATCAGGCAGCTCAAGGCCAGGTAAAAATACCCGTTGAGGGACAATTGATTAGTGGAAGGATAATGTGGGAAAGGCAATGCTAGAGAGGCAAATGATTTCACATTTTGTAAGACAGAAGATTTAAATTTGAGCAAGTTCCCGTTTATTAGCCAAATGCAATCAGTCAAGTGCACAGTGTGGATCATTTACATGAATAAGAATAGCGGCTGAAAGGTGGATTTTTCAGGTCCATCCAACATCTGCACAGACTTGTGTGTGGGTGGTTATATAAATATGAAAAAGTAATGAAGTCTGTGTTGTGTGTGTCCGTGAGAGATTGTGTCGATGTGAGCCTAAGACTGAGGCAGTGATACTTGATTCAATACTGCTTACTCCGCCGTTTTACTTTCACGGCTGGAAAGCAGCAAAGAAAATCATTTCCATGATGACGTTTCATTTACTCTTTCATTACCCAGAATGAATATTACAGCAATGACCCCGCAGACACACCTACCCACACTCAAATAATACTGAAACCTTTTGTTATTAGCCACCGTTTTTTTTCATACTCAGAAAAAAATGATTATGAACCGTAGTTTCGAGTTATGCCAATACAGTGTAATTTGTAGACCACAAAAGTACTGAATGACAGACACAGCAGAAAACTTATCATTTCAAATGATTCACTACAAAAAAAAAAAAAAAAAGTTGGGTTTTATTTCAGTCACACAAATCATAGAACTAGTTTAGGGAAGCAAGTGTAACATTTACAGATAAAGTAACTTGAACATATTAAGGACTTAAAAAAAAACAAAGAAAAGAAACTCGACATCCTTTTCTGTGGGAGAAAGAGTACTTATGTTCACGTGTGAACTATCACCTACCTCTAAATGTGTGTGTGCGTGTGTGTGTGCGCCTGAGACTGAAACGTGTTTGGTTTCTCTGTTCTCACACAAGAGCACAGGATCATCCACATCTTCTTCTAGTAATAGCTGTTACCATTCTGCCAGCGAATACTTATTACATTGCATTGCTGATTATGGTGTCTGGGTCACATTGGTTTGTATGATTGTGTGGCCTCAGGTTCACTCACCGAGTCCCTTTATGAGTCATTACATTAGTTTTGAGAATACTCTGTCACAGAGACTTAGCTTGTGTCTGCCTGTGTAGGATTTTCACTTTAACATAGTATGTTTTACCTCTTTATGGAAACAGCTCACCTAGTCCCCTTGTACCAAGGTAGTGACACCAGTGATGCTAACAACTATTGGCCTATACCTACTGTAGGCTGACCTGTGTTTCTAAAATTCTTAAATCACTGGTCAACCCATAACTGTGCGTGTAACTGGTGGATAATTTCTCATTTCTTATTTTAATAATCTATTGATGCATTGATCCTTTGATCATGTGATGAATTTGGATGGATAGAAGCATAGAAGGGCTGATGGCTTGACCGAGATAGGTGTAAAGGATATGTCTTCATCTTTCCACTTGTCTTGGTAGGAAGAAATTGAATAAAACAGAAATGGCACAATGAATCACACTCCACCTCCATAACATTGGAGCTAGTTTCCTACCGCCATCATGGGATACGTGATCAACTCCGCTATTCACTCATGCTGTGCCTGCAGTGGGTGTTTTCTGTATGTTTCAGAGACCAAAGCATTTTGAAATGCAGACTTCATGATGCAACTATCTCTGTTTCGCCCACAGCTCTTTGTGTCTGGCAACAGTTTTGTGGAATCCTCACACTAGTAGTGGAACATCCATGATCTCAGAGGCTGGTTTGTTTGTACTACTGAGTGTTCACAGTATTTACTACTACGCACTCTGCAACAGGTTGCATTATCTCATTGGTGTTACCCACTCTTTCTGTCTGTGCAGCAGTGAATGAACTTAATATTCTCTCCCTTGAATGTCTTTCACTTTAGTTGGCAAACCACACAAATGTAATTATTGTGGACGAAGCTACAAACAACGCACTTCACTGGAGGAACATAAAGAGCGCTGCCACAGTTACCTGCAGGGTATCGGATTGGACCCGACTGCCAGCAGTGGCCCTTACACAGGTAAATAGTTTCACTAAAACTGAAAATAAAAGTGTCCTGATAGCAAGAGCAACAAAGTATGATGAAATCCAGTAGAAAAGTTGGATCTCACAGGAGAAAATCAGCATGTGTGAAGTTTACCTATATACTATTAATTAATTGTCTTTAATACAATTAATTCCATATAGAGGAAATAACTTTAAATTAGGAGTAACATTTAAAAAAAAAAGATAGATATAAAGCCTGATTACTGAATTAATGCTCTAGGTGTAAGGTTTTTTGGATATTTATTTATTTACTTTTCAATTATTTTTTACTAATTTGTTCAAATACAGCATACAAATTGTGTAATGCATGCAAATCAATGCTACATTCTTCAAAAACAACACAAACAACATGATGTATGGGATTGCTAAACTGAAGTTGGGGTTTCATTTCAGGTCATGATTAAAATTAAAATTCTGATTTCATTTTCACATCACAAGAGAAGTGATCCGTTACATTCAGCATTGTTACTTTTCAGTGTGTGGGAAGGAGTCCTTCTGTTCACCACTTAAATGTATTCTTACCCTTTCTAACCTCCTCCCATTCTCAAACTTTCAAGGTGAGGTTCCTACAGAGTCGAGGCCTATGGCAGAGGCCAACACCATGGCTACGTTTGACCGGCCGCCTGTTATTGAAAGGCTGCACAACAACGTGGGCAAAAGGAAGAGCACCACTCCCCAGAAATTTGTGGGTGGGTATAACATAACATAGCCAGTCAGTCAACGGTTTTCTCTACTTTAGTCAGTATCCGTGAAGAAGTTTGATGTATAGTATAATTTTGTCTGATGATGTTTCAACTCCTCTATTTGCTTTCTATGAATCTGAAGTTGAGGTTGAAAATTATTTGTCTGCTGTTCTGCACTGATAGACTGCTATGCAAATCACTATGGTTTTTACCTCAACTTGAGTCCAGTTCACGCAGCATTTCAGTGGATTTCCACATGAATGAAATGTATTATTTGTCCAAACAGATAGTAATGTCTATGCAACAATGGCTTTGCTGAGTTGTGTTGAGAATGCATATGTGAAATCGTCATCATGTGCACATACATACATACACTTTGCTACTGAATTCACTTTTATGATCATCAAATGGAAATATGTTATTAACTTACCAAATTCTTTGTTGTTGTGCAACCCCGATACATGATTCTCACAAATCTCACAAAAATAACCCTGCCTTACTTATGAGCACAGATTTTTTTCTGAATTTGGTTTATTTGCCACATTATTAGAAAAAAGAAATTGAGCAAGCTAAAGCAAGCGGTTGACTGAGAGGCAAGGAAATGTTTTTCACTCTGTGGTTAGATACACCTGTAACTTTGCCATTGCCCTTATCGAGAGAAAACAGCTCACCGCATCCCTGTTCAGGAGGGGTTAAACAGTGCAGTTGTAGATGGATGGGGCTTTCCACCCCATTAGACACGTGCACACAGAACATGAAGTGCAAAAATATGAAAAACAAGCCCTGAAATATCAGCAAGATATAAGTTTAACTAGCTAGAAAATAAATTTTGTCAAGCCATGCTCATATTTATGCAGATTTTATTTATCTTTTTTCTCTTGTTCATAGTCTTGCACGCTGTTTTCTGCTACTGCATCTATATTTATTATGTTTTTTTGTCTTACGATTGGAACCATCTTGTTAAATCGATTAATTCCATCCAGTCACAGTGTTACTCTATTTCATGCAGGTGAAAAGATGTTACGCTACAGCTACCCTGATATAGGCTACGAGATGGGCCTTAAGTTTGAGAAGCAGGCTGAACTGTTGCCGGCCCACATGATGGACCAGGCTATCAGCAATGCCATCACATACCTGGGATCAGACAACCTTCGGCCCATGCTCCACCATCCAGGTCCCCCTCTCTCTATGGCCGAGGTGGTGCCCTTGGTCAACCCACTCTTCCACCATGTCATGCCAATTGGCCAGCGAACAGAGCGCCCAGGAAACTGTGACACGCTACCATCTCAGCCCCATGACTTCCCTAGGCATCCCACCACAAATGGCCCTACAGCTTTAACCAGGCAGGGCAAGCTAAAAGGGCAGGAGGAATCTCCCAACAACAGTGGACTTGACTCAGCTGACTCAGCTCGCAGCAGCCCTCAAGAAAGGCAGGGCTACCATGGGAGCAACCCCCCTCCCAGCCTCAGGTCTAGAGCCAGTCCAGCAGTGGTCTATTCAGGGGAGCGGGCAATAGAAGCATCACCTAGAAGTGGAGCAGGAATGGGGACTGGGATAATGCGAGTGGCTACAGAGAGGCCTGCGAGCCAGGAAGGGGTGCGGGTGTTTGGACGTGAGGGCCAGGAGTTGCGGGCCTTCCAGTGTGAGCACTGTCGGGTGCTCTTCCTGGACCATGTCATGTACACCATACACATGGGTTGCCACGGATACAGAGATCCACTGGAGTGCAACATTTGTGGTCACCGCAGCAAAGACCGCTATGAGTTCTCCTCTCACATAGTCCGTGGTGAACACACGTTCCAATAAGAGGATGGGTAGGAATTAAGGGAAAGGCAAACAAAGGGAAGGAGCAATAGCATGATATCCATCCTTAAACCCAGACCTCTGAGACTGCACAGTTGAATGGCACTGTAGACAAGTATAGCACAATCATAGCATAGACTTCTTTTTAAGCTACTTATTGTGAATCTGAACAGTTGAACAATCATATGAAGGTATGGGCCAAAGACACATTTTCTACATATAAATTAAGATTAATGAAGAGGAAGTAAGGTAAGTTTTTTTTCTTTTAAAATGTTCATGAATTGTATAACAGAGCAGCTGTCAGGCGACTTTGACTTTTTTTCTTCTTCTTTTTTCTGTTCTTTGTATAAGTCTATTTTTGTGCTTGTCCTGTCATCATGCTTTTGTACGATGTTTTCACTCTCAAGAGGTAATGAAATATTAGAACATGTTCCTGCCTTGTGGCCTCAATGCACTGGATAAAATAAAATAAAATAAAACGTTCCAGTTCAACCAGATAGAATGTCACAGTTAACACTGATGACAGTGGTAAAGATTTCAGGTACTCTTTAATTCAATCAAAAAATAATATTTTACCATTCATGAATATTTTCATGGACAATTTGGTATTGAATTGGCCCATGTACTGTGGCATATCATTAATGTGTGCCATTCCTTTTTCCATAGCCCATGATGCTCATTGTTTTCCTGCAGTGTAATGCATATATTAGTATGGTCATCTAGCGTGGTGTGTTCTAGCTGCAAGCAACTTGCATCCATTTGGGCTTGATTGGCAGTGGTGTGTGTGTCTATCTGCTGCTGTAGACAGAAACAGCCACACCGTATTCGATACTTTGTTCTCCTTTAGTATCGCTTTGCGTCAGACTTCATCATGAACAACAAATGCAGTTTTTAGATGGGACTGTGGTTGCATAAATAATAAAGTTAAGAGAACTTGGAAGCTTGTCATGAAATCTATAAAGAGAAGTGTCAATACCAGTGGCAAATGTCATTAAATACAAATAAAAACTAGATTTACCCATCCACAAACAAATACTAACAAATAAATGGTAAATATACAGTTTACACTGCATTTTAAATGGTTCTCATTTATATTAATACCTCATTTGTGAAGTTGGCGTAGTTTAAGACAGAGCTAAGTAAATGCTAACTCTCTACAAAGGCTATATAGCTGGGTGATTGTTGGAAGCTACCCCTTAACAACCACTTTGTAGGATTCAGTTGATGTGATAGTCTTCATTAATAAACTTGGACTGATATTATAATGTATAATGTAATGTATAATAGGGCTGTTTTTTTCACAGCCTTTGCAACACTTCATTAATAGACCTGCTATGCTAGCAGCCAAAACTAGCGGTGTCAGCTAGCAAACTATAATTGCTATTGTCATGGATGTTTCAGACTATCAAACTATGAATTCCTTATTTTTTTACTTGCATAACACACATTTTTCCAGCTATTTTGAAAAATAACAGTCAGTTGACATTCATTTATTCTTTTCATTTGAAAGACAGGGAAGGATTACTTATTTCGACGCTCATATCTTCAAGAAGCATCTCCAGTGCAAATGTAATTAGGTAAAGTCCAAGTATTAAAAACCTATGCTTAGACTAATTAAACTAAAACGATATATATATAATATAAAATAAAATGATCAAATAGTATATACTACTTTTTATTTCATGAAACTGCATTTGTTGCTTGTATTGGGACATACTTCTCTCCATAATAATTACCCTCTATTCAGTTTGTAGAAGTAGAACTACTGATCAAAAAGCAAAATCACCATGAAAGGAAAGAAAGAAAGTACACGGAAGGAAGTACACATACGCACAAATCATCAAGCTAAACAAGTGTTAGCTGGCAAGAATGATTAAACTACACTTAAAAGTTGTTCATGTCTCCACACAAACTCCTCATTTGTTTGTTTTCCTAGTGGCTCTTGTAAAGACATTATTAGATCCTGGTGGCTCACGGGTTGTGTTGCTTGCAGTTTGAGTGCACAGTTAGATTCTTAAACTTTAAAAATTAAAGTTTGTTTGAAACTGGTTGACTCACATATTGACACCATAAAATGGCAGAGGGTGAAACTGTTTTTTGTTTTGTTTTTTAAGTTAGGTCATTCAGCTACCTGACTGGAGTATGATGCATTATTACAATGGATACCAAAGGGATAAAGATGGCTAAAAATATAGCATGGATTGCTCTTCTCTGATGTACCTCACTTTATGCTTTAGGAATGTCTTTTTGATGCAAAGCACTTTGTCATTTGGGCTGGATGGCTATGTGTGTATATAGTATAAAACGCTTTTTTTTTTTTTCACTGCTTTGGTATGAGGTCAGGTGATGTCTGCATTATTGGTGCTGTTTTCTAGCTCGGCTACATGCTTATATGTTTGGTTTCAATGCCATCTTTCAACCTATGTGAATGTCATGAAAAATACAGGGAAACGTCACAGACTCCGCACAAAAAAGCTTTTTCTGAGGTGCTTTATCCTTGGCATCTTAAAATCTTGCATAGCTCTGCTTTAATTGCAGCTGAACGCCTACAATTTACTGCATTGTGGGAATAGAAGGGATTCTTGATATGCATGGTGGGCATTTTATCATGTTTATTTCCTTCTTTAATATTATCAAACAGATCTTGTATGAATCATCTCATTCTCTGCTCCTCACCAACACCATCTCAAGCGAACACACTAATGTCCTTCACGCCTCCTCTCTCTGAATAACACTCTTTACATTCCCATAATGTCACCACACATTTGTAGAGGTTAGGGAGAGCAAGACAGCTTAAGAAAGAGGAAAAGTGTGGTTAGCACATAGTAGTACTCTGAAGGCATTTCCTAAAACTGTAGCATTACAAGTCACCTCTGTTAATCTGCTCTAACATTAAAAGCTTATGTATGCAAAATGTAGATGGTGAGTAGGAGACAAGCCACTTTCCAAATCTCTTGTCCATCATCTATAGTATGAAGGATAACAGATTTCGCTCAATAAAGCTAGTTGCAGCTCTTTCATAGTTACTGTCTCTGCCTGTGAAAGGACAGATAAGACTGTACTTTTTGCAGCTGGCCATGCACTTTATGTCCATGCCCTGGCGATAGGCAGCATTTTTTTCCTAGTTGTTATATTAAAGTGTAAGTAGAGTGGAAAACAATCATTGACCGAACACAGGTTAGTCTTTTCTCAAAAAAAAAGAAAAAAAAAGGAAAAACAATCTTGGAAAAAAACTCAATGTAGATTTTACTATGCTGTCTGAAAAAAAAAACATCTTTTTATTGTAATAGTACTTATTGTAGAATAAGTTTGGCATTACTAGTTTTCACACTGGTCAACGGTTGATTATTGTCGAAGGTTGAACTCAGTGATTTACTTTTCTATGTTCAATGTCTACTTGTTATCAAAAGGCAGCTTTTTCTCTGTTTACATGTTGCTTCTCTTATGCGCCACTGGTGCCCAGCAAGCATAAAAAACTCAATGTCTGTAAAGTATTGGCACTGGAAATTGTTTACACCTTGCAGCTGTGATACTGACTCTATACATTCCTCTATTATTATTCCTGTATATATATATATTCATTATTTGAAGCCTTATCTGTTGAGGCAGGGGTTCTCATAAAACAGCATTTACTGATCCCACAATCAAATGTAAGTTGATGCTACCCAGATTTTTTCTTTCTTAATCCCCTTCAGAAGGAACACAGATAGAACTAACTGTAACGCATAAAACGCATGAAAGGATCTTCAAATTAAATGTTATTTGTTCTCCAGGTTATATTTGGGCACAGACATGTTTTTTTTTTCCTTTCTTGTTCTCATAGTAATGTTGTAATAAGGACAGCCTTACTTGTACACATTCTTTAAATGAAGCAGCCATATGAACACAAAAAGTAAGAAAAGGAAGGTATTTACTTGAAAATCAGAATCATTACTATTGTTTCAGATTGAGGGGATGTTTTTTGTAAATTTTGAAAATGTGCGTGCTAAATGTCTATTTTTCTGCTGAAATGTTCATTCAACTAGTTTTGTGAACTTTTGAGTGTTTTTTTGTTGTTGTTGTTTTTGTTTTTTTTTTTTTTGTTGAAAAATGTTTACAAACATGTAAAGGTCTGGGTTCAGGTGAATTGTATTTTTTAAGAAATAATATATGAAAGGTGTATATTTTGGCACTGAATATTGAAATTATCCAGAAATGTGTGCCGATTGATCATCTCTGACATTGATAACAACTTTCTGATGTGAGGGCTCTCAGGTATTTACATAGGTTGTCTATTTCCATGTCCTAAAATATGTGATATATTTAAAGATGCACAGTAATTGAATTTTGTTGGTAATTTCTTGTGATTTAAAACAGTCCAACACTGAATGTGTTGAAGGAAGTTGGATTATTCAGCCCTGTTTTCGACATCAGTGACATTACATGAAGACACACTGCTGTGAAGAACACAATGTATATTTTTAAGGCATGGGTTTCTCTCTATTAAAGAAATGATTTAACTGCCTTGGCTGTTTTGTGAACTTTGAAACAGGAAGTCAGACACGTTGTCATGCAGTTTTCTTCAAAACATGCAAACTGTATTTTACATGCGATTAAAAGATTTGAGAAAAAATACAGTGCTTAACTTTTGCAAGGTCATGAAACTGAAAAGGTTTAAACATATCTGGAGAAGTGACTTGACCAGTTATTTGTGGCTGCCACCATTTAGATTTGACTTCTTGTTATAAGTGTAACTTTGACCATGAGCACAAAGGGGAAATCCAGCTGCAGCAAAACTTAGATGACGTTATTCCAGTGTTTCTGCACAGTAAAGTCAAAATCATCAAACACACATGAACATCAAGAATTGATGAGCTTTCAGGTGACTCTTGATGAAGTAGTGACTCTGTGAACTTCCATCACAATGTGTTGATGATGGTGAAAGCTTCAGAAAATGTGATTCTTATGAATTCTTATTAGCCCAGCCCTGGTCATAGTAACACTTTATATAATGTACTGGATGTCTAACCACAGTCTGTCTCTCTGCTGTTCAACTTAATGACAAACTCATTCAAATTCAGCAGCTGCTTTGTAAAATATCATTAAAAAAAAATAATAACACAATGTATGACATCTATTTTAGGGCATTTCCATTTTAACATTAACAGGCCAATTTCCTGAACATGAATTATGGAAAGAAATAACTAATTAGAGTGAGACAATTGAGCCCTAACTGTGGACCACGAGGCTTACACTGGCAGTGAAGCAATTTGCTGATAGGGCAAGATTGTGTTAATTATATTTAAGGTTAGATAACAATCAGCCATATGGCCCGCTGCTGACTTAAAGCAGAGCCATATAAAACTAAATATAAATCTAAAGCCAGCAATCACATTTTAGCTAAGAACCCATTTTTATGGGGCTGATGTATCAATAAATGACCCGATTACTCCCTCTGGGAAAATTTTCAGCAAATATTGACTAAATGTAGTTTACTGCCTAAAAATTTAAATGAATAAAATACAAGGTTGGAAAAGTCTATGCCATTTGTAAAAACAAACAAACAAACAAACAAAAAAAACTCTCTCCATCAAGAATCATTTCTAGAAATTTAGTGTGCAGCCAGACCTGCTACACCGTACTATACAGCCTTAGTGCTTTGCCTTAGTTTGCAATGTAATGACTGGTGTTTGTTCCTCTTCAGTCTTTGTCTATGAACAGGTGGGCGCTCTAGCCTGTTGAAGCCTCTAAATGTCAGAGCAGCCTTCTTCACCCCCTTACTTCTTTAATCTGTGTATTGCACACATACTCACATATACACACACACACTCACGGCAGCAAACAGCAAACAAACACAAAAAAATCAAAGCTGCCTGAAGGCGGGAGCAAAACTGAGAAGTGTAAAAGCTGAACAGACCCCAAACTGTATCTTTTCATCTTCAGAATCCTCTATTTATCTGCCTGTCAGTTGATTGTTTGTTCCCATAGATCATATCTCTGTTTGACTCACTTTAGAGTGCACTTCTGGCAAAAAGCCTTTTCTCAGACATTCCATGTAATGCGTGCATTATTATGTGCATTTTTGCAATGTTGCTGTTTGGCTGGACAGGCAGCCATTCATTACAATAATGTAAACCACCGCTTCATTAAACAATCCCTGATGTTAACTGCAGCTTGTGATTCAGGTGAAGATGTGATGCATTGTAGATGGTCTTAAAACCCGCCATGTTAAAGAATGGCAAAGAACAATCTGTGAAGTCATTGTTGCATGAAATGATAAAGCACTTAACTCCTCAGAATACACCAATGTCAGCCAAGTTATAAATAATTCACCATTTAAGTGTGAAGTAAAAGGTTATCTGTTCTTTCATTTAATAATAATAATTTCCTGATTATTTTAAACTGCTTTGGAAGCTGGAAAAAAACAACCCAATGTCGATGTCATGCCTTTTAACCTTCAGTGCAGATGATGGCACATTTCTGTTAGAACCATGCAACAATGTAGACGGTGGCCATGACAGTATGCACAGGGTGAGGTATGAAAGTAGTAAGTAGCTTAAAGAGATCTTGATATTCTCCCCTGACCTGTCTGATCAATACGCCATTTTAGCCATGTCCTGTGTTTTGTTTCTCAAGGGGTTACCTTTATTAGAAAAACAGCCAAATATTATGCAGATATAACCTCTTTGGTCAAAGAATACTACCTGGGTGCTGCTGTTAGATTTTGTTCTCCTCAGGACAATACAGTGAGGCAGGTTTGTGGCTTGTATGAGACTTCCTCTGTCAGGTTCTACTGCCCATACCTCTCCTTCTGCAGCTCCTGTTAGACAATAATAGCTGTCTGGAGGTGTCAAATGTATTGGAAACCACAGCCATACACACCTCGGTACACAGACACACTTTACACACTCAGATTAACACGAAAACACACCTCATAGTGGCACTGGAGTCCAACGAGCATTCAGCCAGTACATTGCATGTCAAGAGTGAAGAAGGGTGACAAATATACTGTGAACTAATATGGTTATAAAGAAGTACAATCTTTGGCAGGGTTGAATCAGTGTAATTTCTGTATTAGCAGGAAAGGCATCAATTTCCATACTTATCCAGCTAATTAATATACACATATGGCACAAATCTCAAGTATGTTGACTTTTAGTTAAACAAATAATTTGGATTAGATTGTGAATTCGGAGCGTGTTACAATTAGTGTTGCTTTTGTCGAAGCAGTGAAGCCTGTCCTCCGAGTTTCAAGTTACAGCGAAGGGAGAAGTTCCAGATCTTTTTCTGCCGAGTGTGAATCCTCAGCAAGGTTGTGCAATCGCCCGGTGACAAGTCCTATTCCTGTTTTTCCTGCCAGGTAGTGGTGGATGTTGAGACTGGCCCTTAAAACTTCGCACACACCAGCAAAGACATGCACATACACATGCACACACACACACACATACACGCACAACAACAACCCACACACACCCAGTTTGTTTCTGTTACACACCCATATTTTAGAAGTTAGTAAGGCTCATTGGAGCACTATAGAAACGTGGTATCATGTCTAGTAGCTTAGAGTGTTTGTGTTGCTTGTTTTTGATGTAGTAATATGAGAACCTGGGAAAAGATTAATGCAATTCAGAGACTGATTGGTGTAATGTCAGTGTTGAAACATCGGAGGAGAGGTAGTGGAGGGGGTGTTGTTGAGAATCTGTGGGGAATATTTGGTGTCATAGGGCTGTGCTGCCATGGGTGGATATCTGTGCCTCTGTGGCTCTGTCAGTCCATTTGACCGATGTAAAGTGTTCAGTGGCAAGGTTGTTATCAAGTTAGCAATGGCATGGAAAGTCACTAAGCAAATAATATCTGCTTGCAGTTAGCTGAACATTAGTTTATATTTTTGAGGCCAAGTTTTTGACACCCCGTGCACACCATGTTGGTGAGGAAGACTATCATTGCAAAGGCCTCTGGGTAATGTGGGGCTGTTTTGTGGTCAGAAAGAGCGAGGTCGCAATCTTCATGTGGGGAGGAAGTGTGGGGAACTTCCACTTTCCTTCCTTTGCTTACCCGCGTTATGCAGCCATGTCTAGTGGTGTGGGGGTGGGTGAGGGGGTGAGGGGTGGTGGTGGTGGGGGTGACTGTTGACTGAATAACACTCACAAAGAGATAGACAAATGAAGAGAGGTGTGAGAAAAAAACAAAAAAAAAAACAATGTGCAGCTGCGTCTGACCCTAGAAGAGGCAGTGGGGAAGTCAGACAAAGAAGCAAAACAGTTAAAGTCAGACCAAAAGCAGCAGGGCAAGCTAGGAAAGTCACCAAGAAAGGACTTTAGCACACACATCTGATGCTTCTTCGTAAGTCAGACACAGAGAGAGTCGGAAAGGGAAAGAGAGAAACAACGATAGAGAAACTGAGAGAGAGAGAGAGAGAGAGAGACAGAGAGAGAATGAAAGAGAGGGATGAATGCATCTGACACAGGAAGATAGAGAACGTGACAGAAAGAGAGAAAGTGGGGTTTTGTAGAGCAGTGCACACCTGTTGATCAGCTTGTACTGCGAAAATATACTGGGAAGCGAGACACAGTTTAAACGCTGTCATGAAGCAGACAGCAGCATGGTTTAGTGTAGGAACCTGGCATCGGGATGTGGGGATACATGCACTGCTGGTTTGACATAAATGGATACACAGCTGCAATGAGCCGAACTGAAAACAGGAAACAAATGTGAACACAAAACTTTTTTTTTCTTTTTTTTTTTTCCACAGACAAATAAAGAGAAGGAAGTTCCATCAATTCAGCAGAATAATCAGCCTAATCTGAATGTCTAAATGTCAGCCATAGACTGTGAATCATACAGTATAACATCGCTCACATTTGCAAATTTGCTTAGACTGTAATTTTTATTTATTTATTTAATTATTTTTTTTTTTTTGCGTGACAGACAAACCTGCTAATTCCTCTACTTATCAGTTTTTTTCTGCAGTGGGACCTAAAAGGGGTTGACTCAAAATGATCACAAGTGATTTAAAGGGCAACACCGCACGTACTGTAAACCAAAGTGCAAAAGTAAATGTCAGCCCTTTATATTATTCCATTTGCATCACATCTACTACTGAATGTGGGTTGGGGAGACATGTGTTTGCCCCTCCCTTTATCTGTATTTTTCTGTACTTTGTCATCAGTCATCATCACATCAAACTACTTTCACTGTCCCACCATAACACTTAGGCTGACTTACATCACCTTTTCAGAGTGATAACACTCAAACTGAAATACATATTTGAATTATGGCACCTTTGTGTTCTACTTTGTAGTCAACGTTTTTTTTTTTTCTCACTGTGCAGGTATCAACACAGTGGGTCACACTCACAGTTGTTTCTGCACAATGATGCTGAGCGTGAGTCTGAAAGGTTTGGCATTACTGTACTTCTCAGAAAAGGCTGTGACATTGGTGTTACTCAAACTGAAGTGTTGTCACTGCTGGTAATCCTGCAATCATGATGTAAATGATTTCTCAAATGTAAGACAGGATTGTAAACAATTAAAAAAAAAGGTCTGTGTGAAATGATAAAACATGTTCTAGTCTTTCTGTTTACAGAAGAAGTATAAATTAACACCGTGTCAAGGTAAATCTGGCTCCAGTTAAGGGTAGAAGTTTGCCAAAATAACAGCATTAAACCAATAACTTAACAGTAATTAGAGTACTGCTTTCTAGACTCTGACAGGTATTTTATACATTTAGCTTATCTTGCAACTCAGGGAAAGGGGAGAACGAAAGTCTCAAATAAAACAGTTGGTGCAAGTGCTTTTGGCACGTTTCTCAGCTTTAGTTTTTCAGATGTCAGCACATTTTCTTGTGGTTGCAGGCTCTTGGGTCAAGAGAACAGTGGAGAAGACTGACACACTTCTTACAGAGGCCTACCTGTCTGGGCCTGATAAAATAGTGCACCGTGCAAAGAAAAATGTGTTACGTCAAGACTTTCAGAATAATGGATTTACTACAATTTATGGATAAACTGCAGCCAGTATCTTCCTGTTTACCAAAAACTCTATAACTCTATTATCTTACTGTAGCATTAATAATTTCAATATTCTTTAATTAGTGGAATTTGTTCATTGTTAGGTGAAACTGGGAATAAAAAAAGGCTGTGAACAAAATCTTTTCTTTTTCATCTTTTTCAGTTTTATTGTATTGTACTAGTCATCCTTCAGCGAGGTTAACCAAGGTCAGCACTAATGCATAATCACCATTTTCTGAGACTAGAATAATTATTCTGTCACAATTGACACCGCTACAAGTGCTGAAAGAAAATGAACAGCTCATACGTGAATCAAGTTCACATCCGAGTACTTTGACCAATCCTATCCCTTTTAGTTTTTAGGATGAAAGCTTGGACCGTTACATTTCATGCTGTATGATTTCATGAGAACATAAGATACCGTGAACCCTGTTTATTTCTGGAACTATTTCACATGAGCAGCCATGTATTCATCTACTGCACAGCGAGTTCAAGCTGTATACTGTAAATTATCCCCTAACCGCTTGACTTGGAAACAGGAAGGCCTATATGTTGAAACAGTGAGTCTTTATTAAGTGTCAATTTTTACACAGCTCAAACCTGCCAATCAATTCAGAGGCCTTGCATTTGTCTTTTATTGCTAAAAATCACACTTATAAGGTATTAAAATATATTTACGGCCTATGAATTGTTCACTCATAGGTGATTACTTAAGTCAGAGGGGATCATTGGCTGAACACGCTTGTGACTAGAAAGAGTTGACTGCCGAAGCACATCTTGTCAGCACTTACACTCCTTTCTCTGTCCACATAATAATATAATAAACATGCGCACAAACACACATTCAAGACATTATAACGACTTTTTGTTCCTTTTTTTTCTTGTTGCAGTTAACTGTGCTATTGGATTCAACTACTCTTCAACTTCAGACCCTTTCTGTTACTGCCATCCAGTGGTGACTTGTTGCAATCAAATGAGGAGCCAAACTCCAGCCTCATCTTTGTCATATTTGAATATAATATCTTTTTTTAATTATTATTATTATTTGTTTTTTTGTTTGTTTGTTTTTGTCTATATAATTTCACTTGAGATATATTATTACAATATTTTGTTTGGGTTCTCGCAGATATTCTTCCAGAATTATACCTACTAACTTGTTTGAATTGCCCACTTGTCTTCTATTCTATTAGTTTCTACTTCATTGTATCTATTAAACTCTAAATAAACTCTTTGTCTGTCTTTCTTTACAGTAACATAAAAGCCATAGAGACACCCCTCCCACCTCTCCCTCCAGCAGCAATAACACTTCCACATTCATCCTGTAGATGGCAGCAGTATAAAGGAAACATGATTATTCCTCCCATCCTCATTAACAGTGCAGCAGCGAAGCCTATTTCAAGTAGCCATATATAACTTGAGAAAAGTCCTCTCTTTGTCTCATCCTCAGGTTTCACTTGACGTGGCTTACCTCATTTGAACTTTTGACCATCCTGTTATTTACAATGTAAGCTGTCCAATTTACAACACCTTCACAATGGCGCATGCTAACATCCATCACATCCGTCAAAACAGGAATACATAAAGTATGTGCACATGACACCTTACAGTAAAGCTGCATACACAAGAGCATGTTATATTTTATACTTTTATTATTGCAATAATCGCCAGCTTGAAACCTACAAAATGCAAAAGCACATAGAAAAAAAAAGAAAAACAGAAAAACATCGTCCATACAGTCACACACTGCTGTGTCAAGATCACTGACTGTATCTGAGCTACAGTGGCATTAGTGCTGCAGGCATTGATATGACTGATAGTAATGTTTAAAGTCTGGTGTCACTTCAGTGAATCAACACACATATGAACTCTTGCCCTGTAGTTCTTTTCTCACAAAAAAAAAAAAAAAGAAAGAAACATGATGCATCACCATCACCATAAAACTGATCTGGTGGTTTGGGGCTTTTGAGCAATTCCATCACAACCCGCAAGCAGAATTAGTCCGCTCCACTCAGTGGACACTGAGCATTCGTCAGCAAACTCTGCAGTGAGATGCAACTCAATGGCATTCAACGTTTCCCCTAATGGGAAACAATTACACACTCAGTGGCTTCTTCAGTGACTTCTGATGAGAGTCATTCGCTGAGGAAATGGCCACGTAATCATGTGTGTGTAATGCACTAATGCCGCTTATTGCTCACTGAGTCAGGTTCATGCAGAGCTAGTCAGAGTTTCAGTTGACAATTTAGCCAACCACATGAGTTTGCTGAGAGGAAATATGTGAAGGGAAAAGGGAAAGCTATGAGTCTAAAACACATTTGCTAAGAGAAATACCTCTACTGTCATGGACTTTAAATGTGTCCACACGAACGAGTCTCCCACAAAGCCAAATCATTTCTGTTGCTTCCTCTTTCTCGGGAAAGTGACTATGTGAATAGATTACACTGGAAAATAGGCACTTTTTATGATTCACTACTGCACTGATGTAAACATACAGAAATTTCTCTTCCGTGGAGGCATTTGGGTTGTCATTTTTAGTTTTAGTGATAGATTCTGCCATTTTCACAAAAACTCGTTCAGCTGTCTTAAAACTAGGACTTGGACACTTATAAAGGGTACTGCTCTAAAGTTTGAGTCAACCCTTTAGTATTCCTTCAGTAATTTGCAATTTGTTGTTCACATAGTTTTGTAACACTGGAGGTCTTGCAAAACGCTGCAAAACACTTCATTTCCTTGATCCTCCTGCTGACATTATAAAGAAATTGTGCTTACAATAATAGCAACAGTGTAGTGATCAAGAACCAAGCAAAAATGTCTGTCGACAGTTATCTTAATAAACATCACAAACTAATATCGACACGTGATGGATTGTTACTGCATGAAGATTTCATGCCTGAACCTATGCCACAAGTCTAATGCCATGTAATCCTGATAACAATTAATCACCTCATTGTAGCTGCTGATTACAAAGTTATCTATCATCAGCAGCTACAATTATTTTTGAGATAATTAAATCTACTGTGTATTGAAAACACTACCCGTCTTTGTGCTACCATCTCCACTGATCTGCAGTTTGAATCCCTCCATGATAAATTAATCTTGTGAATCACAAAGCTTCTGGCTTCCTGATCCACCCATGAGAATTCACACTGGTTTGTTGTACAAATATTCTCATTTAAGCTCTGTTACGCAACATTTACTGGTTTGCATGTTGATTACAGATCCTGCATATATTATGTTAGTTATTCATACAAAGCTGATGCAAATAGTAAGCAACAGTGTCACTTTTTTATGGCTTGGATTTGACCCAAAGGCAAGTACCAAAGTTGTGGTCTAGAATATTTGTTGGTAAGTTGTTCAGAAGCTGGTAAATTCTTCTGGGATAATGAACCATCCATTACCAAACATTTATTATTAATAACTGCGTTGCTCATCAAGGAAAAAGAAGAGAAGAAGAAGAATTACTTTATTAATCCCCAAGGGGAAATTAATTTTTTCCTCCATTACACATTTTTACACACACACGCCTGAAATACAGACATGAACACACAGGACCCGCTGACATGCACATTGTAGTACCCCTCGGACACTTAGGGGTTCAGTGTACCTCAACAGTGCCCAGTAAGTGAACAGGTACTTCTCTAGCTATCAGTCCACACTCCTTACTTTGTTCTGTGAACTGGCCACTCCTGTGCCGAGTCCCGGACAAGTCTGTAGAACATTCAGGTAAGGTACAACTAGTGCATCAATTAAAACCCAGAAAATTACAAATAGGACTTCATGAAAACAAAATTATCAGACAAATATATTTTGATTTTGTGCACACAGGCATACTGATATTGATTTAACACTCGCTTACTGTGTGAAAAGACTGAAATACTCTAAAGGTGTTGTGATAGTCTTTTAGCTCGTTGGTCGCCTTCCTCAGACTACTTCAGAATTATCTATTCAACAAACCATTTTGTTGCGACAATAACAAATGCCTCTAAGTTTTGCAGCCCTGGCATCTAAAAAATTGATTTTTTTTCTCCCTTATTCATCTTCTTTCTACCTTATACTTTTGGAAAGATAGGGGCACTCAGAGATATTAAAGAAGACCTAGGGTGCCTTCAGAAGTTCTTTTGTATAGATGCATATGACTATTGCTTCTGTCCTGCTGAGAAAAAGAAAATGTCTCTTTCATGGGAAAACTGTTGAGACATACTGGGAATCACACTCTTAACATTCTTCTTGAAGGACAATAGGTTCAGACACAGGCATACATCTGTGACAGGTTTTAACTTCATGAGTATATTTTTAATGTTCCTCAGAGTCATGTGACAGATCTCCAAGGACCATCACTTTTGTTAAACAGTTTTTTCAACTTCCCACAATTAACAAATCTTTACTGCTTTCTCTTTATGACTGTATGAACTGTCTTTGACTAGTGTGAGAGGAATGCTATAGTAGCTACACTGTCGCTTTCACAGGAATATTCTCATTCAACATAAAAGTAGAAAAAAAAAAACAAATAAAAAAAAAATAAGTAATGATTAATGAAAAGTCTAAGTTGCCCGTGATTAACTGGCAAAATCATCAGAACAGGACACATATTTCAATCCTAAACTTCCTTCATCTTTGCAACATGTGGCTGGGATAGTTTATCATACTGAAGGTTTATCTAAGTGTGGGGGAGAAGTGCTATGCTGCAGGGAGAGATTGCCTTTACTTGCACGGCACCAACAGAGCAAAACAATGTGCCGCATGATAAAAAATTGCTTCATAACTCTCACATTGTGTGTCTGGCATCATTATGAGGCACAATAGCCTCTGGAGGGCCCCGACTTTTATTGGCGTGTCTCTTGCAGCAGCAAAGTCTCATCCATTAAACAAATCAGGGGGTTATGTATTAGATTAGCTGTACAGCAGGCACCGGGGAACGCCTAGAAGAACGCATGAAACCTTGTCTCATTCCCTCTCATAATCCCCTGGAATAAATTACCTAATTGACAGCATTAGGGTGATACTGTCAGAAGGTGCCTCTTAAAGCATAATGTATAATGAAAATACACTACGTTGCTAAATTGCATTTTTGGTATTAAAAATGATAAACGGCAGCCATTTGGGGCATATTTAGAGCGAAACCTCTCCTCGTAGCATGCTGCCAGATCTCATTTTTCCATATTTCTTAATAAATTTGTGGTGTCAGTGATATTAAAAGCTCATTTCTGCTGAGGAATATTTAATAACGCGTGTGTGTGTGATAGGAAGCCAATGTCACACAGAGAGTCAGGAAACTAGCTGGTGGCAGCTTGGATTGCCCACCCCCCACTGTGTCACTCTGCTGCTCCCATGACCTATGAGGTGAGGAATGGGCTGCCCCCCACTGGTGAAGGGTGAGCACTGCAGCAGAGGTTCAAGAAGTGCCCCTCACAGTTCAGTGCACTATTCATTCTGCAACCAAGCTGAAAACAACAGAGGCCTTTTGACTTTCTTCAAAGTGAAAACTGTCTGCATCCCATTTTCTTAAAGTGTTAGGTCCACTTGGTTTAGGGAAGTTCAGCTCACTGTTCCAGGATCAGAAAAAAATAAAGCACCAGGCCAGGCAGTGCGTGTGTGGGTGAGCAGTATGCCTCCCTCTTAGAAGCACACAGAAGCCTTGGATGATTTCTGGGATGGAGTGACCTTATTGCTAAAGGAAGGATGTTTATGGATTCAAGGGGATTATTGTTCAGGTTTATACTTTGATGTAATGGAAAATGAAAAGGAAGGTAAACTGCCTCATCCAGTGTTAATAAAGCTAACAACCACATTCAGAAGACAATTAATATCATACTTTTGTCCCTTAAAAAGGCCCCTGTATGATATAACATTGCACACTGTTAAATATCACAAAAGTCTACTATGTTTCATCTTAAATTAATCATGCTTAATCATGCAAATTTGCAGATAAGATGCAATTATTTTTACCCTTTTATCGAAGTAAATACAAATGAACTGAACTGTTATGGTGAATCTGATGAAGAAAAGTATTTATTGCACTTTATGTATTTGCCTTACTGATAAAACAAGCCCAACATTAAACAAACAAACAAAAAAGTATTTTATGCCCTTTCAGACTCTTGTTGCACTTGTGTTGTACTTCTGTGTGTGTGTGTGGAGAGAGAACTTAGGGTTCGGTGGGGGGGTATTCAGAGTGCACGATTTCTGCCCAGATGTGCAGACATATTGTAACTCCAGGAGGTCCTCACCCTTCTCCCACAGTGTGAAAGTATAGGCAGCAGCTGGTTCAGAAAGTAATAACCTTTTGTCACATTGTTTCCTATGCTCCCATTATCTCGGTTATTTTTCTGCCACCGCAAAGTCACTGCTTTCAAACTATCACAAATAACTCAGTGAGCACAATAATATCACTATCTAAACGTTCTGTTTGACTTTTGTCATTTACATGGAGCCACCCCTGGGGAAATGATTACCCTGAATATGAAGAGATATTGCCTTCAACAGTAATGCACTCTGATAGCTGAGGAAAAATGGAAATCTTTGCTTAAGGTGCAGCATTTTTAAAAAATGGTCTTCAGTTATAATTTTTCTGTCAAAATGCCTACTCTTCATTGCCTGGCCATGTTGAATCACAGTCTTATAAACTTAAACAACTTTAGATAGGAGGAAGCGTCATGGTATCAGCAAAATGACAATTTAATTCACTGTAAACCTGACATTAATATAATGAAATCTATTCCAGTGCCAGACATCACTCTCACTGCACTCCCAGAGACAGCGTTGACAGTTCAGTTCAATATTAAATCAACAACAGTCTCCAATACGAGACTATATATTATCAGATCTAGATAAGACCTTCAAAGGCGCATGGGACATCTACCTATAAGTGATATTCAGCTCTATTTCGCTCATTACACCTATAAATCCGTCTCGCAGCATTCATCTTGGCTGTGTTCAGTGTGACAGGTGCAACGGAGCAGACGCACAAATTCATGGGATTTTGGGCAGCTTGTGTGAACCAATGGCAGCGCGTATGGAGTTGTGGCTGGTGGGGTTTGGGGTGATCGGCGGGCACCTGTGCCAATCACAGAGTATATAGGAGGAGTTTAGTGGCTCGGAGGTGTGTCTGAAGAATACGAGTCTACAGCTGCATACTGTATCCAAGTCGGGGAGTAATGGCATGAGTACTGCTTTATACTGTTTAGACAAGCTTTACAGTGCGCGCGTTGGAAACTAATATTCGACTCTTTCTGCTTTCACGTCAGTCACAAGTTAAACCTGCAGGCGCCGAGGGGCGAGGAGGACTGTCGGACAAGCTGCAAACTTAGTCAAAAGCGACTAAAGTCCCTAAACTCACCGGCTAAAGAGGCTTGAAACGCCAACGATTCATCCTTTCTGGCTGTTTCAAGGAAAGATACGCTGCTGGACATGTGAATTTAAAGGAGATACTTGTCAAGCACAACAATGAAACCAACGACTGCCCTGTGTTGCTTCGGCGTTCTCCTGGCGTGCCTCTTGTTCGGGTCGAGCTCTTCACAATCAGGTGAGTGAATTCCATCCGTTTGCTCCACCGGTGCGCAGTTTTGTGTGTCCGTGGAGCTTGGAAAGCGCGCACTGAGCGCAGTGGCACAGTTATCCATCCAGCATACTTTTCCATTGCTGTTTTTGTTTTTTACACACAAAACAAGTGCATTAGGGTATAACAGATAAATTCTGCACCCCCGCTGTTATTTTGTTACATTTGCAATCATCCCATCATCCTATTATTTAAGAAACCACAAAATCACAACATAAACATTAACCTGAAAATCGGGGCTGACGTGCAGAGTACTGTGATACTCAAACACAGGTGTTGGTTTGAGCAGATGGCAGGCTGTAGCAGGACATATATGTTGTGGTAAGCTGCCTTGCTCTGTCCTTTCCGTGCACAGAGCGGCACTGTTGAATTTAGAGGGAGAGGAGAGCATTTAATGTCCACCACACGTGTCCTTTAGACACAGTGTGGACAAACACAGAGGAGTGACAGCCTCGCATTTCAACAGACTACTGTGCTCTTGTCTTCCCTCCTGTGGATAAACAGGCTGTCTGATGCACGACTCTGTTTGAGAAGTCCCTTTCTTCAGTCTGTTCTGTCTCCCCCTCTAGCCCAGTTTATCCCTAAATAACATGGATAGAGGAGATACTAAGCTGTAATCTGCATCGTGTGTTTTTCTTCATTCATTTGAAATATCGGTTTGTAGGACAATGGGTTTTATTCACACTTCTACGCAAGTCATTCCAAGGGCACCAATTAACTACTTTAAGTTGCATTTCCTGCAGGGACTCGTTTTGAAACGGTCTATCCATAATGTGTTTTAGTACTTTACACATCTGTTTAACTGTCTCACCTGTACAAAGGGCGATAACAGTAGTGAACATTCATCCATATGCATTCTGTAATCGGGATAAAAGCAAAGCGGATTACCGTGAAATTGAATTATTCCTCAGTTTATAGTGAGCCCCCTCAGGGATCCTGTGGACCACAGTCTGACAGTCAGCGTTGTAGCGCACAGCACTTTGACGCTGGCAGTGGCAGTACCGTTTGTACAGTACAGCGGCGCTCTTTACGCACAGGGAAGGTGCGCGAGTGAGCCTGTGTGTGTGACTGTTAGTGTGTGTTTGTGTGTATGAGAGAGAGATTAGAGGGCTTGTAAATAAAAAAAAAAAAAACACCCATCATCCTCATAGTGTTTGATCGTCTTCAGGCAGGACGATGACTCAAATTAGACCAGAGAAGACAAGGTCGTGTGCATAATTCATACACGTTCGCTTGCTTTTAGTTATGGTCAGTGTAAGAGCAGTGTGCGAAACTATTTCGACCACCTATGTAGAGTGATGTGACTGATGGGAGACTGCAGATTTTCGACACTCAACAACGTCTTTTTTTTATGCCAAGGATATGTGACTTAATAACCATCATTACAATGTTCTGCGGTCCTTTTGTTGCGTTTCTTTTGTTGTGCGGAGAAGAAGAAAAAAATCTTAGAATAAGTGAAACATGGTTTCAAACAATCTCAGTGCCATCCGCACAGCTTGTTCTGAGTGAAAAAAACACAGTGAATGAGACTTTTTTTTTTTTTTTCTTTTGAAATGTATCCCTTCAAATGTGATCTCATAAGGAGTGAATGCGCGCAGTGTAACGCACAGGCCCACCACTGTAACCTGTGGTTAATAAGATCCGCGTCCAGTAGAGCCTTGAAAGGAACAGAGGGTGATTGAATTAAAAGGTTGGATGCGGTTAAGAAGGGGGAGAGAGAGAGAGAGAGAGAGAGAGAGAGAGAGAGAGAGAGAGGTGGTGGTCGTGGTCGTAGGGTGTTCTTGCCATATTCTGCATTGATGAAATGAAATGAGATTATTCCAAAAGTCTTATTAGTAGAACAAAATAGCGAGCATGTTTTGTTTGCTGTTTCACCTTTTAAGGGAATGTTGGTGAAATATGAGTCCAGTTCATGAGATGACCCCCATAGCTCGAAGGAAAGGTCGTTTCATGCAAGGGACTGTTTTACTTTTGGATTCAGAATTCAGAAATAATAGCAGTATCACTTATTTTAGTACATTTCGACAAAACTCTCTCACTTGTCAAGAATGGTATTTTGCAGCATCTGTCCAAACAGTTTACGTAACAGGGGTTGAAATTAAACACACTGTATTCTTCCAGAACAAAAAGAACAATAAAACAACAGTTTCTTTTTAGGATTATACTTAACGCACCTGTGTTTCAATAACATGCTCAATGCGTTTCTCTGAAACGAAACAATCCTGCGTGGAGGTGACAGTGGCGTTTGCCTTTCACGTAGGCGGACTGATATATCCCCAAATCTTGTAAAATGTATGTGCAAGTTAAAGGAACACAACAGAGAGTCAGAGAGCCACAGACACAAACGAATAAAAGCGGATTATACATTATAAACACGGATTAAGTTCTGTCTGTGAGAGAGAGAGAAAGGCAGGCAAAGGCATGACATGCGTGCGCTCGCGCGTGTGTTGGTGTGCGCACCTGCGCGCGCGAACGAGCTGTCCGATTCGCTTTAGTGTGCGTTCTGTAGCCTGGGGTGTGTATGAAGCATGACGTACAACATAAGAATAGAGAAACGCATATGCATGCAGCACAATTGCTTTTCATTTTTCATGCAAACGTACATCTTAACGAGACATTAAAAACGCAACACGTTTTGATGAAGGGGACTAAATTTAGATTTAAAAAAAAATGGTAAAAATCAAAAAGGCAACCATTCATGTTTTTTTTGTTGTTGTTTTTTTTGATCTACAAAATGTCACTTTTTTTTCAGAAACTGTGAAAATCAGAAGCTTTTCCAGAGTTTTTATTCTTCCAAATTCTGTAACTTTCCCAGCTTACATAAGTAACCATGTAATCCTAAAGTCAAACCCCAAAAACATCTAACTTGAAGTCAAGTTTCTCACATGACAGAGCACGTCTGAAAGATGCAGAGTCGCTGCACTGCACTCTGCTCTTCATTTAACTGCAGCTTTACACCTGAGCTGGAAGACAGAGGTGGGAAATGCATACAGCAGCCGATACCAAACCATATGTCCACATTCCAAAACTCTATCTATGTTCATGAATATTCAGGAGTACGATCAAGTCATCTGTTTCGAAGGCAACTGTGTGTGTGTGTGTGTGGAGTGGGTGCTTTTTCAATTAGCAAGTAGACAAACAACATCCTTGAATGACACTCTTTAACAGCTTGCAGCAGTTTCTTATTTCCTAATTTAAACTAAACTGAGAGCTTAGTTTGCTTTTTTTGAATAATTCCACTCAAAAGGATGGACTAGCTTTTTTCAGTGGCACCTACTGTTTACTATACTGAAATTGACAGTGCAGTTCCAGTGTGTAGCTTATATGTTTACAAGGGATCAAGTGAGGCACAAAGAGAGGCTCATGGTGTGAGGACGTAGTTCATTCTCACCTCAAAGCAGGCCGACACTTCTTGTCCGCGTGTATTAGTTTTTTTCTTCCTGTCTGAAGCATAGGGAAAGAATGGTGTTACATTTAGCAGCCCACACAGCTCAGCTTCGTCACAAAGCCCTCTTACAGTCATATCTTTGCCTGCTGTCGCTTCATAAAGCAGCTTTGACCCTCCACTGCCACGAGGCTTTTTATTAGAAGAATGGCAGTCTTTGATTAGGTAGTGATCCGCTTCCATTTGTTGGTAAAAGAAATGTGAACTTCTTTGCTTTCATCGCCCCGTCTCGGTCTGCGTGAGAGATGATGAGCAACTTAACCATCGATCATCATATATGGAAAAATATAATTTAACACCAAATCCTTCTTTCTTCTTGCTTTTACATATAGTAAGGGTGCACTTTCAAAGGTGATAAATACGTGATGACAGAGAAGATGTGAATTTTTTGGTTAATGTTATAAATGATTCAATGTAGATTATATTGTATTATTGCTTGCTCCTTACAGACAAGTTTTGGTTACTTTCAATGACAATGATTTAAAAAAAAAAAAAAACTAAAAGATATACTAATGCTGTCCTTTTGTCCGTGCCTTACCATATGTTACTGCCAGAAAAAAAGTAGCCAAAAGACATTTGCTGCAGAAAAGAAATTCTAACCATTTTTTATTGTGTTTCTCTCCTGGGGATTTCACCCTGCAGCCAGATAAAGAATACAAACCTTCTGTTTGTGTAATCTAGACTGTTCGTTGTAAGAGTAGTGGAAACCATTAAGTTTCCTATAAATCTCCGCACTCCTCAACAAACAAACTGCTTTTGAACCACTGGCATCAATAATACATGTGCAGCACCCACAATGCAGTCCAAGAATCCCTAATGAAAAATCACTCTAATATTCCAACAGGGACTGAAAGTGTGTGTGCAGAGTCCCTTTCAATAGTGAGTCTATGACCTTATTGTCTCTAATGGTGTTTTTTTTTTTGTCTCGTTTTTTTTGTTTTGTTTTTAATCTGCTGTGATGTTACTGTAACGTTCTTAATCACAACCACAGGGACTTATAACTTTGTATCAGATTCTTCCAAAATGTATTAGATTACCACTGATTTCTTTGTTAAGGATGACAAGAGAGACGTATTATAATTCCTTTCTCTGAGTACACAACTGGACACGTTGTTTTCCAGTTTTGACTTGTTGATGGGCTCATAACCAGTCAGACTGTCTGCAGCCAGCAGAAATGATTGGATCATATCCTATGTGACCTTTCCAAGTGCCGTACCCTCATTTATCACCTGCAGTTATAAATGCAGCACACATGTGCATGTGTTTTGCCGTGCATCATTGTCAGCTCAGCTATTAGATGTCGTCTTTTTGAAGGGTGTCATAATTGGATTGGAGCATCACCCATGTCTGTATGCGTAATTCTGCCAGCTGTTTGTCACATGTGTATTTAAAATGCAAATTCTATGTTTGGAGCGTGGTTTACAAGCAATTAGATTACTGCAGATTTGATAAGGTTTGCTGTTTTTCATTCCCTCTGTGTTTTCTGCTTTTATGGTTTCTCTTTATGCTTTCTGAATTTGAGTTTTTTATGTGTCTGAGAGAATGAAAGGAAAAGCGGCAAGAGAGAGCCATGCAAATAGAAATACTGATAGCCTCTGTGCAACACAGGCCCAGAGAGCTGAATACACAGCAACCAAAGGCCTTCATTAGTATGGTAGTGCAACAAACACTCAACAACAACAGCACAAACAAGGTCCTGCTTGATATCTTTGACAATACAGCTAGTTTAGACAGATTGGGGACTAAGTTTCAGCGGCGGGGAAATCAATCCGCTGCGTTTTAATTAGGTTGGCAAATGTGCGTTTAGGGCCACCAAGAAAAGCTTGCAGCATGAAAAACAATAAAATTCTCATGGCTTCTGCAACCATTCAGCTTTTTTGAATGTGGTGAAATCAGATCGGCCAAATGATGCTGTGTCATGCACAGTGCAGACAACTGTCAGTCAAAGAATCCTTGTTTGGAGGATTGTATTTTATTTTACCACCATTGCTGCAGGGTTCAGGTCTGCAATCAGGATAAATATATTGTGTGTACAAAAAGGAAAAATCTGTGATATAAATAGTAAAATTAGCTATCGACTAAACCAGCAAACAAGTGAAACATTACTACAGAAAAACACTGAAACAAACCTTGGCTCAACACTATACCATAGTAGAGTTAAAGTAAACAAGTACATACATCTCTTTTCCATGCATTTGTCTATGTGTATTGTTCAAAAAGGTTAAACAAAACTGCACGCTCACAAAAATGTTACCAATACTAGGGTGTCACTTTTGTATGATATGAAGATTTGTGGTATTTGCAAGATATGAAACACTTATTCTACGCCAACCAAGTTTTATGAAAATTGCATTGTGTTGTTTTGAAATGTAGCACATAGTTTGGTTTTTTTTTATAGGATTCACATAAAGTTGTCTGTCAGTGCAGACTGGTGCCAGTGTGCCTCACACACTCCAAGACTCGCTCCCACACACTTTAGACACATACCCACGCACTCATACTGCCTTCACCCTGGGCCATCACTTTGAAGCATACAGCAAACGTGCATTATCCATGCCCTTGAAAGCCTCATTCGTGTGTTCACTAAACAATGTAGATGTCGGGAGTCAGAACGCATCATGTATGTCTGTCACTGTCTGTGAGACTTTTGATCCCCTTTGTTGTTGCTGCTACTCCTCTCACAATGAGCCCGTCTGTCCTCCGCATCCTCCTGGAGGGTTGCAGAAGGCTGTCAGGCACCGGCCTTTTTGACAAGCACATTTTGAGGGATTCAAAATGTGGTGACAAAGGGTCTGGGAAACATGCGCATATACTATGCATGTGTGTGTGTGTGTGTGTGTGTGTGTGTTTGTGTGGTGACTGTGTCTGTCAGTGTTTGTTTGTACGGCTGCATGGTTGAAGGGATAGAGGGTGACTGACAGACTAACCGAGCTCCTGAGACTCCCTCTCTCTCTTTCTCTCTTGCTCGCACTGCTCCACTGTCTGCCTGTTCCTCTTCCTCCGCCCACCCTCTGCCTTCATCTGTGGCTTTGTAAGCCTCCAACATAATGTGGGACCATTAAAATGACAATGGAAATTATGGCTAATCTTTGTTAAGACACACTCATCACCGCCACATTTTAGAATGAGAGTCCGATGATAAGAGTTGATAATAGAGTCTGCTGTGTTTTTTTCCTCTCTCTGAAGCGACAGCCTGACATATTGGAGTGATGTGTTTTATTCTCACTTTTTTTTGTGTTATTTTTTTTCTATTCCTGCTCAAAGTTAATAATGGTGGCGAACATATAAAAGGATGATAATAGGCTGACAACTTGGGCATGAAAGACTAGCTCCACCTTCAAACGAGCTTTTCATGCAGTTCTGCATGTGGGTGTGTGTTAAAGGGCTGATTTCTCTCGACTCTCTCCTTCTCTGTCTCTTTCCTCTTTTAGTAATCCCCTTATAAAATATTCATAGCTAATCTGCATTTACAATGTAATTACAGACAGGCTTTGAGTGATATCGGATATGGCCGGCGGAACACACACTTGCAAAATCTCGATTTGGTGATTTGTGTGGCTGAATAAATATAAAACAGGCTAAGGATGTGGGTTAAGGTTTAAAGTGATTGTTTAAGTTAAAGCAAACATTTTTTTTGGAAATTATTCAGTCAGTCAGAACAATTGTAGCAAGGGTTGCCAGATTTGTTCATGCCAAAAAAACAATGTAATGCTTTATTATTCATTTATTTTGGAGGCCTTGCATCTGAAAAAGAGTTACTGTAAATTGTTCACTGTCTATGTTGTTGCACAGTTCTGTTGATAGCTGCAGTAGAATGAAAGATGTCACAAATCCCTTCGGTCTTTCTGTTTTGCCCCCGCTGCTCAAACCCTGTTCCCATCTTTTGAACGCTGCTGGCCTCCGCTTAGTGCTAATGGAGCGGTATGCCCTGTATGCTATTCTTGCAGGTCGATTTTTCACTTGTGTTAGAGGAGAGGGAGGGTGGCGTCCTTTTAAATGAAGCACTTGGCGTTTGTGACCTGTAATAAATGAGTTTGCAGTCAGTCATGGCAGCTGTAAGGAGACATCTGGGAACAAAGGACAGAGAGAGAGAGAGAGGGAGAGAGAAAGCGAGAGAGAGGGAGGGAGATATTCACACTTGAAACAGTTTATCTATGCAAGGATGAAAAATGGCTGCACCAAAACATGCTCTCACTTATGTGAAAAAATGATAATAGTAATCCTTTGTAAAAATGTTAGAAGTTTGCTATACAAATGGCAGAGAGAATGCAGAAACTGAAAGGTCATACAATGGACAATCCTACTGTAAGAAAATCTACAGTGGACTACAACAAGCACAGTATAAACTATGCCTGAGGAGCACAAGCACATAATAAGTCTCTGTCTGAGTGTTAGGCAAATTGATATTTTTCATAGGTAAGTAGAATCAGAGGCTGCAGTAAAGGAAAAAAAAAAAGTCAGAGAGGCTGAGATGAAGAAAATTTAGCATGAACACAATATAAAAGTAATGTTCATTTTTGATTATTGTCACTATGGATCCATCTTTTTCATTCCTTTAGTCATCTACTGTTGAAAACATGTTGAATAATGCGTTCATATCATACCATTCATACATTCAATATCCATCTTTTCGTGTGCTTGTACTTTCTGAGTATTTATGAAAGCTTTGGATTTATTTCAAATCTATTCACTGACCCTGTACAACATGACTACTTGGTTTACTGATCAGTTGATTTCATAAAACTGATGCAGGAGTTTTTTTTTTTTTTATTCGAATATTGATTTTCTTCCAAAACAACGAGTACAAGCCACAAGAAAGGGGAAAAAAAAAAAAAAAGAAGGAATCAGCGTTTTCACTTTTTCAAAGCCCACATTATGGCCATTTATGTCTCTTTAACATCAGTCAACAATCCACTTATCTACAGCTAAACAATTAATCCTTTTACATGGTTCTTTATTCAGATTTTCAGGCTTTTCAACATTAGCATATACAAACCAGTCAAAGTCATGACAGATATGAGAACATTTTAATTTTTCGTTTAACACCACATTTCACTTTTACGTCAATAGATTTTAATACGTTTTCCGCCGGTGTTAAAGCAAATATTCTGTGCTCTTTTCTAGCCTGTATTAGTGTAGCTGTCGCTGGTGTAAAGCAGCAGTCACCTTGCAGCAGAGCAGAAATAGCGCAGCTCTCTTTCCCTGGATGTGAAGGTACATAAAGCACAGGATGAGAGGAGCAGGAAAGGCAATTGACCTTGGCTGCTTTTGGGGGCTGGCTATATAGCCGTCCGGATGGATGCTATGGTTCTGCAGCTTGGCAAGGAGGGAGGGGAAAGAGGGTGACAATGCTGAGTATGACAGTTAGTTGTTCGCAGTGTAGAAAATCTGATTTTTCTTTTTTTAAATGCATGCATATTTATTAAATTATGCAATTGTGGAATAAATTAGTATCTTGGAAAATCTTCTCTTTGGTAACAAAGCTAAAAAAATGGTTTGGCTTTAATATTTATGTCACTTTCTTCGTAGCAACTTTATATAAATGGTATTAGAGAACTGCATAGCAAACCTTCCAGTGTGTGTGTGTGTGTGTGTGTGTGTGTGTGTGTGTGTGTGTGTGTGTGTGTGTGTGTGTGTGTGTGTGTGTGTGCTTGGTGGGATGGATCGGTGGGATGGAAGTGTATATCACATGTAAGAGGAGCTGACTAAGTGTAATCCAGATCCAAAGTCAACCCTGTCATTTTGCCCTGCTGTGCTAGACTGTTTACCTGAGACAGGGGTGCTTTATCTCAGCCAGTCACTAGTGCACGTGTAAACACACAGGGCGGTGAGGGAGGAGGGGCGGGGTGCACACTGCACATCGTGCTGTTTTCAGGCCCCCCTGCCTTTGTTCCAAAACCTCTCTCCCACTGAGAGACATTATCCCCCGATGGCAAGGTGAATGGGGTGCTGATGTAAGATTATTTGTAGCAGCCAGAGTAAGACTGGGAAAAAAAAAAAAGACGATGTGGGGGACGAAAGAGAGAAAATTCTCCTAATTTTAGCCAGAGAAGGGCAGGCAGGCAGCCGGCAACACGGGAGGAGAGGTGTCTTTCGGCAGGGATGGGACAATGGTTGAGTGTCTCAGGAGTCTTGGTTAAAGTGGTCGCTATCACAGGAGCTGGACGGACAATTAATCAGCAGCGGCCCAGAGGGGGAGCTGGGGCTCTGACAGAGACACTTCATTCTGCACAGGACACACACAGACACACACACAGCTGCTGACAGGCTCACCCGTAGCTTCTTCTCACATCTTTCATTTAGCTTCCGTTCTTGTGGTTTATCTTCTTTCCTCCTCCTTGTCCTCCTTTCTTTTTTCATCTCCCTTCTCGTGCTCCTCTTTTCTTTCCTTTCTCTCACGTTCGTCGTCCCCCTCTCCTCTCCTCTCCTCTCCTCTCCTCTCCTCTCCTCTCCTCTCCTCTCGTCTCCCCTCCTCTCCTCTCCTCTCCTCTCCTCTCCCCTCCTCTCTTCTCTTCAAAACATGAGTTTAAGTCTATGAACCTCTTGATTAGAATCAGTTGAGAGTCCCTTGTGTGACCTGACAGCTGACTCCAAACTCTGCAAGATGAGGAAAAATAAGGTGAGAGAGGGTGGACTGGTGGCTACACTTCACCCAAACCGCCCCTCCTTTCTTCCCTGTGCTCATCCCTCCATTTCTGCCTTTCCACCTCCTCTCTCTCCCCCATGGCTGGCGCTGAGTGATTGATGGATTCAGGTTTGACATGGCCCGGTTCACCCGAGGGCATTAGCAAGGACACTGGTGAGATTTAGCCAGATGCTGGAGAGAGACAGAGAGGGAAAGTGAAAGACAAAGAAAGGAAAGAGGTTGTACTCGACACTGTTGACCATCATGCCTTGCCAGGGTTGCCAGGGTGAGTAAGCTTTTCCTCAAACTGCGCACCTGTTCTCAGTTTTCCATTGCATCACACCGTGGATTTTGGAAGCCTACAGCCAGAATGCAATGAAATGATTGTCACTGAATGCACACTAAATGGAATGAGCTTCAATAATGAACCCTAAAATGTAAAATGTAGAGACATTGACACAGATCACTGTTTATTTAGGCATCAGTGCATTTTGCATTCATGATATGGATTTTAAATGGTTTTAAAGCACCTGGGACTGCAGAATTGTTTCAGCACATGCAGCGTCCTAAGGGAGATTAAGACATTTAAAATAAGCTAAACATTTATATATGACAACCAAATGGTACCTGTGCCCTCTATGCAGCACACAAATCATGAAACAGTTAATACTGTTGTATTATAGTTTGAGATGACAGTGACGGCCAATGACACAAGTATATAAATCTGCTGATGTTCCTCATCTTCAACTTCAGCCACTCCTCTTTTAAACTGTCGCATATGAAACTGAGCTGCAGCTACTTATTGCTAGAGACATCGACAGTGTCATAAATGTAAATACAGTAAGTGCAGTGTATGTGTGTCTCAGAGTTGAATTGAGTGGAGGCTGTGTGCTGCCTTCCCCTCTAGGGGGGTCCTGGTCCTCCCAGTAAGCAAACACCCCCCTTGACATGAAGCCAAGTAAAGGGGAACAAGGCCTGCAGTGTCTCCCTGCTCCAAGTGCTTTGTCCTGGAGGAGGCTCCCGCCGTGGCTCCCGGCTCCTAACCCCACGTGACACGCCTGGAGATGAGGGAAGCACTTGTCTCATGAACATTGTCAGCACAGGGACGGGCCCTTTCCAGGATTCAACTTGTCAGACCTGGATGAAATAGATCTGAATACTATTTGGGAGGAAGTTCAAAATCCTTATCATGATTATGAAGTAAAAGCTGATCTTGGGGGAGCAGAGATATAACCTCTCACCCATCACTGTGGAAATGTTTTAAGTAAAAATGACAAAAATTAAACAAAATCATCTCACAACCATATTAATGATTTAAAACAACAGCATTCAAAAGAGCAGCCCGCTGGACAAAATGACGAAGAGATGAAGAATACTGAGGATCTTTATTTGTAATGTGTTTCTCTGAAGAGATGAATTCATATAACCACATGGATTTTAAACTTTTAAGACAATCATTGCTTCACAACACTGTCGGTTGCGTCATTCTGATTTTACATCATATTTTCAGTAGCATTTAATTATTCCCATGCTGCTATTGTTGTGCATGAAAACATCATGTCTCCACTGTTTGTTTGTTACTTTTTTTTTGCCTGAACATACTGCCAGCAAAAAAAAAAAAGAAACTGCACATCACAGTCAGTATACTGTAAAGCAGTATGCTTCGACCAAAGTGCTTGTCGGATGGTCAAAGTGTCTGCTTCAGACCACCTTTTCAATGTCATTGGTGGGCTGCTTCAAATATTTTTTGTAACTTTACTCTAAAGCAGACGGTCTAGCAAAAGTACAACCACTTCAGAGAGCAATATGGTGTGCAGAAATGCCATTATTTGCCATTTCACCCCTCGTCACTAAAATATGAAGTTGGGGTTTTCAGCTTTACAGACTCTGAAGACCACCTCACTTTTCAAGCGATGGACATTCTAGCTATGTGTAGGCAGACGGCCAGAAAGGAGAGAAAAAGACGCCTTTTCAAATTCAGCTGGCTTTTTGTGGATGTACTACTTTCTTAAGGCAAGATGCAGCAAAAATACAAAACTCCTTGAGGTATGCAATCTGTATACTTGCCTGCCTCAAGTCTTCCCAGTAAATAGGCAGTTTTATCCCCTCAGTGTTGGCAATATCTCCCAATCTCACTGTCTGCATGGCGATGAGTATATTGTGTATGTGTCACCTAGCTGTCTTGTAGCTGTGTCTGGCTATCTGAGTGGTAAACACAACAACAACAACAAAAACAACAACAACAACAACAACAGGTATCTTCTGCTCTCCCTCTCACTGCCACCTACCACACTTCGGGCTTTTGCTCTCTGTCTGGCTTGGCAGCAATGTGAAGTCAATAGGATGAATAAAACATACCTGAATCAGAACCCTCTACCCTGGGAAATGTCAAGCTGTCAGTATAGCTTAATGGGAAAACATAGGGCCGGTCTCAAGGGTCAGACAGTTTATCGCATAGCACCTATAAAAATGCAGCCAGGCCATTTGGTTTCTTTATATTTCCTAAGTACACACACTCTGGCTGGCCTTACTCAAAGTGGTTGCATGTATCTGCCATTGTATCCATCCATTTTATGGATGCTCAGAATAACAGAGAGTATTTTTCATTTGCTAATTACATTTGTCTGAGAATTTTACACCATATTTGTGTAATGATCCAGCATACAGAGAGGCACACTATTAAGTCTTGTAGCTCAGTATGCTAAAAATATTCTTTCTTTCCCCCTCCCCCTTTTTTTTGCTTAGTTAGAGATTCAGTTTCCACTGGGGCTTTTCAGTGTGAAAACTTGTGTGGAACCACAATACTGTAAACCGCTTTGGGTAAAAACATCCTCTAAATTGCATATGGTATGTGCATTTCATTCAACTGGTCTGTCACAGAAAAACTACTATTTAACACGCATTACTTCACATATTATACAACACTCATCTCAGCTTTTGGTGGCTGTGGCTAGCCCCTAGAGCTAATTATCTTTAAATTAGGGCTGAGGTCTAGGCTTAATTAGGCCTTGCCATGAGGAGGTTTGAAGCTCAACACTAACTCCAGCAACTTCAGCTGCCAAACCTCATCAGCCTAATGGAGACTCAAACACGGAGGGCCCTCGGGGGCCCAACAGGCCAGCCTGACTTCCTGCCTTATGCCCAGACCCACACACACATGCATGCAGACAACATACACACACACACACACTACTATTCATACACCAGCCAGATAATCAAGACATGATGAAGTTAAGACTGAGGCAGGTTGTGCATAAAAGTGTGTGCAGCAGAGAAGCTAGATGGCATAACTTACATAACTTTTTTAGGTATATTGCTTAACACCTGGTCTTACTCATACCCAACAAAATAGTGGTCTAAAGTAACTAAGTACATTTACTCAAGTATGCTACTTAAGTACAAATTTGAGATACTTAAAAAAAATAATAAAAAAATAGACTTCTACTCCCTGACATTTCAGAGGGAAATATTGTATTTCTTCTTTTATTTTTCATTTAAAAACCTATGATTAATTTATAAAAGATGATACTGTGCTATAGAATAAACCATCATAAGCAATCGTATTCCAATATTATAATAATGTGATTCTTTGAAAGGGACCATTCTGTTCAACAAGTACTTTTACTTTACTTTTTCCAAGTAAAGCTGTTATTATCTTTGTACTTTTACTTAGGTGAAATCTGTAACGTTGGACCGTCTTGCAGAGCAGTATTGTTACTTTTACTACTAGTACTTCTTCCAAGACTGCAACAAGCAACAACAGCTGAACTGTTGTAAAACTTAAAACTGATCTTTAAAACTTTGAACTGAATTCTTAGACTTGGCATGATGCTGCATATATCTTCTAGCTTATTCAGCAAATTTGTAATACAAATTGGTCGGCCGGTTCTTTGTAGCCATCTGGTGTAAGGTAGACTGTCCGCACTATGAAATAATCCTCTTGGATAAAAACAGGCGGCTGTAGCGAACCAGAGCCTAGATCTCACTCTTCCATGCCAGTGCCTGTTTCTTACCTTTATTCCCCTGCCATCTCCTTCTACTTGGGAAATCACAACTCTGCTCTTAATGCTGAAAAATAGAAGTATCTAGCAGGGAAAGTGAGTGTGTAGGTTGTCTTTTGTACTTCAGTGCTGCTGGTCACAGTAAGACTTCCAATGTCCAGCTTTAAAAGTCATGATTCACAACAAATCCATATGACATAATGAGCTTTGATCACATCCATGTACTGTATATATGTTTCTTTGTACACCCCCACACACATATCACTGACTACACACATACTGTACACGCATTACATACAGGTTACATGTGATTTGGCCCAGGACATCAGATTGGCTGCCAGGAGGATACATTGTCCTTTCTCCTCCTCCTTCCCACCCACCATCTGCCCCAGCATTTCTCTGACTGACTGGCTGTAATTGGAACAAGCAATGTGACAAAGCAGTCATTAGGCCCATGAACCTAAGAGAGAGGGGGACACTGGTAAAAAGTTCAGAGGTCAGGTATTAGTGCTAGAGACAGAAATGGCAGGAAGGAAGGTTCGTCCTGAGGCAGGCCATTATCCATAATGTGCTGTAAATAATGCACAAACACATACAGGACAGTGAGGGGAAAATTAGCATTTGATGAGGTATAGAAAGAGGGATGCTTTTCTAAAATCACGATCAGCAGATGGGAAAGGAGTAGAAGACAGTGAGATAAATGATTGACTCTTAGCACCTAAAAACCTATTTTGATGTAAGTAATAAGTATCCTGGAGCATCTGCATCCTGTCATTTTCTTTCAAATTTAGCAACTTCCTCTGTTATAAGGCCTCCCTATATAGCTCCACCACCACCTTCTCAAAATGTGACGACATGGTAGTGGCTGTAATTGCAGTCTATAAAAACAAGTATTCACAAACTGATGGTTTTTTTTTGAGTGAAGGTGTTTATATTAAAAACGTTGATATGAAGTTGGTTGACAAAACCAGGATTGATAAAGAAGATGTGACAGCGGAGTAAATATAGATTCATACCACTGAATTTGAAATGTTGGTTTCTATAATGAATAAGAATCATATCAAATCATCATCAATCATCAGCCTTCGTGTAAAGGGCCTTTCAATCCACGGTTATAAGTTGGCTTTTGTAACAATGCATGTTTGCAGTTCATCTGCCGGCATAGTGTGTCTTGCCACAATACTCTCGTCCATCTGTTTACCTGTCTTTTATACTTGAGAGACAGACAGACAGCAAATGGATAAATAAAGACCGAGCAAAAATTGGCAGTGGGTGTGTTTGATCTGTGGGGCATGTTGGCCGCCTCTCTGCACTGACAGCCAGTCTGTCTCAGAGGATTGAGTGACGGAGAGGGGCAGCGAAGCTGGCAGGACGCTAATGGGTGTGATGCTAATGAGCTGCAAGCCAATAAACAAGCTCTCCTTCCTCCCCTCACCTTTGATCTCCACTCTTGTTTGTTTAACATCCTCGCAGGTAACATGAGGTGCGTTCTGCCCTGTTGCCAGAAACTACTAAAAACTGGCAGTGGATGAAGCTTGTTTAAATTTAGGCTCAACCAATAAACCGTTTTCATGGCAGCCATTTTGACATGAAATAGTAGGGTTAACAGTGGCTGCTGTGATAGAGGTCAGTGCCTTCCTTTGTCTGTGATTGTACCATTAATGGAACACATTTTGACTGAAGGTCTGGATTACACTCGTCATCCATTACATACAATACAGGCTTCCATTTTACACTTTTTTTAAGTTCAATTTTATCCTACATTTTATGCTACAATCTGATCTAAAAATGTAATTCACATTTACGAGAATCATTTGAGTCCATTTTTACAAGCACTCTAACACACTGAATTTTACACAGATCTACTGCTTTGGGAAAATTGCACTACTTCCAACAGAATAGGACATTATTGTGCTCTTTACACCTCGGGAAAGGACACACAATTGACTCAAAAATAAGCATCTTACCCTCACCCATTTATGCTTATGGATGCTTTTCTGTGCTTTTTAGCCCCTTTCTCTTTAACAACCTGTGATGTCTCACACTCAGGCACGGCACCAGGATTTTTTCTCTCCCGGTGCTAAGGGGGGCGGCTTGACCGATACGCGGGGGTGCTAAGAAAATAAGTGCTTTTCATGACTTCAGTTACTTTATAAGGAGGTTCTCGTTTTTTCAATAAAAGCAGCTGTCATACGCAACACGAGCATGTTCAATATGAAAGTAATTTTAACTGAATTTGGCCAATGAATATTTAACAAAATAGTTAAGCCTAATGCAAGTGACCACAAGGCAATGGCAAAAATGTTTCACGTGCAAAGGTGACAGATTCAGCACCGGACAGCGCCCATGCGCCTGCCAATAACCAGACAATACATCCAAAATGTGACAAGTGTACCGTCTTTATTCCATATGTATAATTAATAATAATTATTAATTAAAAATAGGTTAAAAGTGGCGGCATGCAAAGCAGAAAACACGGTCCTTTTGAAATACAATATTCCAGCCATTTGTGATCCTCATACCATCTACGATTGAAGTAGCGCTCTTGCTGTCCAACTTTCGTAGCTGGATAACACCGAAGAAGAGGCCGCCTTGGTTCATCAACAGGTGACTGGCTTAAATCAGAGGGAGCGGCGTCTGTGTCAGCAGTGCAGCTAACGGCGGCTGTAGAGCAGCTAGCAGCAATGGACTGCTCTGGTGCTCCTTCAGGTCCTGGCTCACGAATTCCTCTCTCAGATTCATTTTTCGAATCTCCCTCTTTTTCTTTGTCCCCCTCAGAGACTGGGTCTTCATTTTCATTTATCTTCATTTACTTTTTTTTCTTGATCACAAAACGATCCATTGCAACGGACTGTAGGCTAGCTAGCCTTAGCCTAACGCGCGAGTATGTACAAAAGACTCCCCCCTCCTCTCCCCTCACACACACACACACACACACACACACACACACACACACACACACACATACACAATCAATGGGGTACAAATGGGGCACAGCACAAATACACAAGCGGGGTTTGGATTGGAACAGGGGATTGGAATGGCTACTTGTAAACTTTTGAATGTTTTTTAATTTAAAAAAAAAAATTAAATATTTTAAAATCTAAAATAAAATGCTTGAGGGGCTTATCTGGGGCTACACAGATTTTTTGACGGGGCTATAGCACCCCCTAGCCCCGGTGTAGCGCTGTCCCTGCTCACACTTCTGTCCCCTCTTTCCTACCCTGGAGAAATGTCACTTGGGCTGGCATCGTCCGTCAAACTGGCATCTCTGACAGAGCGCTCGGCTAAAAGGCCATGCTCCGATTGGCATGGGATCCCCTGGCTGTGCTGTGTCAGACCGCTGCCTCTCCTCTCCTCTCCTCTCCTCTCCATGTTATTAGCATTCTCAAATCTGGGAAAGATATCGACTCCCTCCAACACTCCCAAACACAGTTTTTCTCTTCCTTTCTTCCTCTTCCCTTGGAGCCTTGGAGTGTTGCTTCAACCTCTCAGAGGAGTTTATCTGATTTTTCTTCCAGTTGTGCGTGTTGTTGAGAGGTGAAGCAAATCCAGTACATTCATCTTCTTGGTTTGGACATCATAAGATACAACCTCTGCAAACTAAGCACAGTTTGTTTGTGTATTTATTTATTTATTTGTTTATTTATTAACAAATAGATTGATGCTTGTTGTTTTCAAAGGGGAAAAAAAAGTCCTCTGTAGTGCAACAAAGAATCGATGTGCTGATGAAGTGCAGCCAGAATTCTCTCAGTGGGCTGACAACACTATTAATTGCTCATCTTGCTTTATCTGGCCTTTAGCTAATCACAATTCAGTTTGATAGGAATGAGAAGTGACCATGGGCTGTTTATGGTAGGTAGAGTGAGGCCTTGAGGGCGTGTCTTGTTTTTCTCTTCTTTTTTTCTTTGCCAGTGATTAATATTGATTACTCGCAGAAACCAATAAAGCCGAGTCCCTTTGTGACTCCAAATGCAGGTTAGGGCCACTTGTATACTTCAGGAATTCACCCCCTTTTAATTAAGTACAAACCACTCCATTTGGACCAATACTAAATGTAGTTTAAGTGTCATTGTAATTTCCTCAATTAAGTCTTTATCTAAATGGAGTTAGTCACACAAATGCACAAGGATATTGTGCACCACATTTTCTCATTAAGTATATATATATATATATATATATATATATATATATATATATGAGACTTAATATATGAAATGACTCGTAAAAATGTTGAAGATGGTTTTGGACAATATCCAGCTACCTTATTTTGGAGTGTTTTCTCTCTTGTCAGTATGATAGAGATGTGTCAGTTGTATTTGGGGCAGCCTGCTGCACTGACATGCCCACTGATTGTGCTCAGTTCCGTCTACACTGCCAGCCAGAATTGGCACAGGCCACAGAGGGCAGCTTCTGTGTGTACAGGATCTACTGTTTCCGAGGGCTCATGTGTACTTTTTAGTGCACATATGTTAACTGGTATGTGTGTTTCTGGTCAGTCAGATCACAAAGAAATACCTTAAGGGTAGCTGGATTGCTGTTACTGTGCAAGAGCAGCCAAAAGGTTTTAAAATGAGTGTGCAAGTGACTTGATCAGACAAATACTGGAGCTGTTTGTGGTTATGCCCAGAAATGTCTGTACAGCACACCTCCCAGGCCTCTTTGATCAAATTTATTTTAAAATCAGTGTGAAATTCGGCAGGGATGCTATCAGAATTTTTAAGGATACAAAAATCCACGCCTATTAGAAGAGTGCTAAAAATATTAAAGGAAACATCAAAAAACAGTTAATTTCCCTTCAATTCTCCACGGATTATACTGATTGAGTATCCTTAGAACCTTTTAACTAAAGCTAAATGCCCTTATCTGATTCCTCATGGTGTAATTGTGCTCATTTTGGAATGGTTTGCAGAGCTTACTGCGTAATTGTACAACGCATGAGGCAGTAGAGCCAACAAATAGCTCGACAAAGAAAATGCTTTGCCGGATGTGACCTTCTGATTATGTAAGTGAATGGTTGCTCTGAGCTGAACTTGCTCATATAGTACATTAATATGTTTATGCATGTACAGATGCAAACTGAGGCATTTGTGGTAATCTGTGCTGAAGAAGACTTAACGCCTCTACTGCTTTCTAGACCATGATACAGTATCTGTTTGCTGATGCATTGTACTGTGTGTGTGTGTTTGGGTGTTTGCTGATAGTAGCTAATGTAATGGATTCTGCATGGCAGGTGAAAGCATTCTCTCTGGATCCCCTGGAAACATATTCACCGAGCATAACCTAGCCTGATAGTTCACAAAGGGACAGACTGGAAAAAAAGGATGACAATTTCCTTCTCTTAATGCCATTTTATTTTGTTTTCCCTTGTACACACGCACACAAACACACACAAACAAGCGGGGGCACTCGTGGAGGTGGAAGAAAAAACGTTTAACTTTGAAAGTTGGGCTCCTAATTAGCAGAATTAGTGGTAGATCAAAGAGGACAATTAAGGGGGGTGTTTTTTGTAGAGAGGGCTCATTAGCATCACAACACATGGACATGGCCATGAAAAAGAGAGCGGCAGAAGGAGTCTCATTATGGAGCACCGCTGCGCTTACACCGGGACACATACAGGCAGATTGGCCGTTAGGAGAGAAAAAAAAAACACACACACACACACACACACACACACACACACACACACACACACACACACACACACACACACACACACACACACAAGGATGTGCACTCACACTCGCAAGTAGGCAAGGACACACTAGCACCTATGGTTATGGGTACAGATACAAGAAATCCTTCCCTCATGCGCACACACACACACACACATTCGGATATACAGCTATTAATGTTTGCTGGCACAAAGGAAAACAAAAGCTTGTCCCTGCCTGCTCTCATCCAATTTGAGCTTAATTAAGAGGAGAATTAACTTTGATCTGCCGCAGTGCTGTAAGGAAGCTTGGTAGTCCACCTGTAGAAAAGCCCAAATCTATAAGTATTCTTCAACCTCACCCTCAAAGTCAGACCCAGATTGTTTTCCATTCATTGCACACTGTTTGAAGTCAATACAGATAAGAGCAGGAAAGATTCTATTAGGACTACCTGAGCCTTCCTCGTTAGCTAGATCTAACAAACTCCTGGCAGTGAGCCACTGTGTGTGGCTCTCCACACTAATGGCATAAGCAGAACAAAAGATCAAAGGTTTTGGGATGGTCCTTTATTTTAGGGCCCCGGTCAGTGGTTCTTAGTCTTTGGTAGAGTGACACAGGCTAATGATGTACTGGAACATATATGCTTTGCCCCCTCTTTGTGAGGTTTGTGTATGTTTTAAACTTAAAAGTAATACAAGGATCTAAGGATTTGGTCTGTAGACAGCATAGTAGGGCCTCATAGCGTATCCAGTTTAAGTATATAATTTCTAGAGATCATCCGAAATCTCTTGTGCAATATTTTATTAATATTTTTGCATAAATGTTGGCCTTTATTTGGTTACTTTCACCACCAAATTCTCTCTCTCTCTCTCTCTCTCTCTCTCTCTCTCTCTCTCTCTCTCTCTCTCTCTCTCTCTCTCTCTCTCGAGACTTCCACTGAGATAAATTTCCATGCAAATATTTCAGAATTTTCTTTAAACAAGGGGCTTGTATTTTCTTTATTTCTTTATTTGTTTTTTTTAAAAGGGCAGAGTAAAGCCACTCAATGTCATTTTCAGCTTTATTTGTCCAAACTTGACTTTGCTCCTCACATTCTTTCAGCAGTTGACTTGTACTCTTTGGGCCTTTTGCACAACTTTTTCATTTGGATTTTTTTTTCTAAATGTTACAAGAAAACACATTCTTACGCATGTGAAACAGCTTGGTGAATACTAAATTTACAATGTAGGAAATGTGTGATGTGTATATTAAACACTGGTGGTTAAAATTGTATTAAAACAAGATTGCAGATGAACAATGTGTTAAAAATGTCAAATAAGCACGACCTCTGTAAAATATTTGCTCACAGTGTCTGGCTAGTTGCTCGCTCACAATCTATCTTAGCTGTTTACCTCAGCAGACAGCCCCTGACAGTATGAACCACCACCTTTTCCTTCCAGTGCTCAATGGACCTCATCCATATCATATGTATTTCCCAGAAGAACGCCAGCAGAGAGCGGCAGCTAGAGTGCCTCTCTCCCGCTCCCTTGCTGCTTTTCTTTCCTGTTGAGGTGTTGAAAAGCTTCCTCTTCCTGCCACCATCTACCTCCGTTTCCCTCCATCTCAGGGGAACGCTGGATCCGTCTATCAGTACAGCCCTCCAGGCCACAGAAGGGTGGGACAGCGGGATTAGGGGGTGCGGCGGGTGCTCTGACTGACAGTACTGATAATCACTGTAATGGGTACAGGGTGAGGAAAGTGGGAGGTAAGCAGCTGTTTCCTAAATGCCACCACCACCAGCACCCTCCACTCAGGTAATACTGTTCGCACTGAGTGAGGGACAGGAAGGACTGAGGGGGAAAAAAAAATAGGAAGGAGAGAGGAAGGATAACAGGAGGGAATGCTCACTGAGGGCTGGCAAGACATAGTCAGAGAAGATAAATCTCATTCGTCTTCCTCTAGTATGACTGTCAAATGTCTGCTCTGAAGGAACATAACTAAACTCCTGTCTGGTGACAAAGTTAGGACAGCCATTGAAATGAAACCTGTAAATGTTTGAATTTTTTTTAGAGACATCTGGGTGATTTTCAGCTATGCAAAACAGCTTGATGATATAGGTGTTATATAGAACTTGCTTTCGCCTGCATGAGTCACTTATATTTTGGGACTTTTCTTAACATAATTGGAATTAACGATCAAGTTTTTTTAACATGCAGAGACACACAAACCAGTGAACACAATTTACTCTACATCTGGGAAAAATAGTTGAGTTTAAGAAAACATGAGGAATCAAATATATGGAAACATAATTTGCCATTCTTTGTTTTTGATTTCCAATTATGGTAAATATGGTCACGCTCAGATTTGGAGATGGAGTTCCAGGCCCAGTTCCAGGTCCTTTTTAATCTTATTGGAATCTGCATAATTCAATGTCATTAATTCATTAATCATGTTTTGATTTAATTCACTATTTATTAAAGCAATGTGACTCATTATTTACTGCAAAAACATTTTTATTTATTTATTTTTTTTTCATATAGAGTAGGTCTATAGACCCAACAATACCAACCATTAGCAAGCACTTGGCAACAGTGGAAAGGAAAAACTTCTCGACGCGAGAATGACAAAATGCACTGCAGCAATAATAATACTGCTAACTACAACTATACTTATAAACAATGTGATTAATAGTAGTAATAATGGTGACAATAATAATAATATTAATATCGATTTGTAGTGGGTGTCAGGCAGGACCACAATAAAGCAAGAAGAAAATATGCTGTAGAAGCTGAGACCAGTGTGAGCTATATAACATTTTGGCTTGTAAGTTACATTGAAGACAAACATGATGCAACATTAATTCTGCATCTTTGATTTATTTCTGTAATTAATAGTCATTATGAACTATAATTGCATTTTCTGTGCCACTTCATTGTAAACAGATTTTTAAAATATAACTTATTTGCTACAGGTTTATAGTTGAACCTATAATCTTCAAACCAACCAGGATCAATCTAGGAATAAATGTCCATTTAGACTGATCTGGCCTCCAATGGTCATGTCAGTGGTCCCAACCTTGTCTCATTGTTTAAAAGTCAAAATATGCTGCCTACTAGCCAGACTATTTTTTTTGTATTTCTCTTGACTAAGCAACATTCAAAGAATAAATCAACAAAATATATTCTTCCTAGAACTGCAGTTCAAAGTGGCTGAAGATTTTAAAAGGCAATTGACAGTGACATTGAAATGTTACCTTTCTCTTCTTGTCTTTGGACAGCATCCTTTTCAGTGGTGTACAGGTCCTCTTTGCATTTTCAATGCATTTCAGCATCTGCTAGAGTCTACATCAAGGACCTGAATGAATATTGTCATTTTTTTGTCTTGCTTAATATAGCAGTTTCCAGTAAGAATGCTATGGAACAGAACAGTGTGAATAGAACGGTTCCATAGCTGAGACACTGCACAGCCTGATGATTGTCTGACACTTTAAAGACAGAAAGAAACTAATGACATTTCTTTAAAAAAATATATAACTCTCTCTTTCTTGTGCTTAATGTCCTTCTTTTTTCTCTTTATTCTACCTTTATCATCATTATTCTTTCTGCTATTCTTTTCTTCTGTGCCACTGTTTTCATGGTTTCTCATTTTCTCTTTAATATCTGCTCATTACACTGAATAAATAGTATTTATGTGCAGCACACATTGAATACGGCGGTTATCTATAAAAACACAGCTGTGAAGGTACAGATATGCCTGCACAGAGCAACCAGAATTTGTGCTGGGCCTTTGAACTACAAACACAGCTAATCGTATTTTGTCCGTACCACTGCCAGGGCCTGATCAGTGGTTATACAATATAAAAGTGCTGTTAAGTCCTTCAGTGCCTTTCTGACTGTCTCTGTATTCTCCAGCAAATGGAGGGACATCAAATTGACTGACTTCCAATTTAATTTACAAAACATTTATCACTCTGGTTTACTATTATGAAATTGCATTTTGAATTAATTTTCACCTTTTTACTTGTTTCACCTCTGATTTGTTTTTTGTTTATTAATTTTTGCCTTTGTCCACTAAAATTTGAGACGTTGCAGATAAATAAAGCACATAAAACTGAAATGACAGTTTGGACATCAAGTTTAGCAATTAAATGCTATCATCTTAGTTTCTGCAACACGATGAAGAAATAAACTCGAAACTTTGCTGCTTTGATGAACTAAACATGATGGGAAATGTAGGTGTGGCATTCTCTGTCATTCGCAGATGACTGTTGATTACTTGTTTATTTGCAACAGTAGACATACACAGACTTTTTCTGGGCTCCGACTGCTCCTCTCCCTTGGTCCAGCGGGCTACTGTGTTAAGAAGAAGGGAGAGTGATTAGCTAACTGGATGCAGGTGTGCCAGTCACTCTCACCTGGCGCTGCTCTGCTCGCGCAGTAGGATTCTGCATTTTCCCTTTTCCCTATTTGGGACCAAAATCAGGATATCTGCCACTGCTGCTTGAATTTTGACCATTCATATACCAAGTCAATGTGTTTAATGTTTATGATTTTGCAATTTGGCATCTTAACATGTGAAATATGTTTTTTTTTTTTGTTTGTTTGTTTTTAATTCTCTGGTCAAAAATATTTTTGCTTTGTTCCCTAGAACAATAGTCAGGCTGGAAACATGTGGCTTATGCTGGTGACTTCATTCAAATTTCATTAGACCAGAATGGGGGTTGGCTGTCACATCAGTTATCCACAAGGCGTGTCAGCCCTGAATATGATAGCTGAAGCTGCAGTATCTCGATGAATATATTAACTTTGATGACTTGCAAAGTCACATCAGATAAATTAAGAGTAAAGAAAGTGAGAAAGAGTGAGAGAAAGCGAGTATGTGTATTTATTTGTGCATGGCATGTCCAAAATAGCTTTTGGTTACTTTGCTCTGTCCTATGAAAATCAAAGCCTTCTGGATCCCTCGGTTCCTCTCCTCGCCTGCCCTGTTTTATTAATATTTCCTCACAGTATTGCCCACTTTCATATACTTCAAACTTGTTATCCATGTCTTTTTGAATTTAATTTGCATCAATTTAGAAATAGATGAGATGCCAGCTCTCACTATCTCTTTTTTGTTTCTAAGTGATGGGCAAGTCTCAGCCCCTGTTTCTCTTCTTTATCCAGTAGTGATTAGTCTAGCCAAATAGCTGGAATTAGCAATGTAAAAATCTGCTTATCCACTGCCAGCTGGAGCAGATGCTCAAATTAAGCATCAGTGCCAGATTTTCGACTGGCATGAAGCTAAGCTGGAAGGCCGACGGTTAGGAGGGAAAGAGGAGAAAACAAGGAAACAGGTTGAAAAGCGGGAGAGGGGAAATGTGTTTGTGAGAGAGAGGTAGAGAAAAGGAGAGAGAGAGAAACAAAGAGAAAGGCGAAATAAGAGAGAGAAGGGGGGGTGTAGGGAAGAGTGAGCATGGGAATAAGAAATGGCAAATTCTTTAGTTTCAGCCAATTAGGCTGAGAAGCCACTGGTAATTAACTCTCGAGGGACCCACTGAACAGTCATGCACCTCGTTTACATAATGAGGATGAGAGGAGAGGCTCCTTTTCTCGTCTTTCTCTTTCTCCCTACTTCTCTCTCTCGTTCTGTCTTTGGCCTGTTGAACCAAAGCAGAACAGCACTTCCTTCTCTATCTTATGACCAATGTCAAACATCTCCCACTGACCGGATATACCATGGCATGTATTCAGCGGTATTTGACTCATGGAAATGACAGGAAATGGGATTTTTGCTTTCAATTGTTTGTTAAATGGACATCAACCCCTGTGGATTGAATATTGTCTGTCGCTTAGCCATATATATATTAGACACGCCTATATTTGACTTGTTTTCTACTCTTCGCAGATTTCCAATCTTGCTGCATATAAAGCAGAGAGTTTGGTCATGTAAATTTATGATAATCCCTTTGACTTTCTCCTTCTGGCCTTTGCCCCACTGCAGTACCTTTCATTTCCTCCTTCCCAGATATGTAAAGTGATGGAGTCGGACTTAAGTCCAGAAGCCTTTTACTTCACTGAAAAGATTCAGAATATGAAAGCAAACTGCCAAGTGTTAAAGGGCATACTTCTAGTTCTCATAGCTACAGGTTAAAAGGGCATTTCCCCCTGTAATACACTGAATACACTAAATTCTTCACTTCACACAAGTTCTTATATCTATTCTTCAGGCCACCATGGGCACCACATGCCCAAATTGTATTTTCTCCTTTGGTTATAAGATTAAAGGATTTGTATTAGGTTTCTATCTTCATTACATTTTTAGTCTGCATTTCTTTCTATGAAATGCTGAAAACCCCTTACACAAACTCATCAACCTAAAAACATAGTTTTCCCAGCAGGAACTGCTATGCATTCTCAAGTGTGCAGACATCATTGAGCTGTAATTAAAACAAGCAGAATTTAGTGTGCTCTGTGACATAAGGGTGGAGAAGTACCTCCAACACATTCCATTCTCAATAAGTGTCATTCCAGAGCAAACACACGTGCACCCCAAAGGCAGGGGTATGTGATGAGTTTCCAGCCACACACACAAATGTAACTACAAAGACAACCCAGATCCGCGAGACGAGAAAAGTTTGTAATGGTTTCTCCAGAGTTCTGGTCTCTTCACTCTTTAAAAACAATTTACTTCTCTTTTATTTTTTTCCCCCCACACGAGGTTGAACATGGCTCAGGGGTAGCGTGAATGTAACGTAACAGGAAGAAATTCATATCTTCAGGTTGTGTGTTTTCCCCTTTGCTGCCTTATTTTTCCTCTTCCTTTGATGGCAGAGTTGGGATAAAAGCGTTAAGTTCACTTCCTCTTTTATTAAAGGAGGCTTAATTTAATTAGCTTGCACTGCGTGAGCCTGCTATCAGGCCCTTCTGTTCCCATACCCAAGGTTTCTGACGCTCTGAGGAAGAGAGGGGAAGAAAAAAGGGAAAGTGTCGGGTGGTCTCCAAGGAGGAAGTGTCCTTTTAATCAGACTTCTGCTAAGATCCCATTACCATCTCCTAAGAGAGAAGGAGGGCAACATACAGACAGATGGACGGACATACAGTAAAAGACGATGGAAAATATATTCAAGAATATGCAACATTCAGGACCATTAGATCAGAGGGAAGCTTGGTGCGCGTAGTGGGGACAAAAGGGGCATCAACTGCATGGTAATGATAAAACTGTGTAGTGCAACTACCTAGTCTCCATGACTAGTTTTATGTATGTTTGATATATGCTTCTGACAGTACTGTAAATATTTAAAGAAACACATTTAATAATGCACCTATTGATCCAAGACTAGAAGATTTAAGGATAAAGTGAGCTATTGCAGTTAAATTTAGCACTGACGAAAGAAGCAGCGTCTCTGTCCTGACTCTGAACCACATCTGGGTGTTAGTCATTGTCAGAAAGTTAACAAAATTGTCACCACACCCATACTGTTTATAGACTGATATTTTCTACAATGACGTGTGGTTAACCATCCAGTTTACCCAAGGTGATAAACATCTCAAAGTGATTAAAAATGCAAGAGGAAAACGTAATAAAAAGGTCATCAATCCCAAAGAGTTGGAGAAAAGACAACAATATGTCAGAGAGGTATAACAAAATCTATCTAAAAAGTATCAGAATCACCCAAAAGAGTTGTAAATAACATGAAACAATTAATATTAATGTAGTAAAAACATATTTAACCAAATGTATAAAGAGTGAATCTTGAATGTGCATGATTAACAGTTAAATATCTAACACAAAGGGGCGGCGTTTAGCTCAGTTGGTAGAGCAGCCGCCCCATGTTCGAAGGCTCAGTCCTTGCTGCGGAAGCCCAGTGTTCGAATCCGACCTGTGGCTCTTTCCTGCATGCCCTGTCTCTCTCTCCCCACATTTCCTGTCACTCTTCAGCTGTCTCTATCAAAAAAATGAAGCTTGAAAAGGCCAAAAAAAAAATCTAACACAAAGAGGCCTGAACAAAACATATGAAAACAACATTTATGGTATATATTCTTACTCAAGACTCAATGACATTAGTCTTTTCACAGATATAGCCCTTTATCTGCTAACAGCAAAAATAACATGTCTTACTACTAATACCCGCATTAAAGGACAAAGATGCACAAAGAGGGAAGACAGAGAGGCAGAAATACAAATCGAGAGTTTTCTTTTGGCACAGAAGGTCCCATGGTGATGCCTGCCTTTAGGTCATCTGCCTCTACATTTGATGTCTTTGCATGGAATTAACATATTTGACTAACGTGTGTGTGAAAAAAGTAATCGCATCAATTACGCTTGCCGTGTGAATATTAATACGTATCAGGATCAAGGGTCCGCACTGTGGTGAGGGAATGGGCAGCCTGATTCTGTCAGCACATGGATAGCTATTAGAATACATGGCCTCATGATTGTCACTCTTAGCCCTTAAACTGGGCCAAAGTCATGAGTTTACATCATTGGGACTATACAGAGATACTTGGCCTTCTTATCGTGATACTATTGCTACAGTGCTGCAGCCAGAGAGAAATTCAGGTCTGCCCATTGAAGGCAGGATACTCTTTTGTTTCTCTTTCTCTCTCTCTGTAACTGATTTTCTTAGCATTGCTTGTTCCAAGCAAGCACATTTAATTCTTGCAACAGAAAACAGAGCGATGCATGGAGACGTAAAATTCACGTGAAAGTCAGTTTAAACTTGCAGTACCTGCGACAACAACTGTCCTTGTCATATCCTTGTCAAAATATAAGTTGTACATATAGGACTAGACATTCCCAGATGAGACCAATACAACATTTCTTGGAAAGCTCCATGTGTGCTTGTCAGGACCGGGAGTAACTTTACCGTGCTAATAGCATATAATTTAGATCATCCTGGTCATTAAGTTTGAATTATGATCATGTGCTAATGCTGTCATTTTCACTATAAATTACTAGTGGCTTCAAAAAACCGGTTTGTTTCATGAGTCACATCATGCTTAAAGGAGTTTATAACTTGTGTGTGAGCAGTTGTATTAGCAAAAGGTTCAGCCTTATTCACTGGAAAACAAATGCAGTAACACAACAAGCTCCGATATCCATTTGAAATTGTGCATGCTCTCCATGTTGGATGCTCTACATTTTAAAAAAGGAAATAACATCCATGCACACCTTCTCACTATGCCTACTCCAATGTTTGAGACCATTCTGCTCACTTCTCATTTTGTCCAAGAGTTATTGATTGTCAAATGAGTATGAATGTCTCCTCCAAGTGATGTCATTAAAGGACACCGAATACTAGTTGTGTTCATTAAAACTTAACGGAATGAGGATTAAAAAAGAAAAAACAAAAGAAAAAAACAAAACAACAACAAAAAACAAAAAAAACAAAAAAACTACCCTCATTATAGGGTAGTGTTAGAAAAATATGGTTTTCAAGTTAATTAGACATTTTATACACTTAGCCAAGGGAATACATTTTGTTAAAAAGTCCTACAAGTTTAGTGTTATATCCAGATATCTAATAAATGTGAGACTGCTGAGACAGCCATTACTGGAGAGTAAGTTTCAAGCAAGGGACTATATAGTGTGCAGTTTCATTACAAATGAGTTGCCCCATTTACAAGTGTCACAGTTGCTATTATTTGATGACCTCTCAGACATTCACACTTTGCTGGGGAGCCAGACAGAGTTGCCCACTTTTTTCCTATATTTGCTCATTGAAAATAGTAATTTTGACTCTCCACCTTTCAGAATTGTGGATATTACTAGGGTCTTAAGTAAAAAAAAAAATGCTAAGTCAACACTAACACCTTGTAAATTCATCCCTGTTTGGCACAACCGTTCCAGCTAAGAAGCAGCCCCCCTTTACTACTTTACCTGGACAGAAAATACTATGACTGACTATCCTGTCAATCAGGTGCGGGACAACAGTTCAAACCAGTTATTAGACGAGCAAACCAGACTTTAGTTTATAGGAGCAATTCGGTTTTAAATCTGAGAGGAACCACCAGAGTAGTGCCTATCCTGACAAAAACCTTGAATAAGAATGTTTTCTTGGTGGTAGCCTAAAATCCACAACCAAATATATGAAAGCTTTACTCATTTCTATTTCCCTAAGCAAATATTTCTGCTCAACTGGAAAATTGAAAAATTACTCAGCATCAATCACCAAATCAATAGTATAACCATGGAAAAAATAAATAAATGAATCACTGCAAAAATACCATACCCATTTATCAAGAAAGCCTAAACCCATGCCTCATATTTTTTTCAACCTGACCTCTTGGTAAAAGTTAAAAACTAGCAAATGGCAAAACAAGCATTCTTCTATAGACACTTGACAAAATCTAATTCTCTGGTGGGTCTTGGTTCCTGTGCTTGCAAAAGAAAAAAAAAGAAAAAAAGAAAGAAACCAAATCAATAATAATAATAAAAAAAAGAAATAAAAAAAAGAAATATCAACAACAAAAAGAAAACAAAGTGTGCCACCCCTCAGTGGATAGACTCCATCCCAAGGGGTCTGGGAGTGGTTCAAGATGAGAAGAGGCCAGTGTCCTTGAAGCAGGTTCAAATAGATGACATACACACAGACACGAAAAAAGGAAAGAAAACATACAATTATGATTACGGTAAGATTAATACCCCGGTTTCATCCTCACACATTCCTTATTCCTTATCTGTCTAGTCTCAACCAATATAACACATGTATCCCATACAGACATGCAAGTGCATGACAAACCCTCCCTTGGAAAAACAAACAAAAAAAAAAAAACTAATGAAACAGATTGTATCTATACTTTCAGAATCTCAACATATGTAATCACATTTCTCAATAACATAACAATAAAAGACCTTATTTCACACACACACACACACACACACACACACACAAAAAAAATAGAGCACAGCGAGAGGTGTGAACAGCTAAAAGTCATCTGTATACTGCAAGTTCCTCATCTTCTCACTTTGCTCCAATAAATCTGGCCCATCTGTGTCGCCCTGCTAACCCTTTACTGACGCATGGTAACAATTAAAGTAATACATCTCTGGTGTTATTGGATGGGCTGTGAGATATTTTATTTCCTGTAGTGAAACACTCATAGTGTATGTAGTGTAATATGAAAAGCCACATGCACCTGTGGGACACCATGACACTGGCCAGAAATCTGTTTCTGGGTTTCAGTGTTTTAATTCCCATTCCCTGTCAGCTCCACAGCCCTACTTGTTCACCTCTCCAGGGATCAGCCTCGGGAGGTCAGCATCTCATACAAAAGATAGGTTTAGGCAGTGATAATGTTTATACATCGATACAGACATTTCTGTTCTTAACTCACTTCTTTAAAGCAGCTATAATCAAGACTATTGTATTAACAGCGACTCCCATGAGCAATTTCCTTCAGCTCATTATTTGGATTTTCTGTCCTGCAACTATTCTGTTTTGTTTCACTCCCAGTGCTCTCATAGCATTGTTTCCAGCCACAACAGGCAGCTGTTTTAACGGCGAAAGAACTCTAAAACCTTAGACAGGCAACATAAGCTACTAGCTGGTGAACAACAGTTTGTGTGAAGCAATGTGTAAAGCACATTTGCTGTATGCAAATGGTACATCTTTCTTTAAAGGGCAAGAGATTTTGTTTTATACCACTGTCTGTCTTCTCGAAGTGACTTGACTTTTTCAGCTAAAGAGTGCCTCTATCCACTCCCCGCTATATCTCTCTTTCTCTTGCGCTTTTAGACACTCTGGAGGCCTCAGGGCATTCTGTCAGATAGACGCCACTCCAGCATTTGTCTTTCTGATGTCTTGCGAATGCTGAGCTCCACAGCAGGTGCTGCGTTTTTCAAGATGAGATGACGAGGTTGATAGATTCAATTTCTTTTCTTTCTTTCTTTCTTTCTTTCTTTTTCTTTCTTTCTTTCTTTCTTTCTTTCTTGTTTCTCTTTCCATTTTTGCCAACAGACTACTCAAAGCCCTGCTGTTTTGTCTTTAAATCTCTTAAGTCAAAGGAGTGTGACCTTTGTGCTAGCTGTGAGGCTGCATGCGAACATTTCCATGTGAAGTGTCAGGGCTGTGAATGATGCTTGTTGTGTTTTACAAAAGTTCACCTGTGAAAAGAAATCGATGTAGTCATAGTATAGACCTGCCCACTTGCATAACACCAACACACAGTATGTATTTGTACAGTGTGTGCATGTGTGTGTGTTTGGCATCTGAACATATACTTCTCAGGGACAGATAAACTCGATAATTTAAAAGGAAGATCTTTTGTGCCAGTGTACAATGGCTGGGTCAGAGCCTGCTGGAATTGTCTGTGCCTAATCAATCTATCAACCAGGTCTTACCTGAAAAGAAAGTAAATCACTAAATACAACAAAGTGGCTAGAGTGGACAAACTCCATTCTGAGGAATAAATCACCACAGTACATTTAATGATTCTAGATGAAGCCTGATAAACATAAACAATGTCACAAAGATTGAGCCTCAGCTGGCTTGAAAGTGCAAATTTCCAGCAGTGACAGATGGGGCGGAAGGCTATTTGTGTATATTTATTCTCCTCAGTAAACACAAAAAGATGGTGTTAACTTTTTTTTTTTTTTTAATGTGAAATTTCTGACGCCAGCAGCTCCTCCACTGACTATACCAGTGGAAGTGCTGAAAAATATGTTTTTTTTGGAAAATGCATCAGGGAACTACAAGGCTACTTAATGATATTTTTGTAGTTTGAGGAAGAATAGGGATGAGGGATTCAGGTTATTGAAGCATGTTTGATTTTGGGCAGATACTGTAGCTACATCTAGCTAATACAGCTAGCCTACATACTGATGGGATTTCTCTGAAGTGAGCATTCAAATGAAAATGGGACTTTTCTTGATGTGATTTTGTTTCTTTCATTTTGCTACAATGGCTTAGATAGTATTTTCTTTACCTGTAGCAGCATTTTAACATCTTCCATGTCTCCAACATAAAAAGCTTTAAAAAACGCAAAACTTTCTTAACAATGATAGTGGAATAGTTTTATACTCCTGTGCAATATGAGTTTATTTATCCCCTTAGGATATCATCTCAAGCTGCAGGTTAAGTACAGGATAGGTAAACATGAGGCAATGAAATGAAATGGCAATGGAATTATATATAGCGCTGTCAACAACTTTAGTTGACAAATCAATGTTCGTGTTCTACGGGGCCTGTTAAACAGGTGAATGGTCTCAGCCTGCTGGTAATTATATCTGAGCAGTATAGACATCGTTTCAGCAGGAGAATTTCAAGCTGTGAGTATACTTGGTAGGAACCCATTTCCTGTGATGCTTTGTGGACTCAAAAAAACAGCTGTGATCTCAGCTAGGTTCAACATAAATGTTCCTGAAACATAATGCTCCACAAGCTGATCAATGATGTCGTGGATAGCGGCATACTGTAATATGAGAAATTCAAGACACTTCTTCTCCCTTAACCTCGCTCTTCATATTTCTGTTTTCTTTTTTTTTCTTTTCTTGAACTACCAGTCCAGTATAGTATGAGTTTTTAGTATGAGTTATTGATTATTCCAGCTACCACATGCTTTCTACTGCCTGCCTTTCTAATGTCTGTCTTTTTTCTTAGTCTATCTTTTACTTACAAGGAAGGTCAGGGTTGCATAAACACCAGCAGTGTAGCTTACTTAGTGTTTACTTAAGACACTGATTGCCACAGTTCAATAGCTGCAACACACGGGTCTTAAAATTGGCGAGAGGAAAGTTGGCATCCTCTGTGTCTACAGTTGAAAAGGAAGGATCTTTTTCTGTCTCTGCCTTCATCTTTTTTTTAATACTTTGTTTATTTTAGTTATTCATTTATTGTCTTTTGAGATATAGTCCATATCTGAATGTCTGTATTTTTATTATCATGTTAGCTGATGAAATAGTCTCATGCATTGCTTAGCTGAAAAGTAATATTATTTTGTTCCTTATACTTTCTTACCTTCAGCAGTTGCTTTTGGATGCAAAATCATTTTCCCCATGTCAATTGAGGCAGAAACAATAGCTGACTGATGTATATGTATATTTATGTATACATATTTTTTCAGCTGAAAAGTTGTGCTTTTGACATTTGATATTATTTGTTGCACCAATTACTGGTTTTCATACATAACAGGTCGATGCTGTAAAACTGTACATTGGTACTATTTTTGATCCACCGTAACATCACCTCTATAAAAGTTACATGAATTTTAACAAAATTTGTTAAATGTTAAAATAAGATTATTTTCATGATGCTGTATTTGGACAGAAGAAGGTCCATTTGAATGGCTGAGTGGACTGAAACACAAAGATGGATACTGGATGCATAGAAACTATGCAAACACTTTCTTTTGTTGCATTTGATACCCTCTGAGAGCTCTCAGGACATTGCAAACGCAGCCACTGCACCCAGTTTAAATGATTACTTTGAGTAGAGAGCGTATGGCATCATGAAATGAAGACAAATGAGTTTTAATATGTGTACGTGTATATTTGTGAGGTGGGCTGCAAAAGAACCCAGTTTGTGTGCTGCATTGGCATAGGATCAAGTCACTTGCACCATTGAGAATTAAAATCCACCTCATTACTTGCAAGCAGCAGAACATGAACACAATGAATGCAAAACCAGATTTTCCTGATCACTGATTTCTGCAGAAAGCAGCTATTCCATGTGCCTAGGCTAAGCTGATAAACTGTGGGAATGTTTAACAAATGTGCTAATTTTCATGCCATTTACCTCTACGGTTTGACTGACATACCTTACAATTAATTCACTTAGAAAGTATTCTGCATTTGTATCACTTATTTGTCTGTTAACCTGGCCATTTCACTCCACTTTCGTTTTGGTTAAATTCTGCTCAGACATGTATGTGTGAAAGAGAGAGCGAAGTTAATTATCTTTCCTAAGCTTGTTTTATTGCATAATGCAGATGACGACAAGTACACAAATGTACAAGCACAAATACATACTCTGTTTTTCATGCCCTTGTTTATTGTGCCTGTCCGTAACTTGCACTTGCTGGAACCGGCAGCAGCTGCCAGCTGACATAAAGCTGCAGTAAGAAGTCTCTTCATTGTGCCTTTATGGCCACTGTAAAGATATTCTCAGCTTTGCCTCATTCTACGTAACCGCCTGCGGCAGTGTAGAGCAAGCTGGCTGTGTCTGTGACAGACAGAGTCCACACAGTTGGCATCCAAAAGTTTTCTGCCAGCTGCAGTGCTCAAAAACAACAGACATAAGAACAGAACAAAGATTGAAAATACCTGAACCATAAAGCAGTAAAACAGAAGTGAGGATATGCTCTATAACAAATATAGACACCTGGACAGCTGATAAAAACCTTGAACCCATTCAGTGCAATCATAAAAGTGCTCACCTGCATTATACATTGACGGGCTGTTACAGGGACAGCAGGCTTGTGCAAGTGACACACATAGGGACACACAGAGAATGAACCATCATTTAATCTGTCTGAGAGTGATACCAGAGGCCAATCTCACCATCATGCAGAATGATCGCCTTTACAGATTGCTATGCCAACATGTCTGGCAGTTTCATTCCTAATAGCCAGGCACACAAAATAATAGACTGCGTTGGCCAACAGTTATGGTGCTATTTTCTCAATTGCAGGCACACTCGACTGAGTGTCTTGAGTTGTTTGTCACCTAGCTTGGGATGCAACAGCCCTCCTTGAGCACCCTGTGAGCCCCTCCTGGATAAAACTCATTATCCCAGTCTGCTGCTCTTCAGGAAACTCATTATCCCATCCATCACCAGTGGACTCTCAGACAACAGGATGAATATGCCCTCTCATCATTTAATTAGATAGCTTTGCCTAGAGTTTGTGGGAGAGCAAAACAGCAGCCCACTCTGCTATATCTGCTGTAATTATCTATCTAATATGACATCTTTAGTTTGACATCTGATACTACTGTTGGTTATAATCGAGTCCCTTTTTGAGGTATGCGCACTCATGCCTTATGACAGTAACATTGCAAGTCTGTCTGGTAGTTAGGGAGCTAGATGGTTTTGGCTCAGTCCTTGTCCTTCTTGCCCCTGTCTCAGCCTATTAATCTTTGTACTAGCTGGACAGTGAGTAGATGGAAATGAGGCCTTAACAGAAGTCAAGAAGTATTGTAAAGGGCACTGTACATCCAATCATCCAGTAGACAACTTTTGTAGAGAGGCATAACTTAGACATCCCAGCTCAAGGAAATAAAAAAAAAAAAAAAAAGCTGTGTTGAAGACCAGAAAACACACGAAGCCTGACAGGGGGCCCCAACCTGACCTTCGCCCGACTATTGCTAAGGCTTAATGCTAGTTATTTGTGATGCTGAGTTGCATTACAATCCATAATGAACTGTGACCACAAGTCGCTGGGTAGATGGATAGCTTCTGGTTTCTCAGCCCCCTATCACCTCCCACCACTTCACTTTCTCTCTCTTCTATTCCACTTTCCCACCCCCACGCCCCCCATTCATCCTTCCTCTGCCAAACGGATGTCTAATGACAATGGAGGGCCCTTGGACGAGTTGGAGAATAGATTATTGACTGGGACCAGAGATTTACACTGGAGCCACAGGGCCAGGCAGCCCCAGCAGAGATAAATGGGACATGTAATTGAGTTTGGTCACTCAGTTGTGTTGGAGTGGCTAAGGCCGGTGTCGTACCCACGGTGGTGCTCAGTAGATGGTGGTTCTTGCAGGGGCTTGAGAGGCGTGGAGGTTTATGAGCCATACAAAGTGGCAGTGGAGGGTCAGACAGAGGGCAGTTGTATACTTGAGCTGTATAGATGTCAGGACAATGTGACAAAAGATGGAAAAGAGGAGGAGACAATGTGGCTTATAGATCTTAACAGATCATATAAAGAACAGAGGATTCATTCAGGACAGTGACAGGACAGGAATTCTGAATGTGATGAAATGCCCCATGGTGACATGTTAAATATGTAAAAAAAAAAAAAAACATGTTCATGTGCATTCCATAAATCACTGAACAACATACGTTTTGTTTCCTTTTTTTACTTTCACTACCGGGGGAATTCAAGCAATTCCCACAATAACTTAAACCTGAAGTTAATCAACAGGAAAACAAAGTTTGTTTTTTTAAATGTAAAAAATAACTTCAATTCAAGATCATGTTACATCATCTGTGAAAGAGTGACGTATACACAGACATGCAAGAAGAAAAAAAAAATGAATTTGAATGAAGGTGTCTGTTTACTTCTTGCATGTCTGTTTATGTGTCTGCAACATTTACAAAACAATAAATAATCTCAGCAATACCTCCAACGATAACTAAATCAGTTGGACAGACAGCCCCTCTTATCTTCTGTGCTATCATCGTCCTCTGGAACAAAGCCAGATCAGTGAAGATGCACTTTGCTCTTCTTTGGTGGGGGTTGCAGTCAAGACTTAGACCGATGGAAGAGATTCACTGTTACCACAGTAACCAGTCTGTGTGTGTGTGTGTGTGTGTGTGTGTGTGTGTGTTAGGGGTAGAGACCGTCTGGGTAGACACTTTGTTGGGTGAAAGATGGAGGATGATGCTTGTAGCATAACAACAAGCTCGGTCACCTCTTTCGCTACCACATAAGCACATGCGCAATATGCGAAGAAACAGTAATTTGACCTCCATCACGATACGCCTATAGACTTATTTGCTTGCTTCATTGCAACTGAATGACATTTTATGACATTTCTTAGCTTGGCCTATGTGTGTCTTTTATAGCGTTAGATTGAATGTATGTGCTGCTATATGATACCACATGTACATCAGCAGTGGGGGAATCCTATTCAGCCACTCACTTTTCGCTTTAACCTCTGATTGGCTGACTATTTGTAGACTACTATAGGAAGCTTTCCATATAAAATCAAATGTGATGTAATGTGTCTCCTTTGGCTCCGTTTGCTGCGTCACCTGGCATATGTGTGCGCTAGCATGTGTGTCCTACGGATATGAGAGAAGGGATTATCTGCTGGCCTACTGAGACCATATGAGCACACCCCCTCTCTATAAACAACTCCTAAATTAAATGCAACACTGTCAAAGTAATGGCACATATACTAACACTTCTATAATAAAGGTACATATTGTTCTGTTGTTATTCTACTTTGTCTTTGCAGTGTAACTATCCTGCAAAAGCAGGATGCAGTATTGTAATGACGAATAAAGCCTATTGGTGCTGAATAAAATCCACATTAATGATGACCGTTGTGCAAATTGTTGCATTTAGCATAATGAGTGATAGTAAGCTGGCTCTAAACAAAACCATTTGCTCAGGCTCTACTACCAGCCAAAAAGGATGAGTATTGCAATCCTTTTCTTCTGTCCCACAGGACTGTGTTCATACACTAGGCTGGATGGAGGCCAGGCATAGACATGTGAATAGTCACAAATGTTATTACTCACCTAGATCCTCAATGGCCACTCTGTCTGCTTGGACAGTTGGCCCGCAGAATGCTGAAACCTCTATAGAGGCTTTACAGAAGCATCCCAAAATCCCCCGCTGGCTATGCTTGGAGACAAACACAGCAGACTGGTTTTTGTGTGATACCTGTACCACTATGGCAAAAATAAAAGTTAGAAACTTGAAAAATTGAGGAGAATACACCATAGACACGTACATATATATACACACACACACATATATACAATAATCTATGTGGTCAAGTATTGTCTGATACTGAATAGGAGCCACAGTGTTGGCATACAGTGAATGGCTGGATGCAGATAATTATGTGCTGTATGGAAGGGGGTTTTCCTCTAGGATGATAAACATCTCCATATCACTTTTTTTAGATACATAATGCTTACCTCACAACTGCTTGTCTGCTGTATGCCTTTTGTCTGAGCACAAATGCCAAAATGGCATCGCTGGGAATAAAACCTACCCGTGAGGCTAAACAATACATTTTACTACCTAAAAAATATGTGAATCTTTGCTAATAACGCAGTCTTGTAGCTCTTTCACAGCTGTTAGACTGTAGATTTCTATGCAAATAATTGTGGAGCACTGCAGAACAGCACTTGAGCTAAACATTTTTGTACCCTCTCCATCCCTGGTGTCATAGCATCTCTTACAGTTTCATCTGTTTCTTTGTCCACCACTGGGCATTTATTTACAAGCTGCTGGTTGTGTGTTAGTGTGAAGGATCACTGTGCTTTTTCCAACAAAGGGTCTATTAAGTCCACTGTGTGTGTGTATGTATGTATGTTTGTGTGTGTGTGTGTGTGTGTGTGTGTGTGTGTGTGTGTGTGTGTGTGTGTGTGTGTGTGTGTGTGTGTGTGTCAGTTCTTCAATGCACTGACAGAAATTGCTTTGTGTCTGTGTGAACATGGTCACAATGTGGGTGTGAGTTTATCCTTCCCATCTGGGGATTTCTAGACAGATGTCAGTGATGATGTTTTAGCCTTTTTTCACTGCTCACCTTGCTTGGCAATTGTACTTCAATAGATACTCTTAGATGATATGTTTAGTCTTCATCTGCTGTCAGTTGACTTCTTAAGACAGGTTAGTTTTATGAACTCTGTAAGACACATCTACCACCCCGAGTGGCCCAGTGTTTTAAAAACAATAATTTTAGGCTAAAAGAAGAAGGCCAATAAGCTGTCAGCTGAATTCAGTGAATATTGTACAGCTCCAACCTCTTCATTTTGATGTAATGTAATTGGCCTGTACAAAAAGTGAGTTCAGGGAAAGTCATAATGGGACACTTTAAATTAAACAGAGCAGTAAAATTGACAGTGGCTTAGCCTTTCTACTGGTGGATGTGTAGACCCCCTCACAACCTGGCTTACATCACTGACATCCTAAAGCACTGACACAGTTAAGTGTGCTGGTGGATGAAAAGTGAAAGGCTAAGGTATCGAAGAAGGTGTTAAAGTAAACGTGTCGGAAACCTTGCAGAGACTACAAGATATTCTCTAAAAATAAAGTGTGTGCATGTGTGGATGTGCATGTTTTCAAAATACATCCTGACATTTCCTTTTGCCGTATGCCTTTTTTTTTTCTCTTTTGACCTACCATCCGTATTGCTGTGGTTAACAACTTAACAGCTTTGAAGTTTCAATGCAAACTGCAATAGCTCCTCCCTTGAGGGACTCTTTTGTGTTCATTTTGTGTTATTTATGAGTTGTGATTCAGTGTAAAGAGTCGCTCTCAGGATGCATATAAGTTTGCAACAGTGTCTGCTCATTGGCTCAAATAAGACACCAAGGCCTAATTTATTCAGTTAAAACACATTCTTACACTTCTCATGCACAAGCCCCTCTCTGCATTCCCCTCTGCAGCCAATTTACAACGTCCTTTCAGTGTGTTAATTTTGATACCTCTTAATAGAGTTGATACTGGATTAGTTGGAAAAGGATAAGGGATGAGGTAATGGAGTTGCTCCTTTTAAATTAACCTACGTCGTACATGCATAGAAAAATGCAGCAACCTTGAAAAAAAATGTATAAGAAGTCGCTGAGATTGCAAGTAGTAACCCCCCCCCCCTTTATTTTTTTTTTTCCAGAGGCCGTTTGTTTAATAATATTGACCAGTTTTCAGACACGGCTGACTTTTAATGAACTGCGAACCAGCACTATTGAAATTCAAGTCAATACTGGGAAATATGTAATTAAACAAGATGAGGTTTTTATTTGTGAATTGGATTGCGCTGTGCATAGAGATTTAGGAGGGGAATGAGAGAAGCCGGTAAGTGCAGACAGAGACATGGCTTAGCTAGATGGATAGCCTTGCAGGGGTTTTCTTACATTGACTTAATGCTTTGGATGAGTACTGCTGCAGACAAGACTGGTAATCCTACAGCATCTTGAATGCTGAAGTAGTTTTTGTTTGCTTCTTCAGTTACTGTAATGGAATGTACTTTCGAGTTGTATTGTTGAGGTGCTCGCTATGGTTAAGTTAGCTATGGCTGGCTGAAATGATAATACCAAATTATGTCAGATGGCTAGTTTATGCGCAGTTTAAACACTTATGTAAGATGATGTTTAAGCCTCTCTTAGCATTGGCCATACTCTGTTTTCAGGAAATATTTAATAGCACCCGTTCTTCGAGTTTCAGTAATAGTCATAAAGAAATTACTTCCATCGTCCACCGTCTCTTTGGTCTCACAGTTCTTGCATCATCCCCTAAATGTGAGTAGCAATGGTCATCACATACAGGTGATTGGTTCCACTAGAGAGATATTTTCATTTGATGTAAGAATGTTCTTTAATTCTTTGAAGATTGCGTTCATAAAATGTAAATATTCATGTGTCGAATATAAAAATAAATAAATAAAATATTGCAGTGGCAGAGTAATTCCCCAGAAGATGTTCTCTGTATGAATCAAAAGGAGTGAAGTCCCTCAGCCTTTCACATCTCAGGATACAAAGCAAAATTACCTCACACTCTTTTCTACAGCATTCTTGCTTTACACAAAGGCTAAAATATAGGACGAGTAACAAATGCGCACTCCGGTATCCCCTCCATAGCACAGTCGGTTTCATCCCCTTATCTATCAGATGGGTCCTCATTTGGTGGCCTTAGTGCTTTTCCCTTAGGCCTGCAGTCACAGCGCTTCACCATGTGGTTTTATACTTCACTGTCTCACCAAGGTGACTAAATTGGTCTTCGATATAACTTCTCTTGTCAGTGTCTCATTTACTGTTCCACTACCTATAGTGCTTTGTTGCTTACTCAACTATATAAGCTGCTATTTTTTTTTTTTTTTTATCCTGAGCTGTGAGCTGATGGGGTTTCCTGCAGCACGCCCTCGGGGTACATGTACAACGCATGCATAGAGTCAGTCACATAAAACCAAGCCATGCACTGTGTGGTGGGAAAGTAATGGCCCACTCAAGAGTGGATAACAAATGTAGTGTATGAGCACCCTAATGATGGCTTTGATTTATTAAAAAGTTGATGGTACGATTGTGTTTCTTGTAATGTCTCTAGCATGCTAAGCTAGAGACCAACTGTTTCTGGTTCTCATTAGATTTAGAAACTTGGAAGAAAAGGCAACACGGCTGGTTAAACTATGCCAATGTGAACATGTTGCTTCGGCAAAGAGGAGCCCAATTGATGTCTTACTTGGCTTGTCTAGGCAGCATGTCCATTAGATACCATTCATGATCGCAATCTGGCCTCATGACCCATGAGGTCTTGCAGACTGCTGAAGTGTGAGGTTGTATTTGAGAAAGAGATACTCACATTTAACCTTTTTAACCATTACTCTGGCAACAACGTCTTAAGAGGTCACAGACATTGAAATGAGTTTTACTTACCTTATGGCCATGTTAATTTGATGCAGTATTGCTCTGAAAGCAATGTAATATTTGTCAATATATAAGTCAACTATGCAATCAGCAGCACACTGGTCCCCAGAAAGTGTATTTTACCCCCATATGGACAATGTCTAAAAGTACTGGGTGAGACATGCAGGGTATGATATAAACACAAATCCAAAAATGATCCCAAACGATCCAAGCACACCACCCCTTTTCAAACAATATCTCCTGCCAATATGGATCCGTGCCCTATCTTCTCTTCAGATGGCATGGAAACAGCCTAGTGATATCATTGCTCCCTGCAAAAGCTACGAAGATGTTATAATGATTTTAACAGCTAACAGCGAGTGGATAAGGTATTTAATTTTGGACAGAATATGGCACTATCTGCCTTCATGTCCAGCTCCCTCAGTAAACTCAAGAGTGCATTTTCTGCCCAAATACTCTAAACTAAAAAGGCTAAGGCTGACATGGATCTTGGTGTCTGTTACAATAGTGAGCTGCTCTGCTGTGTTGCCAACCGAAAGCCCATGGCATCTCTCAGGCACTTCCACCTGTATAAACACTATCACTGAATCCATGTGGGAGTCACATCACCATTATATGTGATGCTGTTCCAGGGTCTTTTGTTTTATCAGCTGCAAGATGGAATCAGTAGTGCTTCATTCTTTCTTTATTGTTGGCTCTGTGAACTGTATAGAGGAAATATGCCTCGTGCATCAGTAACACGTTTTCTAAGATTATGTAGGAAGCTTGAATGTATAAGGTAAAGAATCAAGGTCAAGAGTGGTTGTGCTCACACTTTGTGATTCCTGTAAGCGAGTCTTATTCAATGTCAGTGACATCTTTGAGACTCATTGGTTTTCATGTTGCTTATTCCAAGATTCACTCTGCCACACCACTAGTCTGTGTGGGTGTGTGTGCATGCATGTTTGAATCCTTGTATTTAAGTTGTTGAGAGGTAAATACGTTCTGAAAGCGATAAAGATGTGGTGTGTCCTTCATTGTCAGGATTTTGGAGCCCAGCATGATATTTTGGCATGGTGTCTCTCAACTCAAAGGGGTTAGTTCATAGTTTGATCAGGGTGATATTAAAGAGGTCAGCATGCATGGTACTCGTGCCAAACAGCACACCAACACCTTGTGCAGCTGTGTGCACATTGCTTTCTGACACTTTAGTGGCTACTGTGGACTGATCTAAAGCAAGCACAGTGGAAGGTCACTTGAAAACGGGAACACTTTTCAAATTTCTTAAAAATCTTTAAAAACTTAACATGGAATTAATTAATATTTTTACAGCTCTATCTTAAACAGAATGTCAAGTCGACGCGGTAGAGAAAATATGTGCAAAACCCTCACCACCTTTACAGTATTTATGCAGACACATCCAGACTAATGAAGGTGCTCTCACTCACACACTTTAACTCACCCTACAACTCTCCTTCTGTTCTGTCCTCTGCTTAGCTCAGTAAGCATGAGACATCCGAGAATCTCATTCATCAGGTTTACTCGCAAGCTAAACAGATGGGGTTTGAGCAAACTCCTGCGGTTTCCCCCAAGACAGATTACAAACCACATTCATTGAGTGTTAAGAGAGAGAGAGAGAGGGGAATTGAATTTGATGGGGAACGAGTGTATCTGGATTTACATCAGCATCAAGAAGTCATCCTGGTTATTCTTTTCTTCTACAGACAGACACACACACACATGCAGTATAAACACAATAGCGTAAACACATTTCTATACTGGTGACGGCCTTTGAAGCCAATTGATTTCCTGAGACGGTCACAAAACCTTATTGTAGAGCAACTGTAACTAATTATTCTCATTTTGAGAAAATAATGAGGAGGAAAGTAAATGAAAGCAACAAAATTATTGTGTCTGTATGATGGCAACTTGCACCAGTTATTTAACAAATAGACATGACATACAGTGTTTCCCTGCTTTTGTTGACTTAAGGTATCACATTTCTATCGGTTGAATTCCCCATTGTTTCTCTGCAAATTGGCTGAAATTCAAATGTCAGGAACATGAAACAAGGCTTATCATTCCCCTCATGTTACGAATATGCCAGAATGAAGGAAGTTCTTAAAAGTCAATTTGTACTGAGTAAAATGATCTGTTCTTAATTGCAGAAACTACAGGCAAATCGATATTTAACCAGACAGATGTTTTTTTTTTTTTTTTCAGTTTGTATACTTGTTTGCTCTCCTTTGGTTGGCAGTCTCCCTCTGATTTCCTAATATCATTTACTTTGATGGACCTTAAACATCGGCGCAGAGAATCATGGAGCCTCATCATGTAGCAAGCAGCAACTTATATTATAATTCTCGACTCAGGAGAGAAATTACCCACAATATCACATAGATTTTTCAGTCCCATAGGTATTTTCCACAGTTTTATCTTGTAGTATTGGCAGACAGGATCCTTATACTGTGTCTCCCAAATGTCAACTTTTTTTCCAAACCAGTAAAACAGCCTTGTCTTATACAAATTAAAATGGGATTGCATTGACACCATAAGCGTCTTGTTTATGAAATCAGTATGAAGTGCAAGATTCTCTCTATCATCTATATCTTGGCTTGCTGCATAATACTGAACAATTAAATCATGCATAAATTGACATTAAAAAGATTGTCTTGTTACTATGGATACTTGTTACAAGTTTTTGTAGTTCAGCTCATGTACTTGTTTCTTTATCCACACAGTCTTAAACCAAACAGTAACAATCGGAGAGCTTCTGTTTTGTACTGCTTCACTAACTCTAGCAAGACACTGAAGTAAACATAATTATCTTGAGCTTTAGAACACAGGACATAACGATAAAGAAGTTTTATTACAACAAAACTCATTGTCTTACCTTTTCCATTGACTGCATTTTTGAAATGTGCATAAATTGTGGTAATGTTGTGCCACAAAACCTCCTAGAGAAGCCATTCATTCAGTGTGTTGGACTTTGGAATACCGGAGCAGATGATGCTGCAGATGGCTGAGTAAGGGGTAAGGTTGGTGGGGGTTTTGAGGTTGGTTTGGGAAACTGGTGACAGACTGGTTTTCACCGAGGCCCACCAGGCTATGGCTGTAACACCCAACACTGCCTGTGACCCAGATCCCCAGAGACAAGCATGGAGAGTCGAATGCCATCCTAGGCTGTGTGCTGTGAGTTGTTTCTGGACTTCCAGTTGGCGACGGAGCTTTGTGTACGTGTGTGTGTGTGTGTGTGTGTATGCCTGTGTGTGTGATGGAGTGTGTTAAGGCAATGATATTAATAGCAAAACACTATTTGATAAGCCATTTGACACACGTGCGCACAATAACTTCTCTTGACATCTGCACACAAGTTACCCACATGCCCCAACAGACACACACAGACACACACACACACACACACACACACATTCAGACCTACACAGCCACACACATGCATAGTCCCCCTCTGTGACTATTTGTTTTTTATTTTTCACCCATGTTTTCTCCTCAACCGTCACAGTTATCAAAGCCTATATTGCTTCTGCTCCATTGTCTTGGACAAAGTGATTTGTCACGATTTGTGTGGACACAGGAATTCTTTTTCCTCTCTCGATGTGCTGTCTAGACAGTGCGTTCTGCTGTGGGAGCATTTGTACAGCTGGGGCCGCCTCTATTTTTGTAGCCACTCTTTCAGTTTATGAAAGCAGTAGATACTGTACACCCTAGGGGGAACTTGAGAAGCGGTGCAGACTGTGCACACTGTGAAGAATGAGCACTGTATGATTTTTAGATGACAGATATCAACTAGTGCCTCACATGTTCATGTACAGTTTAAAAAGTTGGACATGAAAACGTTAAAATAAAAATGATTTAAACTAAAATCTAGTTAAAACACTCTTTTTTACAGTTATTTTATTAAATGTATTTTATTTGTTTTATTAATATTACTAATATATTCTTATTAATATTGATATTACAAACTACAATGCACCGTGTCTCTCTAATAAATTTGTGCCAAATAGACCACTATTGCTTAATTAATGTAATGTCTCAATTATGCCATCTTTAATGACATGAACATGGACATCTTTGATACCGCAGTAATCATGGTGGAAGTAATTGAGTTCTTGCATTAGTTAATGTTTGTGAGAAAAATGCATGAAATATTATATATTACACTTCTTGTATGGGTTTATGACAATATGTGTGCACTCATTATAAACATAAATCAAAACCTACTGCTTATAATAAGCCAAAGGACCTAATTATAATCTATATATATAATTGTAATCAGGACACATTCCTAAAAATCCTCTACAACATCCTATTTAAGATCAAAACCATGAGTAGGCAATACAAGGTCCCTGCTGTAATTATGCTTATCAGTTAGTGAGACTGTACATCCTGCCGGACCTGGATCCCTGCAGTTATGTTTCTCTGTGTAACTGTTTCTGCTTATTGATTGGCTCCTTGAAACTGCGATGACTCCAAGCCAACTCGGGTCTGATCTGATATGATCTGATGCCTCTCTCTCTTTATTCATCTCTCACATTCTGTCTCTGCTGGGGCTTAGTGATGCCAGATTGCGTGTATGCTTGTATGTATGCGAATTAGTTGTGTATGTGTGTGTGTGTGTGTGTGTGTGTGTGTGTGTGTGTGTGTGTGTGTGTGTGTGTGTGTGTGTGTGCATGCAAGCAGTTTGATACTGAGCTGCAAAGGAATCAATAACCGTCTCTGCATGACAGCACAGAACAATAGAGGTTAAGTGAATTAACACAGCACTAGGTTTCTGCCGTTCTCATAGATAAATCAATCGCTGGCTAGATCTGCGCTATTGTGTTTGTTCAGCCATTCCTGTGTGCTCAACTACACCTTTAGATCTTCTCATCGCTTGTATTGCCTGAGCTGTTATTTTACTTACAACCATAAGGGTTTCCTTCAATAACAATTGTTTTGTTAATGATGATCTACCTAACTTGAATACGAGAAACTAATTGTTGAAGTGGAACAATACACAATAATTTATGACACAACAGTTCCTTTTTATAATCTCTTCCACGTCGGAGAAGCAAAGTAAACTGTTTGTTGTTGTTGTTGTTTCCTTTATACACAGTTTATCGCGTGATCTCGTGATCTCGCGTGAATACGGCTGGCTCGCTACGCTGCCGTCACGGAGCTAAACCGCGGCGAAGCCGTTCCGTGGCGCTTACGTCCCCGGTGTGAATCCCCAGTAAGAGCCCATAGCTGCCCAAAATTCAAGCAGATTGCAAACCCTTCAGTCACCTGTTGTCACTTTTTAATAAAACCTGATTTTGACAGGCTATGAAGCTAATTAAAGGAAAGCCTATGAGAGAATATGAGTTCTGGTTGCAGTTCAAAATTTAAAATCAAAAACTGGAACAAAATCTATCAGGAGTGAAAAGTTGTAAATTTACTATTTGCCTTACTTATTCTAACATTTATTCTACTGCAATGCCTGAATCTGATAGGCTTTGTGTCTGTTTCATTACACAAACAGTAAACCCTGGGAGAATTAGACAAATGGAGACTGATTGGATTTTCTATCTGTCTCAAGGGAATTTAAGCAGCCATTCACAGACTGTTGGAAAAATATGCTAATTTAAAAAGTACCCCATAGTTACAGTTGTCACCGAATGCACCGTGACAGCAACACAAGCGGAAACCACAAGCCTTTTTTTTTTTTCTTGTTGTTTACCAGGATTTTTAACCTTTGCCGTTGTCACAACTTAACTGCTGCTGCTTTGTGATTGATGCAGCTTTAGGGTTTCTCTTCTAAATGCCACTCCTTTCCCTAGACACAATGGATCGCTAACCTTTCTGGTGGAGTTACTCTTTAAAATGACTGTGGATTATTGACACTCATTAGGGAGACCTGCTAATGAGTAACTGTGTCCATTTTCTTCATATTGGAAAGGAGAAACAGTGGCAGTTGTGGGCGTTGCTGAAAGCAAGATCTAAACCCCCGGCACTCTCTTAGTCATTCATCACTGCCACAAATTCAATAAAAATGTACACCTTGATTAATATCTCTGCCACTTTCTTCTGTTCATTTTTCTACAACTTGTTTGTAAAGTTGACTTAGACTGTTTGATAAAGATGGAATAAGTGTCCCAAATCCTGTACTTCCAATAGCACAATGGGATAATATTAGAATTTATCAAAACTAAAACATGTAGTCAAATCTGCTGTGATGAATTGAGCAGGATGGCTGCAACTTTTGCCTATAAACTTCACATCTTTGCGTAAGCTAATAACATTTGCATGCAATACTCAATCATACAATGAAAGTGATAATTACAGTTGCCCGATAGTGCTTAAAGTAAAGCTACTTGAAGTTTGAATTAAGTAAATTAGTAAATTAACCTATTTTTTTTTATACCTCTGCTAGTAACACAATCATGCACTTGCAGCCTGCGAAGTTGCCTAATGTGAAGTTGCACACTTGCACACACACGCTGTCCCTCTTCAATACACATTCACACATGCAGCATCTGCACTGTAAACAAAACAACTTTGATTATAGTGAACTGCGATACAGTATGTGTGTATATTCATCGTCTTGTTTGCGTGCATGCATATGTGTGTGATCAACGGAACTTGTATACAATAAGGCTCCTTGTATTTGTGCACGTGTCTGTGCGAACGTGTTTTGAAACACATCGACAGCCTGGGGAGTCAAGGTCATTGCATCTGCAGCCATATCTTGGGGTTGTTTTGCAAACCTCAGAGGGAGAGTTTGGAATAATCCTTTGTAATGATAGAGTCCTGTGAGGACTGAGGGGGTCACAGTTGGTGGACTGGTGTGACAAACCCCACTCCACCCTACCCATAGCCCTGTAGCCCATCCATTTCCCCCAGAGTATGGCATGCTTGTCGGCCTGCTCGCTGGCTATCTGGAATGTACAGCTGGGGATTTTACTTCCACCTGTTCTGCTCTGTGAGCAGCATGTTGACCTTGCCAAAAACACATCCATGTGCTTGGCATTGTTGCACTGGAGTTCTTGCATACTTCAAACATCCAAAGCCATACTCAGCAGAGCAGCATAAAATGAAGCTTGTCGTGAGTAAAATCAAACTTTTAATGCAGATTTTGAAGATCTATTTCTATTTTTATTTGTTTTGTCAATAAAGAATCTCTATTAGGAAAACATGCTAAAGTTGTTATTAGGAAAACATGCTGAAGTTGCAACTTATGTTGTGATGTCCTTGAGTAAGGCAACAAATCCCTGACTGCTCTAGGGGTGGCTTCAGAGTAGCCAACATTGGATAGCTCCCTAAGGCCACAGGTAGAAGACTGTGGTTGTGTTGTGTAGCTATTAGGTGTGCTTATATTACTGCATAAATGTGTAGCACAGCTAGCCTTTGTCTCATGAGGTCACATGTGTACATGGACACTATATCAACACATTTTTTTAAGAGTCTGGCCTGGCAAAGGTGAAAAACTAAAGGTTGAAATGTGTAAATTAATTCCACACCATGTGAATATGAAGCACAACCACACTATTCAAAATAGTCCTATCAGTACCAATCAAATGGATACCATAGGTGTGAAACCACTGAAGTGTTATTGAGTCATATACATATTTATGCAGTGTATATATATATATATATATATATATATATATATATATATATATATATATTAAACAAAACAAAAAAAAGAAGCTATTTGTGATTTTCTTTCCTTCATTCTTTCTTTGCCTTTGTCATCCATTATCAGTCACTGTCATTTTTATTGATCGGTATAGGTGTTCAGCAACAGAGTTAATATAAAGATTCCATATTTAAATCACCAAAATAATAAATTAAATGTAGTAATGGAATGTAAGGGTTGAAATTTACATTTGTAAAAATAGGTCAAATTTACTAGCCTTACTTTTCAATTGTCAGAGAATATCTGATCGTTTGAACATACTGTATGGATTGAGCAGTGGACACAATGAAACTGTCCCCATTTCAAACAATGCTATGAGACAAACAATTTACAGTGTAGCCCTGATGTTGGCTGGATGCCTTGCACCTTTTGGGGAACAATTTCACACCACTTACAATTGACTCCTTAGTTCTTGTGTAAGGTTGTTTTTGCTACAGAACAATATGTCATTTTCAATGGCACCTCAGTCTCTGTTATTCCAGTTTCTTTGTTCTGTTCATGTCCTTTAGTGACTTTTACTTGAATGATTATTAATATGGGCATTGCCAAGCAGTAAACTCCATGTCTGTGAAGTGAGGCCAATGTGCCAAAAAACTGCATTTCCTTGGAGGGCCACTTGATACTGGCTACAAAATATCCAACTTCACAGCACAAATAAACATGTAAACAGTCTTGTACCTCTTTCCCCGTTTGTGACAACGGTAATAGAGCATTTTTTATCAACAATATGTGACCAAAGCCACGACACTTTGAGTTCTGCAACGGCTCTTCAGAAGCCGGATACAACATATTCACAGAGACGATGTCAACATTTTATACAGTCTATGGTGCATACATGTGGATAGAGATTAAAATAGATTATTCTGAATTGTTAACTAACATAGTTTAACAATCATACTATGTGCAGATATTTTATAATCCTGGATTTGGCAATAGTTTGTGACTCAGTGTATTTTAATTTGGAGAAATCAAGAGCATCTCCAGTTCAGCAGACAGATGAAGGCTGCTGATGCTGATGGCATGGATGCCAAAAGGATCAATAACTATGCTCAAGGAATCAAATATGTTTTGAGCAACGTTAATGATATCATCAGTTTGCCATGGTGTGGTCATATTGAAGAAACCAGCCTAGTCAATTTCTTCTGAAGACATGACAGCTGCTGCATTGATTAATCAATATTGTATGCGCCAAAACGTACTGCAAGGAACCTGGACTGTGTTAAATGCAAAGTAGTCTTAATTAGACTAAAACATAATACTTCTATCTATCTATCTATCTATCTATCTATCTCTATCTCTATCTCTATCTCTATATATATATATATATATATATATATATATATATATATATATATATATAGTACTACCAGATTTGCCTTTAGTTTTACAATGGCCTTAGAGTATGTTAAAACAAAGTGAATATAACGGATACTTACAATGACAAAATAAATAAATAAACTCCAAAATCACCAATACTATGATATTTGCAGAACAATACCATCACCCAATCTACATTACATTCAATACAACACATCCACAGTGAGCTGAAAGTAGAGTTGTTAAAGTACAGTAAAGTTGACAAACTTGTAGTTTGCAAGCCTTTGGAAATTTAAAGATAACAGATATCATCAGTGACGTAAAAGATGATGAAGATGATGATTTTGTATCAACGAGGTCCGACATGGTGTATTCGTCACACTCAAACTAGTAACTGATGGTGTTGATGAAACACTTGATATTGATAGATAGGCTGACAGAGCGGGACTTGTATTAATACCACACCTTCACGTCGTGTGCCGTGGGGCCTAAAAAAACAATTTATCTGGAGCTGGATGTGGCTCCTCCTGAAACCTCAAAGCAAGATAAAGACAACAAATCTCTCACTTTACTTTGGCAACTTTGAAATTTCACTCCTCAAAGGCATCTTTTATTTATTTATTGAGGGTGGGTGGACACTGAGAAAACAATTCCTTAGAGATTTCCAAAATACCTTTTGTCAGGTCTTTGTTTTTTTTGCCACGTGGTGGGCTTCTTCTTATTCATGTCATCTCTTTGGACCTGTCACATTTTGCCAAATCAGCTGTTTGGGTAGACACTGATGTCTGTGAATTTGGAAGAGGCTCTTTTTTCCCTCTTGATGTTGCTTGCCAGTTTGTTTTCAGGAAACCCGGCTATGGAGAATTTGTGGGCCTATTGAAGTCTCCTGGATCACTAATGAAGATGTAAACCTCAGTTCTAATTCAAAGCTAAAGATCCCCCTGAATAATGAATGAATTAGCACAAGTGACCTCATTTTGATTCTGCATGTGTACATACTTTGTCTCTATGTTTGAAAATGGGGTTAGGGTTAGACTTTGAAATGCAGTGTTTATTTGACCCGAGGTCTGCTGTCATTACTGACAGGAGACAAACATTTTTTTTTGTAATCACATTTAGCACAAATTATAAGGTTTCTGACTAGTCTTCTTCGGCTTTGAAGTTAAAAGGACTCCATTTCTACTTGATTTATTGGTATATCGCTGTTCGTTTGTACTTGTATGTCTTGATCAAAGCATTTGTGTGCCTATATTCTTTCCATTGGGATGCAATATTTTTAGATACAAAGCATCACACTAATTTGATCAAAGCTGCAATAAAGTGAGATTGCAAGATATTCAACGCTTCTAATGGCAGATATGACCTCTCGTGTGTACTCATGCCAGAATAATTGAATTTCAAGGCTTGTGTCTCCCTTTCAGTATCTTCTTTTTGCTTTTTCATGTCATGATCAGAATATGGATACAAAAGAACGCTTCAAGAGGTCAAAAAGCAAATGTGACAAGTGCGTTGAGACACCCAGCACAACCAGTGCTCTGTTTTTCATGAATAGGGGTATAAGCACAAATAAAAGAGCACTGTATTGCAATGTTAACACATGGTTAGTTTGAGTAATTTTTGTGCTTTATTATTTGTTAACTGAAAACTAACTTTGAGTGAATGGATTGCGTACCCTCAGTCTCTTTGGCCATTGCTAAATGCCACATTGCATTCAATGACATTTCAAAACTCTCACCTTCTACACACGGCAGTTCTGTTTTAGTTGATGTTAGAAAAAGGGTGGTGGTTTTGGTAAAGAAATGATATGGTTAGGGGTAGGAAACTAAAACAACCAGCACCTATTGTATGGGATCCACAAACCTTTTTCCTCTGCTCTATGGCTTGGGTTTGGCAATGCAAACATTTAGTTTAGGCTAGGAGAAGTTTGTGGTTATGATTAATTGAAAGAGAAATTCAGACATCCTAATTTCTTTTCCATGTGGCTCCATAAAGAATACATTACTTAATGTGTGAACAATGATATAGATATAAGTCATGAAATGTGGAGTTGTTCAGTAGTGACACAAATCATAGGACTGTTGTGCAGCATTTAAACCACCACAGTGATGTCGGTTAATCTTGTGTTGGCAGTCAATCTGAATGGGCCATTGTGTGTCCGTCAGAGCCTGAAAGAAAGACAAAAATGAAACTGTAACTTGACTTTTAACTAGAATACTGTGCATTGCTGTTTGCCACTGGATGGCACCAGGATCAGAAATGTTTCTATTGAATGTTTCTAGAAACTATTGTTTGAGGCTAACAAAAAAAAACATTGGCTAAAGAGATAACCCCTGATATCAATGCAGTATGTGGTTTTGCACACCAGTGCTGAAATCAAACACAGTCACCTCCTTTACTTTTAAATGCTGTATGGGGTCAGCAAATAAGTTTGGACCCGGGCCAGTTTTTCCATTGCGGGCCATGACCATGCTTTCCTACTGGAGGTTTTCTATTTTTTCTATTATATTAAAAATAAACGTTATTTAACTTTAAAAATGCATTTAATTTAATTTAAAACATTAATTTGCTTCTATGTGCTGTTATTACGCCCACTGCTGCATCTCCTGGCGTCTGTCACGAAACAGGCAACCTGCCCTAGCAACCTGCCGTAACTAATGTATACAGCAGCGCAGATCTGTTTCCCCATGCCGCTGATGTGCATTCACATTTTTTAATTAGGCTATTTGATATTTGAGCCAACCTTGTTTGTTTTTGGGGTTTTTATTTAATGAAACATGTTGTTCACGTTGTCCGTTGCAAGAGGGACACAGGACACTTTTATTTCCCACAGGTTACAGCGCACGCACGTGCCAATTAGCGTTCCAACCTGTGCGTCAAGTAAAGAGGCTGCAAGGATGTTCTGGCTGCTGTTTTGTCACGTTACTTATCAGCTACTTTTCAATAAATGTTGTGAAATCGGTGGAATTGTTGTATTTTTGACAGAAAACATGACGTTTAAAAGATATATTAATATATATATATATATATATATATATATATATATATATATATATATATATATATATATATATATATATATATATATATATATATAAATAAATCAACGTCATCTAGCGGGCCAGATATAATTGATGGTGGGCCAGTTTTGGCCCGTGGGCCACTAATTGCCGACCCCTGCTGTATGTCATGCATGTCATATAGATTTTGCAGTGGGAGTAATGTGACAAACAGGCTGCTGTTTAAGGCAGGGGATACAAAACCTTTAGTCTGAGATTGTTAAAACTTGGACACAGTCATTGGTGATGACAGGGGCACTGGACAATGTAGCCATTAGTGCTCAGTCATTTCTGTAGTGGCTATGATTGACACGACATTTTAAGATAGTAACAAACACAGAAAAAAATGATTGTATGGCTAATCAGGCAAACGTGGAATCAAGATTTCCCCTCTCTATCGCTGACTGTAAAATGTAATGACATGGTATGTATGCAAAAGTACAGAGATCACTTCTGTCCCCTCCATGCTGTCCTCTTTTAGTTTTTTCTTGTTCTCTAATCTCTCTTTTACTTTTTGTTTTGATTTTTTTTCTCTTCACTTTCCACTGTTTTTTTTCTTCTTCTTCATTTCTTTGTCAGCCTCTCCCATACCTCTATTTCTCTTCATACCTCCTGTTATTTGATTTCATTCTCCCCTCAGCTGTTACCATTTTTTCATTCTTCCTTGTTTTAAACTCTTCAACCTCCTCCTCTTTTCTCATTCTACCCCGACTTTCCCTCTTCATCGTTCTCTCCCTTTTCTCTCTCTTTCCTCCATCTTCCTGCCTGCCTCACTCTCCTTGCCCCTCTGAAAGAAAGTGATAACACCTAACACTGCTCGTCAGTGCTCAGTCAGGGTTATCTTGTTCTTCTCCTCTTATCGCTGTAATATGACACCACCTCTTATTTCTACACAACAACCTCCACATCTCAAATGGCTGCTGTTCTATGCTATGCATCCCATACGACTGAAATAATTGTTTACGATCCAGTGCCCAGTGAAATTTGCTTTCAGGGAGAGAGAGACATTTATTGAGGCACAGCTTGCAACATTGATATTTCTCCCAACCAGCAGTGAAGGGTGAATTCATTAGTGTAATTTTTTATTTATTTATTTATTTTTTTATGTATGCTCGCCCCCGGGCTGTTGGTTTAGACACTCTGACAGAGATTGAGAGATGAATTGATTATTCTTAAAAGTAAGTTGCTGTGCCTAATATAGCTCTGCCTGGTACATCCAGTACTTTTTGGAGAATTTAACTATGGAGTTTGCACAGCCGATTAGACATACAAATACTCCCAAAACCATTGAGATAAGGAGCAGACATCTTTTTTGGAGGACCTAGATGAGATGGATATTGAAGCACTTTTGTCATGACATGAATTTGTAAAACTTCATTCAACTTATCAGCCTAAATCACCAAATGAAGTGTCCACTGTGGATGTAGCTAAATGAGATTGTGGCTATGTTAACATGTAATCTGACTAGAGAGCTTCTTGAAAATAATTAAAAAACTTAAAACACGTGAACAATTATTTTTCCTTTATCACCTCCCATTGATGAGGTCCCTGTTTCATTTTCTTATTTTCTACACCCTGTTCAATCAATCTCTTATTTACATGTACACTGAAATACCTTTCAATATCCAATATATTTTCATATAGAGATGAGTGTCAGAGTCCATTCTTCCAAATGATATTTTCTCGCTGGAGTTCAGTTGGGTTGAGAGCTGATTAATGTGAAGGCCAGAGCGTATAGTACTCATAATTTTTAATCAAACTAGTGTTCGCTGTCCCTTCATGCTCTGTGAATGCAGAGGCTGTCATCCTGGAAGAGGACACACCGATCTGGACAGATATTAGAAATGTAAGGTTAAAGATCACACTGTATTGATTTGCAGTGACCTTTCCCTCTAAGGGGACAAGTGGTACCAATCATGACAGCAAAATACCCTGGACACAATAGCAGAGCTACAGGACCCCCTTACCGTAATGGTCAAGCTTTAAGGCCTGTAGCATTGATATAGATCTAAATGCAGATGTCACTTTAGTCATTGTTCATTTATTGGAACACCAGCCACTTGATCAATGAAGTCAAAGTCTCTTAGATCTTGACCAAAAAATGGTCAACTGGCCCTGTTGAGCATTTATGTACAAAGCATGATGAGATCTTAAGTGTTTAATTGTATCATGTGGTATAACTGTATGGAAGAATCAGATTTTGCATGTTTCTCTACTCATGATTTCAGAATTTTCCTTAAATTTCTTTGAAATTGTATCAAAATCATCAAACTCTGGTCCAGGAATTTCAATCATACACTTTGCAAAGTTAGGATATATTGCAGGATGATTTTATTGCATTTAATTTGATTATGCAGGTGTACCTAATGCTGCAAGTTTAAAGAAAAAAGTCTTAATAATAACAATGGTTAAGTACTTTAAAGCTTGAGGTATCTTTTAAATGAATGCTACCAGAATACTATTAGAGACCAGGCCCTGCAGCTGAAGCACAGCCTTACAAACCACCAACTATTGCCTCTTTCAAACATAGACACATTTTTATTGAGACTCTAAGTCTTATTTTATGATTTTAGATATGACTATTCATCTGCATGAATGCAGGTATACATCTGACTTGCACGTATGAGCCAGTGTGTGCACGGTCGTATTATATTAACATCTAGCACTCTGGGTGATTTATTCGCCTGTTTGAGGTCTGTCAGCAGGGCGGACACTCACAAGGCATTTGGTTATGGCCTCCTAAATCTCAGGGGAATGTATTGACTGCACTATAGTGAACTAATTATTGATGCTAACTGCCTGTAATGCTGCCAATGTGTAAAGGATTACTGGCGGTACACAGATAAACCTCTCAACCTCTGCTATGTCACTGTCAAACCGTGTAGGCTCACATACCAACATGCAATACATAATGCACATATAGACATGCACACAGGGATTGAGTCCACATACACCTTAGAACCACATACTGTATCTATAGTTGCTTTACCCCTTTAGGACAGATGGTTCCCAAATCTTTTTCCTTGAAACCCCCCACAACTTATATGAAAAGCTGAGCCGCCACCCCCAACACACACACACACACACGCGCGACAAGAATAACGTGTCAGGTGTGATATTTTTTTTGCTTCCTGATGTCATTTCGTTTTGCTTGGCTTCATACTGTCATTAGCCAGCTTCTCGCCGCAAATGACACATTCTGGCTGAGACCTGTCCTGCCCTTCAATAAAACCAAAGTTAATGTCACTCTCGAGATATAGCCACAGTTTATTTTTAATTTTTTTGGTACTGCTGAGTCACCAGCGCTTTCACAATTCTCAGACATGTTGTTTTATTCATAAAATAGAGATGCTCTCACTGCAGGAAAAACGAGGATGAGCTAGCTAGCTGACCTGATGAAAACAATTGAGAGTCCAGGTCACGGAGGTTAAGAGGTCACAGAAGTGTGCATTCTAAGTAACATGATGTGCAAATCCAGTTTTGACAACCTCAGAGCAGAAAAAAGCCTCACCCAGGTATCCAAGTTGCTGTTGTTTGTTGTGAATCTACCAAAAGCTTTCATTCTGTCACAGCCTTGTTGTGGCGTGAACAAGGCAGTAATGCTTGACTTGTTTATTTATTTTTGTAATCATCATTATAAGTGCTATTGATGCTTCAGATGCTGTGACCCTAACCTGAGATATCTTTTGGAGGATGGATAAATAGTCTGCTGAAATAATCACCCAAACACTGATCTGTTTTGTTAACTTGCTCTTTTTTTTTTCTTTTTTTTTTATTTGTAGGTAGATTTCAAAGAGAGCATTCCTCCTCACATCGTTCTCAGGCATGATTTGAAAACAGAAATGTCTTGATTTCATATTGGCCTACAAAATGCATTTCTGGTTGTGATGAATTGGAACCCTCATGTAATACATGTAACGATAAAAACAATAACACTCATGCAGACATTTGTCTGCTGTTGCTTAATTATACGGTTTAACTTTGGCAAAGTCGCTACATGGCTCACTCCATCATCGGCATGATGTGTATTTTTTGTTTTGTTTTTGTTTCATTAGCAGGCAGGGCAAGTTAGTGAAGGGTGGTTCTATTTTTTTGTTTTTGTGCTACCTCACCAAGGAGGTTGTTTTCCGTGCACTTTGTCTGCCAGCAGGATTAGGGATAAAATACTGGCAAGACTTTCATGACATTTGGTGGAAAAGTGTAGCATGGGCCAAGGAAGAACCCAATAAATTTTGTAGATTCAAATCACAGGACAGACACAAATTATTTTTAAACTTTCTTTAACACAGTTAAATACAGACATATGTATTGTGCTTGCAGATTCACATATCATAGAAGGCAGGACTGTTGGCTCCAGGTTGGGAGTGCGTGTCTTTGTTGTTTCAGTGCAGTTAATAAGTCTTAAATGTTACAGTTAATAGTGTTCAAGGTTGAACCCAACCCCTCTCTCTCTCTCCATGATTCACAGAATGAAAATGTCAAAAGTTTTAATTTTTGTGTTCTACCCTAGAGATGGTTGGACACTCATTGGTAAATTGTGTAACTGTAAAAAGCTCCACTTAATTTTGGATTATTCAAAAAAAAAAAAAAAAAAAAAAAAAGATTAAATAGATGATTCTCAAACTAATGATAATACGCTAATGCTACAATAATAATAATAATAATAATAGTGGATTGTGGACTGTCCCCTAAAGGGTGAAAGTGAGCTGCAATCATGAAGATATTGTATAGGACTGCCCTTCTTTTGAAGCAGGACTCTGTGAGACAAAGGGCCCTAATCATCTTAATCATGTTTGTATTTCTAACATATTTTAAAATTTGAATGGAAAAGGACAACATATACAGAGGTCTATCACCATAGCCAGCTCTATTCAAGTCCCTCTTTAACTGCCCTGTCCACACATACACACACATAGACGCACACTGCTCATTTCACACTCAGATACCCTGGGTGTTGTTAATGGAGGTCACATTGAGATGGGCCTCCAGTGGGGCCTTTACCCACTCTTTTTACCCACAGTTCCCATTTATGATGATGACAACCCTCAAATTCTCTCTCTCTCTCTCTCTCTCTCTCTCTCTCTCTCTCTCTCTCTCTCTCTCCTTTTAAAAAGCTTGATATGTCCCTGCACACACTTTTTTTACAAACAAGTTTAGCTTATCTTGATAACCACATGCCAAGTATTCTACAGTATATTACCTTTCCCTCTCACTTCTCTCCCTCACACTCGCTCTGTCTACCATCAGTGATATACAAGACTCATCTGTTGGCCCAGCAACACATTCGACCACCCCTCCATTTGACACCAGTTGACAAATAGATTGCCGACCAGTGAGTCAGGCCTGTGACCCTGTCATTCCTTAGCTAGACTGATTGGATTCCATTTGTCCCTGCAGAGGAAAGGCAGCGATTACAAACAGATAAACAGAGTGGGACTGTATGGCGGTTGGCCAGCACTAGCTGCCTGAATCCCCTGTGACAGGAGAGGAGATTGAGAGTGTGTGAAAGTGGTAGGCTTGAAAACAGGGAGTTTCAAGGCCAGGTTGTTTACTGCGGCGGTGCGGCAAGGATGATGGAGGTAGCAGCAAGCATGATGTGATGTGAGATTTTAGAGTTTAGAGTTTTTTTTTGAAATTCTAGATTGTCTTCAGCACTTCTCAAATTTAGCACTTGAACAGCTCCAATCGTACAAAAGCAACAAAGGAAAGAATCTTACTGTATTTGGAAAACTGGCAGTCTGTGAGTCTGGTTTAATAATGCCATACTGAAAGTGGTTTACTATCATGGAGCTGAAGTGTGTCGAAAGGTTCTCATGGATGTTCATCACATCACATGTCATCATTTGAGTCACAACAAGAAGACATGAAACATTTTATCCCAGATATTTGCATGATTTTGTAAATGAATGTTTGCAAGGTTAGCAGTTAGCGTGAGTGAATGTCAATTATGCAAGATCTGTATCCGAGTTGCTGTTGTTTGTTGTGAATCTACCAAAAGCTTTCATGTGTCACAGCCTTGTTGTGGCGTGAACAAGGCAGTAATGCTGGACTTGTTTATTTATTTTTTTAATCATCATTACAAGTGCTATTGAAGAGCGGCGTCATTAAGAACTTTATCAACCTCGTCGTAAGAAAAATAAGTAAAAAAGGGATTGCAGTTCTATTTTCTATGATTGCATTTTTTTTGCTCTTTTTTTATTTATTTATTTATTTTTATTTGTAGGTAGATTTCAAAGAGAGCATTCCTCCTCACAGCGTTCTCAGGCATGACTGAAAACAGAAATGTCTTGATTTCATATTGGCCTACAAAATGCATTTCTGGTTGTGATGAATTGGAACCCTCATGTAATACATGTAACGATAAAAACAATAACACTCATGCAGACATTTGTCTGCTGTTGCTTAATTATACGGTTTAACTTTGGCAAAGTCGCTACATGGCTCACTCCATGATTGGCATGATGTGTATTTTTTGTTTTGTTTTTGTTTTTTTTTGCAAGTTAGTGAAGGGTGGTTCTGTTTTTTGTTTTTGTGTTACCTCACCAAAGAAGGTTATTTTCCGTGCACTTTGTCTGCCAGCAGGATTAGGGATAAACTACTAGCAAGACTTTCATGAAATTTGGTGGAAAAGTGTAGCATGGGCCAAGGAAGAACCCAATAAATTTTATAGATTCAAATCACAGGGCGGACACAAATTATTTTTAAACTTTCTTTAATACAGTTAAATACAGACATATGTATTGTGCTTGCAGATTCACATATCATAGAAGGCAGGACTATTGGGGCGAGCTCTGCACTCTGCAAGTGCCCTTGTAGTTTTAACCACGGTCTGTTCTGGAATTATTTTGCACCTCAGCTGTGTACTCTCATGTCTCTAAGGTGAGTTAATGATAAAGAGGAATATCTCTTGTGCTGGTGGGGCGAGGACAGGCCCTGTTAACTTGGCTCTCTGGCGAGTCCCAATGACAAGAGGCTTCACGGGCCATAAACCCAGAGGGATGAGGGAGAGTCGAAAATGGCCGACCGTCTCAATTTTCTGCCAGACTGCCTCTCGCCTTCTTTCATTTTTTTTCTGCCTTTGTGTGTGTGTGTGTGTGTGTGTGTGTGGGTGTATCTCTTATTCAGATTATCTTATCCTCTTCTTTAATTCTGTTCAGTTCTGTTCAGTTGTCAGTCTTTTTGAGCACTAAAATACTTTCACACACATAGACCACATGACACTGACACTGACAGATGCATATTGAGACTCCACCCTGAGGGTTAGAATATGTTTTTGTAGTGTTACATGTTATTACACACACACACGCACGCCGCGCACGCTGTCTTGTGGTTGCTTGTGTAGCATTACTAAGCCAGCAGAGTAGAATGGCAGCTTCATTATGATTGCTGCTGGCATATCAGGTTGCAATTATCAACGCTGCCTTATTCACTCTTTAATTGCCTCATTTAATTTGTTCACATTTGGTGCCGAACAATGTCAACCTGCTGCAGTTGAAAGCAATTTGCTCCAAGGACATGTAACATACACGGCCACAAGCCTATCTGCGTGTGTGAGCGTGCATGTGGTTGTAAACATGCGTCTCAGCATGTGCTAGACGCTGCTAAACTTCACTGTGAAGAGGCAAAGTGTTAGTTCTGACAATCATTCTGAGGGACTTACCTATTCATTTTTATCTTTGTTTTTCTTATAGAAGCAACATTTTTGATATTGAGCAAAATATTTGCTGAGCAATCTTACTCATTTGTAGTGCTTTCTTGGGGCCTGAGGTCTTTCTGTGTGGAGTTGGCATGTTCTTCCCCTTGTCTGCGTGGGCTCTTTCTGGGTACTTTGGCTTCCTCCCACAGTCCAAAGACATGCAGCTTAATTGGTGTCTCGAAATTGCCCTTAGGTGTGAATGTGAACGTGAATGATTGTTTGTCATTCTGTGTGTCAGCCCTGTGATGAACTGGTGACCTGCCCAGGGTGTACCCAGCCTCTTGCCCAATGTCAGTGCTGGAATTGGCTTGGAAATGCTAATACAGACAAACCATTATGGAAAATGAATGAATGATGAATGGATCTGTGAAAAAAAAGAGCCATCTGATCCTTATCTAATAGGAAATGACACCTGGTTAAATAATACAGATTAACAATTATGAGAATGGTAATCTGGTTGTGGTCTTTTGGAGACCATTCTCAAAGAATGGAAGTAATACTGTTATTGTTGTTGCTTCTTTGTCATACTGACCATCCAAATATCTCCTCCTAATGTGCTCCCTGTGCAATGTATTTTATGTTGCGAAACATTTTGGATCTGATTTGACTGCAAATCATAATTAATTTTAGGCTAAATATTGTATAATAATTGCTTTTGATTTAAAGCAAACTAACCTCAAGAAGTAGTGGGTGAGGTAAGGCTTCCACAACAAAAGTCATCTTGCAGAAAAAGAGCAACCATAACTGCTCAACTGAAATAGCTTCAGGAATAAACAATGAAACCTGCTACATCAGCCATTTTGACCTGAGGTTTTCAATATATATTAATCTACAAGCAATAACGCTTCACTAGCAGAGGTTAGTGGCGCTCATAGAGAGAGGGAAAAGGCCAGACTCTTTCACATATCTCTTTTTTTTTTTTTCCAGCTGGGATTCAATCCAGCATTTAGACTCCATATGATTAAAGTATGTAGTTATATATTTACAGTACAACTTGTGGATAATAATTAAGCCATTTCTTTAATCTTTTACAATTAATATCTTGAGTTTGAACATATTAACTATAACGGTGGTTTGCCAACATTAAAATAATGGCTGCCCAACTGCGATTAGAGTATTTCCAATTATGACAGAGGTTTATGAAGACATTTTAATGTTAGGTTTAGGGGGTTAGAGTTAGGGTAAAAAGGCCAATCCCCAGAAGAGAGCACATTTTCATGAACATCCACACTTGGTGATACGGATATTTCTTGAACTTGTCTCAAAGATCTGGCTTTTTTTCTCAAAATCAGTAAATGAGACTGCACTGGAGTGTGGAACTGAGGAGGTTGCTGCATTTTTGAAAGTTGGCACTGAACTGGAATTTCTTGAAAGGTTGGCATTTTAGTAATGTAACAAATATGTCTAAAATTTACCTTTTTTTAACTTCCTGTGTCCTACTCACATTCAGTCATGAAAGGACCAGTGTGTAGACACATTATTACTGTGAAAACACACTAATAATATATAACTATTAATATTTAATTTCTGCCATATTCTGTTCTTCAAAGTTCGTTAACCATACATGATGTTTTGTGTATGTAGTCACAACTGCAGAGGTTTGTGTGTTTTAAGCATTGTGTTTCTAGACATACACCACTCAGTCAACAACACATGTACAGGTATATGCGTCACTCTGGTCTGTGTGTGTGTAAGTGGGTCTCATTGTTAAGTCCAGTGGTGATGCCGGCCTCATTAAGACGGATGAGGAGTGCCCAATGTCATGGCTGGGTTAGCAGCCCACTGGCAAACCTGGAAGAGAGCCGCCCTGCCACCGAACTCTCGGCTCTGCAATGCGCCACATAATTATGTGGTTAAACGTCAAATGAACAGGGTAATTTATTCACCTGGGTTATTTATGAGGGGAGGGGGTGAGCTGGGTGCCGTCAGAAATGTTTCTCACCTGCCCTTTTCAAAAGGTGAGACAAACCGCTTCGGGTTCACATTGTTAATAAGAACTCCGGGAGACTCAAGAAATTGCTGTATCTTGGTCTGATTTTAGCAGAGTCATCCCACTTTAACACGAGTTGACAGCTGCCAATTATTCATCTACGCTAACCAAAACTGATTCCATTTTGTATTGTGTAGAAAAAAATCCCATTCAAATATTTGAGAGATAGTTGTATCACTTTTTTCCCTAAATTGAACAATTTGAAAAGAAATGTACTAATAAGACTAAAGCATGTTATTAATTTAGATTTTAATATGCTTTTAGTTGTCTGAAATATAGCCTAATTGTCCCTTTGTTTATGGTAAATAGATAGTCATATCATTCAAATTACCCAAACATTGATACAGTTTTCTTTTTATATTGATACAAAAATACACTTTGACTTGGTTAAGACTCAAGACATGCAGTAAAATTGATTAACTGTATATATACACATGAATGTGTGTATGTGTTAACCTTTCAGTTCCCACTGTACAGAGTGACCCCATTTATAATAGAAATACCTGCGCATACGTGTATCACATGTAAATCAGTGCATGAATTTCAATTTTGAATACAAAATTGATTTTTTTTTATTAGATAGGAACATTACATCTGTAAAATGTGGCTTAATATTGCCACGATTCAAATCAAATCACCTTTTGCAATTGATCTTTTCAAACCACAAAAGCAACATTGTGTAAATGTGCAAATGCATTAAGCAGCCTATGAATTATCCTAGAATCCTAACAAGAAACGTTGTAAGGGTTTACAGTCTCTTACAATCTTGTCTAACCTCGATATGCACCTGACTTAAGTTTGGGGTTAAGGAAAAAATCAAAACCAAGTAGAAAGCTTTGGACAATCGCTCATCTCTTACTTAAATCCTTTTGTAATGCCTCAGCTTGGCTAATAAGCTTCCCACAGTGCACGGAGGATTGACTGAAACAGAGACTCACAGCTTCAATGATTCAAGGAGACTTTCTTTTACAAAATGGGCCAACAATGTGCAGCGAATTTCTTATGAGCTGGAGGGGGGGAGAGGTGGTTCTTCCTGTAGGGAGAGGAAGTGAGAGTAGAATACTGATACCAGCACCCAGAACCTCCTCATTAGGAAACACCATATGGTATTGCCACACAGATGCCTGTAAGCCAGTGGGCTGAAGCCTGCAACTGGGTGCACTTTTGTTAACTTCGGAGCCATGATGGTGAGGTTTCTTTATAAATGAGCTTCTTTCTTTTGTTTTGTTTTTTAAAGTTTTGGCTTTTCTTTGCCGGTCAATTTAATTACCAATGGTTGGCTGGGGAGAACAAAGTGGGTGGAGAGGGAGGCCTCCTAGCTGAATAAGTTGTTTCACCAAGATGTTCCACATCCTTGATCAAGTCCTTTTCTTGTCCTTTTGGAGTGAGAGATTTTTTAGATGATATTATCATGGTTCAAGAATCATGGGCCATTTCAATCTGGATTTACACTCGCAATCAGGATCATCGCTCAATTTAGGGTCTTCATTTTATATTCCATTCATCCAGTTATTTGGAATGAGGGCACTGTCTGTCATATAGAAATTGCCGTTTCAATTTACAGTTGAACCATGTGATATGTAGCTGAATTGATACCATCCTTGATGTGATTAGACAGCCAGATGGGAGGTTAACAACACTGTGTCGCAGCTGCAACATAACCTTTTGATAGCAGCTTACTGAAATAATTACAGATGTGGTCATGTGAAGGGCAAGGGATGGTATGGAGAAAAGCTTCTCTAACCTCACATCTTAGCAAGAAAAACACCAAATCAAGAGAAGACAAGTTGAACATCAATAAGTTTTCATTTGTACAGTACTTTACCAGTTATGTTCTTGTAATATGTTTTTCTTGGTTTCTGACTATGTCATATGCAATTGTGAGTAAGATTCTGTTATTCTGCTTCTGTCTGATCCAAAGAGGGAACGTGGCCCAGAGAGGTTGAAAGGGAATTCTTAACACAATTCATGCCCTTCAGCTGTTTTTCCTGTCGGACAGAGATGGGAGAAAAATAATAATATGGTTGGCATTATGTCTACATAACTCTTTTTTTCATGGTTCGACCCAGTGGCTGTCAACTGTGTAACAACTCAGTGCTCTTTCTGATAGATAATGAGACTATGGAATAAAAATATGCGTAGAAAAAAAAAAAAAAAAAAAAGCCAATCTCTTTTTTTCATGATCGCAGAAGACGTAACATCCATCTTAGATGACCAGTGTTGCAGTAGGCTGCATCACTCAGGCATGATGGCTTTTGGTCTTTAAGTCTTTGTATTCCGTTTTGTAACTGAAAGTAACACTCATAGTTGTGGAGATCAAAAGCTTATCAAATAGCATCGGAAGGAAGTGGCAGTCCAATTGCTTTTTTCTGCACAGCTTCAGAAAATGATCTTCCATTTTCTCTTTAAGGCTCTATTCATATAAGCATTTAGGATATGGCATAAAATGTAAAATATGCAGGTAAAATAGTGCATGTAATTCAATGAGAACTGGCTGGATTAGGACCATTTTTAAGGTTGTTGTTTTTTTGTTTTGTTTTTTTAAACTGATGCTTTCAATGAATAGCGTACTGTAAATTATTACAAATGTTCTGCTGTAATGCAGACAAATTGTTGGAATTGGGGGATTTCCTGAAATCACTATAATAAAAAAGATATACACATATAGTACATATACACCAAATAATATATATATATATATATATATTATGAGTACTTCCTCGACACAAAAAGAGAAAGGACTGCATCAGACTGAAGAAGAAAAAATGCAAAGTTGGTGCCAACAGAGTGGAAATGCATGACCGCCTGTTGGAGCCTTCAAATGCCAGGCATTCCAACTGACTCAGGTGGGGAGTGAGTGGGAATTATAATCTCTCATTGACTTTCCCTCTTGTCTACCTGTGTCCCTCTCAAAGTGGAATGTGGTGATATTTTGGGAGATAAAGTTTGTCTAAGTGTGGGAAAGCAGCTAACTGGTCGTGTCTTGTTTCTTATCTGTCAGGGTTGTTTACCACAGTGAACAATAGCATCACAGTTCACTACAGTTCTCCGTGACTTTTCTTTGCTACGTTTAATTGGCAGCATAATAATCACAGTATGATGTATTTATATCAGCACAAGTGCTATTGCCATCCAATAGAGTTACCATAGACTTGAGGAATTTATTACAATTGCAGCAGTTTACTAGAGTAAACCATCATCATCTTGCTTTGATAGCTTTCAGTGGTAAAGTACAGAGGCCTGACTTACAAGCTTTGTAACTTGCCTCTTCATAGGTAAAGTGTGGTCATTGCTGCTGAAAATGTGTCATTTTCCTGTAACTATATTTAGTGCGTGTGTAACCATTCATACCATGTATAATTTTTTGTCATAGCTCATGCTACATAATTACAGCGATGAAACAAGTGCTACTTTTAAAATGAGCACATTTCCAATAAATGGAAGGCTGTGTCTAAGGTGTCCTTTTCCAAAGTCGCTGCAGACTATGCAATCTTGCCTCAGGACAAGTCCGATTGTGAAGCCATTACCCCCCTGCATGATTTGTGGACATTCGTGAGCATTGGGCTTGCTCCATCGTGCAGGGAGTTTTTATGAAACTCATTGATTTCTCAACACCCCTCATCCTCACACTGTCCCCAGTGTAAGGATGAGGAGTGTTGAACTGAGACCTGAACTGAGAAATGATTCTCATCATTATTGGTACCAATCCCTCTGCTGCGCCCACAGTCACAGATGTGTAGAAAGGTCAAAGAAATTACCTCTCCCGACTCTCTGTCAGAAGGATTTGGCTGCCTGTGCCTCCATTGATTTGTGAATTTGATGCATCTTTCAATATTTCAGCCTAGTCTTTTTGCTCAGTATGTGATTTTCGGGCAGGAGCACCCATCGGGCCCATTTGCATTCCTGTTTGGCTAGGGCACCCACTGTGCAGTTGATGCTTTGAACATGCTCCCAGATGTGCATATTCCACCGTAGTGGTTCATTTGAGAAACTTGGTTAATTAGTGTGTCTGTATTTGAGTGGGACTCCTTTGTGTTTTATTCCTTCGAGTCTACACACGTATCTCTGAATGTGTGAATGCATGATTGTGGATAATGCATTGCTTGCCTGTATCTCCAGCTTTCTGATTGAATTCATGGCATAATGTTTTTCCTGTACCATGAAGCATCAAAGGACAAGGATTCATTTTTCAACAGCCAGCCTTCGTAGTCTTTTCTGTCTCAGTACCTGTCAATAATGTATCATATCGTGCATATACACTCATTAATTATGTGCTTTCTTCTTTTATGTTGATTGACGAATTGATTTACTGATGCCAGGTTGCTTTTCAGTAAGCCCTGCCAAAGACTACTGTGCAACTCAGGATGATACGCGGTAAAGCGGTAATCTTTTTGATGCCTAATATTACCATGATGTATGTGGTAGTTCATAAAATGCTGGGGTTTTTATGAACTACCCAACTCTTTTATTGCTAGAATTGTATAGACACTCGGGAAGAAAACAGATGTGAGTTCACAATATTGCAATGTAAGAATTATTTTGTTTTTTCACAAACCCACAGCGATGGCAGGGTTTTTCAAAGACTTTGACGGTGTTTCATTCGAAAGAGTATTCTTTCCAAGCAGGTTGAACAACATTTTGGCCTAAAGCAAAGTGCGTTTAAAGACATGTGGGGAGAATATTTATCTTCTGTCTCTGTTCTGTCACTCTGTAATTAAAGTAAATGTATAGCTCTTGCAAAATACATACTTGTCTTACATGCAACATTCCTGACATATCCAGTTTTCATTCCACATTTTACTGTGCCTTCAAAAGTTGAGCATTATGCAGCAACGCTACCTAAATACATCTTTCACCTCTGGCGTTCTGGTCAAGAAAATGGTGCCATGCATGTGTGTGTGCACAAATGCAGGGTACACTTGCATCCCCAGGAGTTGTCTCAGATCAATAGGTGGCGGACGGGGCAGTCATCGATCAGCTCAGTGCATGGGGGCTAATTTATGCCACTGCTCCGGCGATCCCTCCGCACCGAGGCACCAGAGTGTGAAATTCAAATTATTATTACAGCCAGGCAATTCCATTATCTGGGGGAAGGATATGTCGCTCTGGCACATATTGGCTGTCTTCCTTGTGTAAAGGGAAAGAGAAAGAGAGGAGCAATGGGGGCCAAGGCTAGCCCTCTGTGGCCATGGCAGTGTGTGTGTGTGTGTGTGTGTGTGTGTGTGTGTGTGTGTGTGTGTTTATTATGGCGGTCTCAGTTTTTCCTACTAAAGTGCCCCCCTCTCACCCATAATCAACAGAACTATAGAAGCTGCTGAGCCATTTTGTGGCTGGTAATAGTGTTGTACTGTATTTTCATAGCAAATTGATACTGTTTTACCCGTTAAGCATATATTTGAAACATTCATTTATTTTTACAGTGAACTATGTAAATTGAAAGTCTTAGATGACAGAGGATTTACAGAGGATATGGGTGGCTCTCTTGCGTATTACATGAAAAAAAAAAGGGCAAGTCCTCACAGAATGCATCCAACAGGCACTTGCATTGCCTACACGGTGCAGCACATGGACCTCATCATCATGGCCTGGAAAGGTTCCTGGCACATGGCTTTGAGGATTCCCATCCCAATTAGTCTGCCATTGATGGATAGAGTGTTGTGTGCCTTTCAATGCTTGACACCACTTCTAAAATTGTAGACAAATTGTTTAACAGGCAGGATGGTGGTATCTCGTGTGCCACGTGGGGACTCTTTGCCAAGGCCCTCTGCATCCCTGAGGTTCAAAATACTGGTTCTGACATGCCCAGAGGCAGGATCATTGACAGACAAGATATCTAAACATTATAGACTACATTCAGCCTTGCCATGGTTGAGTGAAAGTGGATCTGTCTCATGGAAGCAAATCTTTTGCCCCCTATAGCACAAGAACCCACCCTGAGAGTAGACACGATCTTAAGCATCTGATGACAGCTTAGTAATATGCATACGTACTCTGCATATTACAGTACACTCTGTGATGGCACCCTGGCAACTTTTAAATCCCTGTCTCAGACAAGTGTGGCCCAACTTGGATTTTCTAGTGAAGGCACTTAAAGGTCTATATTTTTAACAACCAATGCAATTTCACATCCCTACATAGAAGCTGGCATGGATCATTCAGGTGCCACATGTGGAGTACATCATGACTACCACAACAGACTTTTTTTTGATGATATGCCGTATCCATGTATCTGCACATCTGCATGGAAAGGACTTCTAAGTGTAACCCTTTTGTTAGCTTCTACTTACAAGATTATTGTAGGTGTTTCCTCAGATCCAGATCATGTTTTTGGTTTTTGGTAGTCAGGTTTGTTGTAGAGATGTGTTTTGTCAGGACTTGATATGCCCCCTAGATAGAGCACTGTAACTTCTTTTCTGGGAACAAAAACAAAACCTTGACTTGTGGTGCTGCTGAACTCTGCCGTTGCTGTGGCTGCAGTTTAGGGTATTAATCATTTTTATAACCCCTTTTGTATCAGAGTTGGTGATGGGTTAATCCTGATCAGCCAGACCAGTACTGTATATGGAAATTTCAGTACCCTGGTGGTCAAGTCCATTGAGCCAGAAAGCCACGCCTCTGCACATCCAAGTAGGGTTAATAAATGTAACCTTTGTTCTTTTAAGTGCCACCTGGGGATATCTAACAGGCTGAGAGTGGAGTATATTGTAGGTTTTTTACAGCCATTGCAGTTAACATCAACCTGATATTTTTGCTTTTGTCAATGAGAGGCAATGTAATAAAATGCTATTCCAATTTGAGTCGTAAAAAATTAGCTAATGGCAATTATCCTTAGATATATTGAAAATTACACTACCTATAATTTTCAGATCAGTTCAGATAGAGGATGGAAATCTCCTATCTGATTTTTCTTAAGGGAATTAGACATGTTTCAGACACTTGCACCGTGTCCTTCATCCCTCAGGACTTCACTAATTGCCCCTGTTCAGTCTCCCTCCCCTGTCAATTATCTGACCAGAAGCCATCTTCTTGAACAGCTGTTCTTAGTTTATTCGTTACTTCGCAATAATATTGCACAGCCATTGCATTCCTGCCATTTCTGCTTGATTGTCTGTGCCTTACCTTCCCTGTCTCAGTAAACTGTGTCAAATAACTCAACTTACTCTGCCTGTGTGTCTGCATTTCGGTCCTAACTCTTGCTGCGTGCATGATTGAACGGTGACAGCTATGGCTATAAATGTTTCTGCTGCTTTGAATCCATCCAATGCAAGCACAAATTGAAACAAAAGTTCTTATTTCTCTGTAATCTCCTCATCATTCAAGGGAACCTTGAATTTTGGGGTATAATAATAATAATAATAATAATAATAATATTTAACTCATTTTAGTCAGAAGCCGAAAAGCAATCACTGACCACACAATAGTGGTCAATGTCCTGCTGATGTGGGCATCAGATCAGAAAACACTCACGTGGATCATTTTGGAAAGCATCGACAAAGCACATCCGCTGGCAGATGGAGATTAACTGAGGAGAAGCAGGAGGTTTTAAAAAAAGCAGAACAGAGATGGAAACTGTAGAGGTGGAGAGACTTTAGAGAGTCTCATTAAAATCAAGTACAACGAGTACCGGACAGTGGGTTGCTCAGTGTTCAAATGAAGGGCTTGTTTCTTGGCCCTGAGTCACAATTAATTAGCACCGCAAGGGGCATCAACACTGCTCTGCATCAGTATTTGTATTTTTAAAAAGGAAAAGAAAAGAGAGATGAAAAAGCGAAAAAGCAAATGAGAGAACTAGACTCATAAACAGAATTCTGAAATTGCTCAGAGATGCATATCATTGATGGCGGAGCTGAGGGTCATGGTTATGTTGTTTTCCAGCCTTCTTCTTTATTTTGGTCTTTGGTTTGAGTTTTAGCAATCATAAATCTCATATAAACATATTCCCAGAGGCAGCTTTCTACAGTGAGAACAGGCTTCAAAGAGTTTGTTTTCTCTCCACCTCAAATAATTGTCAAGTCCAGAAATTTTGGAGGACAGGCCAAAAGGTAGCATTCTCAGACATTAGAGACACGAGACTCTGGGAAAACAGTTGCCAAGTACTTACAGTACACACGGGAGGTTTTGCTTGTGTGTCATCTTGTTTGTGATGTGCTTTCTTTTTGAAGCTGTTTCAGACAAAAATCAAGCATTTGAACTCAACTGACATTTGGAAGCACGTTCAGATATATTAGTTTGTACTGCCTGCAAAAGCTTCAGTACAAGTGCGTGTGTTTGTGTTTCTCTCTGTGTGTATGGTACACCTACATGGTGACAGTCTGCATCTGTAGCATGTTAACATTAAAACAAGGGAAGGAATGAGTCAAGTTTTGGTATGATGGTTACACATCTTTCCACTCAATTGATTTAATATGAATCAAATGTCCCTGGCATTTAAGTCTACTAGAGTGAGCCCTGGTGAGTCCCATGTACTGAGTGCAGTGGCCCAGGATCGATTGCAGCCCGTAGCCCTTTGCTACATGTTGTCCCTACTCTGTCTGCTCTCTTTCTGGCTGTCACTGTCTATTAAAGGCACAAAAGCCCCCCCTAAAATAACAGTAAAAGAGGTGAGATTCAAAACTCACCCAGAGACCGTATGAATAAAAACATTTATTTGTAGATGGTTGCATATTCACAGGCCTGACATGAATTATGCACATGTGCATCACTTATGCAAAAGGTGCATTCACACATGGTGGGAGGAAAATTTTATTCTTATCAAGCCTCTAAAACATTTACATCACAGGACACCTAAATATTTATAAAATCAATTAAAATAAGATGGTTCAGCAGTTTCTTCAAGGAAACTTCACTCCAAATAAACATTTTTTGTCATCTGGACCGTGTCAATCAAAATTTCATGTTCCCGGGTTCATTAAACAACTTGCTTGCCTGTATGGCTTGAACTCAGCCTTGTAAAGCTACTTAAACATATCAATCTAAAACAGATTTTTTTTTTTTTCATGAAATCATTTTCAAATGCTGTATTTTCCCACGAATGATTTGCAAATGGCACAATGACTCACTTCACCTATAATTCATTCCAGTACAGAATTAGTGTGAATGAATAAATGTGTGAAGAAAATGCATTTCTATTCTATCTGGGCTATTTTCATGTTGTTCATCTTGACACTATTTAAGTCACACTTGGAAATGTTCTTTCATTGAGAGATAAAAACTATTTATCTGTGAAGGTAAACGTCATCATTTATTTAATGTGCTTTGCCAAAATATACAGAGCACGCATGCTGTTTCTGTAAACAGTTGAATGGTACAGTAAGTTCTAACATAATAGTAAATACAACATCATGTGGAAATAGAACGAGTTTGAAAGTGATGTTCCATCTTTTTGAAGCTGCAACGATGTTTTAAAAGTGACATTTTAATATGCACATTGTTTTTGTGTGGCATTTTCCCATGGTCCCCTAAATGGGTTTGACCCCTTTCTCATTCCCATGGGTTTCCGTTCCTTGTCAGACAGCCAGGAATAGGTGTTAAGGCGGCAGCTGGCAGGACAGGCCTGTTTCTTTTTTTCACCCCGTGATTGATTCCCCCGTCTCACTGCCCTGAATGGGTTAAACATCACCAGGACCTCTGTTACAGAGAGATTGCATTTAGCTGCTGCTGCCAAACCAAATAGGCAACCAGTCTGTCTGGTAAAGGAAGAATGAGAGAATGAAGGAAAGGAGGCATTAAGAAAGAAAACAAGGAAGAGAAATAGGGGGCAAAGAGACATTTTACTGTTACCTGCCCATCCTAACCTTCTGTCCTCCTGGTAACTCTTTCCTTGCCTGTTACAAAAATAAATCCTGGCTAATAAATTGTCCAGATGGCTTTCCCACATTTTCTTTGTGACACATTTTTGCATCAATTTACCGAAACGGACAGTAAATTTACCAGGACTTGTCTGCTATCAACAGAAGATGCCTATTATCTCTTCTGTTTTCATGTTTTACTCCAATGACAGAATACAAGCAACAATGTGTTATTTCCGTAATATTATAATCCATGCGGAATGCATGAAATAATTCACATGAAACATAACATTCACACTTGATCTGCGTATCCACACTGGTAGCTCAGTAAAACTGCATGTAAGCACAGTAAATGCAGAATGGAAATCTGTCATCTAACGTTGTCTTTTCTGTGTCTTGCAGGTGGGTGCAGCCTCAGTGATGGCCGCAGATGTGATGAGTAACAAAGCTTTACTTCATGAGCCAGAGTTGATTATGCACACAGAGCAGGATAGATATCCACTAATCTCAGACACTGGGCATTAACACCACATGAACACACATATAAACACGTGTGCAAACTCGCATCACACACTTATGATACTCACATGCACATACAGTACATAAAGATGCATGAACGCATTCTACAGAATATTGACTTACAGTTTATCATAATCTGCAAGCATATAGCTGTATAGATGAAAACAGTTCATTACATTACATAACATAACAGACTCCAGGGAATCAGGGACACACCTTTATTGTGTTGTGTTATGTCTTTTTCTTGTGCATGTTACCATGATGTAATGTAATTTAAATCTAGTTGTGATAAACTGGTGATCATTGATAGAATCACGCACACAATGCACACATATACGGCACACAAACATGTGCATACTGATGCATGTACAACAGCTCAACAGAATGTACACACATCTTTATTTACACCGGCACAAATAGTTTTGTTTGCCCAATCCAGTAAAGGCAAACATGGGCAATCTGTACGTGAAGCTGTTCTATTCATGTGGGTGGTTGGAGCATTATTTGGGTTGGGCAACAGCCTTTACTGTAATGTAATCAAATACAAATGTGTGTCTGTTTTTTTTCACCCTGAAGTGCTTGCACTAGATTAGGAATTATGAAATACACACACACACAGACTCGTAACACGAGCATACAGTGCATAAAGTCATGGCAGTAACTGTAACTGCCAAAGTTGTGCAATGTTTTTTTTTTCTTTGAACTGCAATGTGGTGCAACTGGTTGAGCGTACTTACAGTGTGGTTGATTCGACTTGCACAAGCTTGACCTGCAGATTTCTAGGTCATGTGTACCTTTGCTCCTATTTTATCCTTTTTTATTCTTCTCTAATTGTTCACCTGGCTATGTGGGCTCAGATGCAGATAGAGCAGGCATGATTTTCTGAGTGCAATAAAACAGGTAATTCAATAGGTGCACAGGAGACATTTGTTATATCTGAGTTGCTATCTATATTACAGTGTGTAGGCGCTGCTGAGCATACAAGTAGGAGTACATACAGAGACTGACTGTAGGTAGAGGCAGACAGGCAGGGTGATTAGGTTGAGCTGATCTGAGGTCGAGCAGCGTTGGAGGTTGCCACAAAATCTAATAGGGAATGGATGAAAGAAAAGACAGGACAAAGAAAATAAAAAGGTTTGCAAAGAAAGTTGAAAAGCTGTAATATTTAAAGTTGGGGAATATAGCAACATTTTATTTCTTATTCTTTTATTTCCCAGCATTCATTGTTAGTTAATATAAAATTCCATTACGGTTCCGTCTTGCAGTGGATAGTGATTGCAACTGAATAGCACAATTCCGTGCATGCACGTTAAGTAATAGAGCTAATTAGCATAGCTCCGCTTAGCCTAGCAAAAGACTGTTAGTAGGTGAAACAGCTAGCCTAGCTCTTTCCAAAGTTAAACAAAATGCATAAGAGAACCTCTAAAAACACAGAGGTTTATAACACATTATATCTTGATCAGAAATGTCAAAAGATGATTTTAGTTAAGTGCAGAAATGTCTTTTTGGCAAATAGTGGCAGGGTGCAGTGACTTCCTCGAATCTCTTAAGAACAAAACAAGGAAAGGTCATTATGTTAGCATAGCAATCTTCTAACGCTCCTCTTGGTGTCACTTTGGTGCCAGCTCAACTAAACTAAACTAAACTAAAACTAAAATTACCCAGCATATCCACGTCTATGATCTTTGCTAATGAAATAACTTATAATGAAGAACACACTTTGGAGAGTTGATGTTCCCAAATGCGTGCATGTGTTTATTAACATTGAAGTGCCCCCTTGAAAGTTAGTTTATTTAGTCAAGGATAACTAAATATTGTTAACAAAATTTGTATTCTTCACGCCTTCTCTCTTTCTTTTATTTGGATCCAGTGGCTGTTTTACGATGATTAACAGGGCTAATGTGTTATGGCAATATCACACATTCAAATGAAACATTTACAAGCCTCCTTTTAAATATTAATAATGCATCGCTATGCTACAAACTAACCGTTAGTAATAAAACAAAAAAGTCTAATATTTCATAGCCATCAGAAACTTTTAGAGAAAAAAAAAAAAAACTTTTAACAATGAATTTGATTATCAGAAAATCATTCATCATAACTGAAGGAATCAACACATGGACTGTAACTTAGTCACTTGGTTGCGTACTTACTTGGAGTCTAGACCTGCCTTGTTTAGAAAGTGTCATGAGATAACCACTGTTGATTTGTTGTGTTCTAGTGTTGACCCTTACTGCTTTTTCAGTCTTCTTAGAACCTCTACTCATTGCTTGGCAACATCGTTGTGAAGACAGGAATCCAGGAAGTATGTCTGACTACCAAAACAACACTAACTTTAATACTTTTTAAAAAACTTTTAAAAAGTTTAATGAAGTTGAACAAACACAATACAGTGTCTAATTGTCGTGCTTTGGACTGGGCTAAATTAGTTGTTTCTTCATGTTTCCACTCTTGATGAGAATGGTGCGGATCTTCTGTACTGTCTAAAAGAAATTTAAAAAAAAAAAAAAATCTATCACTACTTAACCAAAGCAGCAAATTCAGTGACTATAATGTGTAGTCAGACTCAGCTTCAAGCTGGTGACTAGTTTACGGCTTCCCACACAGTACTGTGGAGTGCACAAATACAGAGCATTGTAGAGGGAGAAAGAGAGCGAGAAAGAGAGAGAGGCATTCTGTAGAACAGTTATTTGCATATAATACACAGCATATTGCATTAAAATGTCTGTCTGTGTTACTTAGGCAATTTGCTCATGATTTGAGGTCAAGGAAGGCAAAGAAGTTGCCTAGAGAAGTTGTGGGAGTGAAAAAAAGCGGTGTGCATTTTGTCTCACAACATTGTGTGTGTGTATATACTGTATATACAATATTGCAACATTGTGGCTTGATTGTGCCCACACATTCTTGTCTGTCACAATCTGCATGAACACTTTTCCTGTCCTTATACATATTGCTATTTTTCTTATTACAGTCAGCCAAACATAGATTTAGTTTACTTTAGTTTATTAAATATAAATATGCAGAAAGAATGCACAAAATACGTACATCAATCTCAGAAAAGAAAAAAAAAATAAAAGTTGCTTTGTACCAGATTTAACAACCAGCTCATTTCCATCAGTAGTCCCAGGGCAGAAAATCATTATGTCATATATGCACATTTCTCTGTCCAATAGGAACAGCATTTTATACATAGAGTGCTGACATAGCTTGTATGTTTTTGTTCAGTGAAATCTTTTCATGCTGCTTGACGTACTCAAGTAGCAGTCATTTATTTTTCATGAAAATGACAGGACATTTGTTTACAAATAATTTGCAAGTTGTAAAACAAACTGTATTTTTTTATTTTTGCATTTTAAAGAGTAAGCTATTAACTTACAAAAGGATTTGGTTTTATTCTTTTTTATTATTATTATTATTTCATTGTTTTTTAAATATGTATACAGAAGGAAGATCAGTGTCATGCAAACAGCCCTTTGCTCAATGTGCAATATTCTTATGTGTTTGTGTGTGTGTGTGTCATAGTGTGTCGAAGTGGTAATTCTAACTCATAAAGATGTTAACACACATACACCTTCCCATTACATTGTTGACTGTTGGCATGGTTACCTGGCCCATAGCCAGTAGACGTGCATTTGCGTGTGTATGTGTGTCTGCAGAAAAGCAAACAGTGAGTGCGCAGAGCTCCACAGCTGCAGCCGCAGAGCCAGTGAGGCAGAAAGAGATCCAAACAGTGTTTTACATCCCGCAAGAAATGTATAATAGAATGTATAAGAGAGCGAGAGAGAGAAAGAGAGAGGTCATAAAGTAAACTTAATCATCCTGAGTCAATTTGCTTTGATTTGATCTTAAGTCTCATCTGGAATATAAAACACACTGTAGTTTGAAGCGATTTAAAATCACTGCATGGTTATGGCTGCTAATACGTTAGGAACAATGTTACCAACGTGTGTGTGTGTGCTGAATAAATTAGCACCTTTTATGACCAAATTCTACATCTAGTATCTAAATGTCGACTTAAAAAAGAGCAATACTGTGGCAACAGGTAGAGTGACCACAAACTGGGAGGAACAAAGATACGACAGTGTGTGTGTGTGTGTGTGTGTGTGTGTGTGTGTGTGTGTGTGTGCATAAGAAAATATAGAATATCACGTTCACACCCACAAAATTTCCACCCCCTGTTGTCTGCATTGGTATTTCATGACACATTTGCACACACACCATTTATCAAATACATCATATAAGCATCAAACTTTGTGACTGAGAGCAGAGCCAGGATCAATTATTCAAGCGCACATGTTGGGGAGACAGAGCTGTCGCATGTATTAAAAATATCTTTTGTCTACCCCAATCCCACCCTCTCTGTTCCTGCTGTGCGCTATTCTTCACCTTACACCCATCACCTCAATTCATTCACCCACACACAGTCACATGTACACACTCACATTTAGTCTTAGCATTTTTTTAATTTCCTTTTTTTTTTTTTTAGTTTTAATCAGCCACAATGGTTTGGCCTTCCCATTGGCAAGGAAAGCAGCATATGTGGAGGCGTGTGTGTGTATGTGTGTTAGCAAGAGGTCACAAGGATGTCAGGTTGACCTAGCCTCCTATTTGACCGACCTGCCACTCATTAGTGCTGACCCTTAGTTGGCAGGTGAAGAAGTGAAGGGAAAGGTCATGACCTGAGTGACAGCCAGTTGCATGTCTGCTTGGGCTGAATAACTGTATGAGGACAGGAGCAGGTGAAAGAGACATCAGCCACACAGCTTCAAATGAGTCCTTAGAATGAAAACACAGTCAGACACACACATAAACACACATGCAGAAGTTGATATTTATGGAACATGGTTACATAAGTTACATAACCAACACACACATTTACACAAAGGTGCACGTGCAACATCACAATTGAGAAACGCGGACACATCATCGATGACTGCTCTTTCACAGTTTTGTAGACTGAACAAACCAACATGTTAGGATTTTTTTTCTTCCTAGGATGGTGCAGGAAAAGGTGTGCTTGTATTCGGATTGCCTGCTTCTCTCGTGGGCGATCGCACTTCCTGTCACACTTTGATGACTCCATCTGTGAAATTGTTTTTTTTTTTTTTAATCAATTGGAAATGAAAGCAATCTTTTGATAGTTCAATCTTTCCTGAAACAACAACAAAAAAAAGTTTCAGTTTTAGTGGGTTGGTGAAGCTATTTTTATTTTTTTATTTATTTTTATTTTTTTTGGGGGGGGGCGTGCATTTTGTATGGTTCGGTCCAGTCAAGTGTTTTTGAGTGTGTACTTTAAGTTTTGGCTCTGGTTTGATTTCAATCGGTGAATTTGATCTTTACCTGAATATTTTTCCATTCCGGCGTATGAAAATAACCTCTATTTATGAAATTGTAGGCAGTTACTGTACAGCAAGGGTTTTGAATGTTTCCCCCTCAACCATTGGTTAAGTATAGGAGAGCATAGCAAAGAGAATATGTCTAATATAGTAGCTAGCTCACATTTGCACATACGGTCTATCCTGCAAACATTTCTTTGATCTCTATAATCCACTGGCTTGCTATATTAGTGTGAAGGGCTATGACCTTCCCAGCTACCCATTTATTTTTCTCTGCTCTTTACTTCATGTCAGAAGAACAGGAAAGTAGCTACTTGGAGGATATAAGCATTATCGTGTTTGTGTGAATATCTTTACACCAGGGATTTGTATCACAAACCAAGTTCCACAGGCTGTCTCCTGGCTACCTGGATTTAATGAGCATCCGCGATGCTGGATAACTTGTCTCTAAAAGATTGTTATTAGCCGTGTCTGTTAAACCTGAGTTAACCCATCCTGCTCACATGGTCGTGTTCACATGTGTCTTTTGTAATTACGGTGACACGCAACATCAACAGATCAAGAGCTGCATGCTTAATATGAGATTAGATAAATGTGTCTATCCCTGTGGGGGAAATTAGGTCAGTGCATGAGTTGCAAGTGATATTCAGCAAGATAAAACAAATAATCGCATGCAATCAAGGTACAAAACCATAATGAAAATGAATAATTAGCTGTAGATAAATTATATTTTTGCTACTGAAGCTTGAATGAAATTTACATCTGTAGTTGTGTAACTAAATAGAATAGCATGAATAAAAGAGAGCATGATTAACACATCTTGAATTTCATCTGGCAGTGCATAATTTACCCATAGCTTATTGCAGTGTGCAGATTTTTTTTTTTTTTTAAATAAAAAGGCTAACGTGGGGAGACTTTATTTACAACCATCATCATCTTAGTCCATTATTACACTCAGTCACCTTTTGTAATGATGGAATACAAGTGCAATTTTGGAAAGTGAAGCGATTTTCCTGGTCTATAGACGCTACTCTGCGCTCAATTGTTGCTGTAGTGTTAGTATATGTTCATGTCAGGATTGTGTATGACTGGCGACTCCAGGAAGTTAATTAATCAGTTGACATATTTTGATTTGATCAAACCTGTTCCACAGAAGCTGCCATCTACCCATGTTGTAAGAGTTCCAGCTTTGTAATACCGGAAAGCCTCAGTTAAACCTAAAGCTTGCTGGCAAACTCACTTATGCTAAGCATTCTGGGAGAGTTATGTGCCATGTACATGTTTATACATGTGATGAAATGTACTTGTATCCACAAGCACCTGCTTATGTGCATGCATGCAATGTTTGTTTAGTTGTGATTATTTGTGTGTGAGTGTGCTGGCTGTCAATTCAACATGGGGGTGTAATGATAAGATGCCACAGGCCTCATTCCCCCAGCGTTGTTTTTGAAATTATTTTTTTTTAAAGGCATAACTTAAAGTCACTCTTACTGACTTACTGACATATTTTTTAGTAAGTTTTTTGCATCCCAACTCCATCATTGTAAATACACATGGGAGATGAGTGCATACCTTTTTAAGGCTCATTATGGTTGTGTTTTCTTTTGTGATTATTGTGAGTAGCTCTTTGTGATTTTGATGCCCTCCAAAGGAGCTTGTTTTAATGTTATACTTTCTACAATAGTTTATTATATAAATACTTCAGTATAATGTAGTTTATGAAGAAAAAACTTTTTGGACTGACAATTATATAGTTTTCCCTAACTTGGCCAGGTAGTAGTTACTTTTATCCTTAAGATGTTTTCTGAATATGGCCCCTGGTGCTGCATATCATCTCTTTTCCACCCACAGGAACTGCTGAATCACTAGAGTGAAATATGAACCGTCTCCTAAACAGCAGTGGGATGTATCCTAAGAAAACTGTACTTACTGCATTAGATAATGCCTCCTTCATCCCTTTGGTGACTTTTATTATTAAACATCACAGACCAGCCAGGTGGGTAAACAAGGCATCAGCCTACAGGATTTCTGAGTTTTGAAGTTCATTTTTTTTTAACTGTTGCCTCTTGCTGTCTGGGTTTTCTAATGTTGTCAGATTCTTAAAGAAGCTGCTTTAACTTAACACAATTGGTGGCGAGAAATAATTCCATGCAGGAAATGAATCATATGACTTCTCCCCCCATCTATTCACAATCCTATCGCAGTTGGCAACGAACTGATGCGTGATACCACACCTTTATGTACTCGCTGCTGGAACCGTTCAGCACAACAACAACCCTGTTCCAGGTTGGCCTGGCCGCACTCAGCTGCTGCTAATTTTTGTTTAGTTTATTTCCTGTAAAATGATACACACGTAGCATCAACAGAATTATAAAAAATAAGTAAGAAAACACTTTCATAAGTTACCAGCTTTATATAGCCTACAGCTTATTTTGATAATAATAAAACATAAATTGCTTTACTTTCACTTGATACCTTTACTTCACTGTAACATCAAATACTCATATACATGTAATTTATTGTGATGTGGGCAGAGAAAGAGGGAGAGCTCGTGTTCATTTTCTCTAAAGGCACATCACTGAAAGCCAGACAGCTGTTGAAGTTAAGAACTGTGTTTTAGACAGTCAAACAACTTTCCTCTATATATACTGTATGTACAGAGCATTATGGATTATTTCACGTTATGCAACATATAGTCCGTGTCAAAGCTGATTTTAGTCCACAGCTCACATAACAGTGCTCAAAGCCAGGCAGAGCAAGGCTCAGACATCTACTGCTAAGGCTTGGCAGGCAGCAGCAGTAGTACTAACTCGGATGATAGAGACAGAGCCACCAGGAGAAGGCAGTGACTGCTGCTTATAGAAACAATGTCACTGTGCTGCAGACAGTTTTCACTGTGGCCCATTTGTCTGTGGATCTGTCATCCTCGCCAGTGCAGAAAGAGTGCTAAAGTGTGTGAGGCCTCCTTTCAAGAGTTAAAGGAATAGTTCAACATTTGGGAAATAAGCTCATTTGCTTTCTCTCTAAGAGTTAGATCATTTCCACTTTCAGTGACAGCTTCTTAGTGAACAGCTGGGCTCTGTAACTTGCTGCACTAATGTTGCTTGTGAAGGACTACCTACACGATGGCGTCAGACACTGCGCATCTAAAAGCACAGACATTTTTTACATTTCTGTTTGTGTACAGATTAATTATAGTGGGTTTGGTGAAGAAACATTTTTGCTTCAATGAATGTCACAGAATTATCAACCAAATGTCCATGTACATTAACTAAAGGTGAAATGGCACACGCAACAAGCGCGGTCAGTGCGAAACAACAAAGATAAGTGATTTTTCAACATCTTTATCCTCACCAACTGCTCAGAGGGAAAAAAAAAAAAAAAGTCCTCTTGTCATATCAACTGATTCATGAGTGTTGAAGTTCTGGCGGTCCTTAGATATTCACATATCAAAGTCTGCCATTTAAATCTGATAGCACCTGATGTTGCCCGTAGGGCTTTAAACAGTGTTCTTCTGAAATGATTCTGTCATTGTATTTGAGAAACAGTACATAGATATGATGCAATTTCCCAGTTTGGGATTAATAAAGTATTCCTAATCTAATTTTATATGGAAGTATTGAAATGTTTACTTGTGTGCAGAGGTAAAAGCATTCTTATTATGTATTATTGGACCTAATGACCACAGTAACACTTAAGAAGAGGTTGAATAAGGCAAACAACCTTTCAAATATTAGTTCCATGTCAGTTACATTATAAAAACTTTCAGAGCAGACTGATGAAACCTTTTTATCTACAGAGCCAAAAAAAAAAGGCAAGCAACCTTGTTTTCAGATTAAAAACCATGCATCTTTTAAAAGCTATGCCATGGGTTTTGAATAAGCCTCAGGGTTTCACATTTTATTTCAGATCATAAAGGACTTTCAAAATATGAAATATATAATAAATCGGATGACAACGTAGTAACATGTATGTGAACAAGATATCAAGCAGCACTTAAATTTAGAAAATCAGCGATCACTTGTTTCAGTAGCACAAAAAAAGCAAAGAAGAGCATCAAGTAAATAATGCATAAAGTAGAGATAAACGTGTGCGCATCAGAGCGAATGGGAAATAAAGCAAGAAACAGCTGGATGGTGAGAGCTCATTATTTAATAGCCGAGCGCAGAAAATCCATTTTACGTGAGGGCTTTAGCATGGGGATAAATTAGCATATGAGTAAACAGAACACCTAACTTGTGCATATTCTATCCTCCCTGGGGTCTCGTCTTCTCAGGTTTCGCTTTTAATTTTTTTACTTCGTTGTGTACTAATGAATTACTATGGATACAGATGTGTGTAGACACAAATCCTCCACATTAAAATTGCATACCAAAGACTGTTTGCAATGCTTTTTAATGCGCAGACCTCTACACATACACCTAGAAATTGACGAGTATAGAATGGTTGATGGTTTAATTTTACAAACTGAATCTGATGAATTTTAAATTGGTTGGATCTGTATCAGCCTTCATAGACTATGAGGGTGGAGCTGTCATTTGCACATACTGTAACACCTATATATATAATGCTCTATATATATAATGCTCTATATATATATATATATATATATATATATATATATATATATATATATATATATATATATATATATATATATATATATATATATATATATATATATATATATATATATATCCTTCAATACACACACACACATACACTTACGCACACGTTCCGGCTTACATCGCACAATCAATAAAATTCACTGGTCCAAACAGACGCAGCCTCTTTTGTTTCAGCTCTACTTGCCTTTACAAGGACAAACATATTTAGATACATTACATTAGATGACAGACAGTCCAGCACATCAAGGCCTTGCTCATATGTCCCCTTTAATGAACAATGACGACAGTGTGCTGTCTTGCTTGATGGAAGACAGCATGAGGCCGGAAGGAGGCTTAGGAAGTCATTCTTGGCTGTCCCCAAGTGGGGACACAGGTGAGGCTTAGGAGTTGAGAGCGATTTTCTTTCTTACATTCTTCTTTTGTTATATTGAATATCTTATTCAGGTTCATTAGACCCCTGTCCCTCCCAAGCATTTCTTTTTGACATTTCATTTCAGTCTGCTGCCTGTCACCCACCACTGCCACCCACTGTTGACAACTTGTTTGAACGTTTCTCAACTTTTTTTTAAACAGTTGTCATCTTCTTGTCTCCACTTCCTAGTGTTATACAAGCTCTATTTCTCCCAGGGCTTACAAGGTCTTTTCTTCCTGAGTCCAGGGTCCCCATAATGCCCCATTGTACAAAGTTACATTGTGCCCAGCTTCAAAGGCTCTTTTATGAAGTGACATTTGTGCAGTGCTGTTTTTTTGTTTTTTTTTCTAGCCATCAGCGCCTTTGTACACATGATACTATTTTGTCTGGGTTTGTGTGGCTGTTCACTCCTTGTTCAGCAGTTAATTAATCTAAATTCACATCGGATCTTAATAAAGATACATTTCAAATGCAATCATTAACCAGTGGCCTTTCAGGCTTTAAACAGGCATTGTGGAGTGAATCTTTCCTAACGGCCAATTCATTCTAAAGAAGAGTGAAAGCGCTGCATAGATCTAGCGATGCAGTACTCTACTCGGCATGTGAGGCAATATGTGAGATAAAAAGAGGCATATCCAACCTTGGATATCTGCACAGGTGTATATAAAGTTGAGGGAGCAAATAGTATTTCATAATAATCAAAAATTTTCATGAACATAGCAAACTTGAACAGAACCCTTTGGTTGACTGTGATGATTGATGACTTCCACTGAGCTATAATCAGTGCCGTGTGGCAAGTAGCCTGGGGATATGGACACGACAAAGGTCCGCAGGGAAAGAAGTGCATAAAGTGCAAGATGATGTATGACAACTGACTAATCAAACGGCTGTATTCCTGTGGCATAGGGCAAGACCCAGCGGAGCAGCTTGCTAAATGATCTATCTATTTTGATGTACAGATTTTTAAATGAAAATTTGATTGGCTGACAGTTAATGATCCGCCAATAAGGCAAAATACAGTTATTACTTAGTTACTGGTTATTTTTAAGGGTTTGTGATGCAACTGCACATCAATATCAACTACATAAGGTTGATTCTTAGACGTAGGTAAGATAAGACCACTAGCTCACGGTGGCTAATGTTAGCAATCTCAGGATAGATGTTGTTGTATAACTGAGATTACTGATTCAGTTGTCACAGCTGTCATACTGAGGTGTGATGTGTGGTGAGTCAGTGGGATTTTATTTGTCTAATGCTCTATTTCTCCAAAGACTCACTTTCATAAATTGCTATACATACATTGTTATGGCCATATAAACAAATTAAAGGCTGCTAAAATGCTGACCTTTCATTGCTGGTAGTCTTTTTCTGTTAGTGACATAGGAATTTAAATAGTCTGGCTATGTTTGCTCATTTTGAGTTGTCCTGGACAAAATTCCCTAAAAATAAACATGTGAAGTGACAGACTTGTACTACCATAATAAGGTCAGTCAGTCAATCAGGTTTATATGTGGCAAACACAGCTCCTCGCCATCCAGCACCAATCCCATGAAACAATTAAAATGCCTGTATCTGAGGGCCTGTGGTTTGCAATGACTATAATATAACGGCAGAGAAATAGTCAGGGCAAATACATATATCATTAATATGTAGTCATTACATGTAGTCAAATGCACATAAAACAAAATATGGTGCTTGTGGCAATACAACTGCAATGAAAGAATGAAAAGACATTAAAGGACATTCAAAGGACAATAAAAACAACAAACGGTACAATAACAGAGTAGTGTGTCAAATTGCACAACCACTGTTCACGATTCTGAATGCCTGAGGGTAAAAACTGTCTTTTCAGCACTGTGATGTGTGTTTCTGTGCTGTGGTTTTATTACTGCATTTATTATTTTGGTTGTTTTGGGTTATGGAAAGAATACTAAGGAGATGTGGGACATGTATTATAGCCTGCATGAATGATTTTGCATATCGTAAGTAATAGTTGATTTTTTTTTTTTTTTGTCATGATTTATACTCATGTTGTCTTTTGATGACTTTAAATGCCCCCACCCTTTTTTTTTTTTCAAAATGAACATTGCACACAACTCTCAACAGAAAAAACAAGTTTTCTCTCATTTTATGCTGCCAATCAAGGGGTGGGTTTTGCTTGAGTAGAAAATTGGGCCTGTTATGATCCTGTCATTTCTTCACTGTTGCATGTCCAAAGCCTGCAGTCACTCCCAAAAGTTCTAATTCTGTGTTAACCCGTTTTTGTTGTTGTAATTACATGTGAAGTGTTTCACATCCTATGAAACGTTACCGTCATATTGAAGTCGTGCTATCGCAGACGCCTGTGCTGCCGAGCCTCTCATGTTGGCTGACATGTTTGTCGTTGTTCGTTCTCTCATCTACGTGAAGCTTAATTTGTTCTGGCTTCCCACCACCCTTTTAATTTGAAGACAGCCTGACTATTTCTTCATTGTCTGTTGAGATATGACAGTGACCACATGCACTGACATGATGCAGCTGGCTGATTGTTTCATTTACCAGCAACCCTCAACATGCAGTCTTTTGTTTTGTGTCTGTGCATTATTGTGTGCCTTGTGTAGGCTTGTATTAATCTTACTTGCATGTGACAAAAATCACTGGCGTGTGTGAATAACCTATATAAGTGTACGGGCGCATGCATGTAGAGTATTTACTATGTACTGCATGTGTGAGTGTGTGCAAGAACTCTGTGATTGATAGTACAGAGGCCAGAGGTTGTTAAGCGACGGGTTTTGAGTTGACATGAATAGTCGCCTGCAGCCATCAAACATGATGCATGTTGGTGTGATGCGGAGGGGAGATAACCCCCAATAGGGAGGTGGACAAGTGCAGTGACACTAATTTATCCATTTGACTGACTTCCCTGTATTACAAAAGCTTGGGGGTGCGGTGGTATTGTCTGCCACAGATTGCCATACAATGTTTGTTTGTTTTTTTCCTTCAGGGACATGAGTATGTGGAGAATGGTATTAGATAGTGAGAACTTTGATAAGGCATTGACAAAATGCTAAATCTTAAAGCAAACAGTGGAGTAAACAATGTAGAGCATAGTTTGACTACAAAGTGGCATATTACACTGAATGGATGTAAACAAGGTAGAAAATATTTTACTGGCACCAATAAAAAAACATGTGTTGTCTAAAAGAGACAAAAGATATCGAACACGAGATGTTACTAAGGGAGTGCTTCTTGATTTACTGCTTAGAAACTCTTGCGTGTTTTGTTGAAAAGAAGGGGGGAAAAAGCTGCAGGACTTGGGTTATTTCAGTAGCTACAGACAGGTAAGTGCTGGAAGTGAGTTGCTTTTTGATGTGTGAGATTAAAGGGATTTAGCACTTGAATACCTTCTTGTCTGGACGTTGCTGAGGGTTGTCTGAAAGAAGACCGGAAGGTAAAAGCTTCTCTCTTTCCTTACTCTCTTTCTGTCTGTCATTCAGATGAACTTATCCCCCACTTTATAATCCTCAAATTTAAATGTATGTGGCCTCTGATATGATTCAGGGTTGTTGTGGGGTGCACATGTGTGCCTTAATGGATGTTGAGACTGAGATTACCACAGTACTTTCATGTTCTTTTTTTTTTTTTGGTAGAGATGCAAGAATAGTGTCCAAAGAGGTGGACATGTTTGTGTAAGGATGTTGCTAAATCACTGGCAGTTAGTTGAGACATTTTTTTAATTTAGGTTTTCTAAATTAAATTTCCTTTATTCCATTTCTGGTAGCTGCCTTGTTGAACCTCAGACACAGTTTTCTACCTCAAAGGATAAATAAATATAGCTTTTGGCAGCTATTAAACCTGATCCATGCAAAGAGTTTGGACTGTGTCACAGCAGAGATGGGGATGATGATTTGTATATGCATCGCTGTGTCTGAAGGTTAAAAGACTATGAAAGGCCAGACCGAGAGAGGGTTGCCGTGCTTAATCTGTGAACAGAGGAATTAAGTTGAACACATTGATATTCTTGTGAATCCCTTATGAAATGCATTAAAAACTAGTTTATAATCTCTCTGTCATCCCTATCTCTCCTATGATCATCAAGAGCAAACAAAGCTTAGCAAACTTGAGAATAATTCTGAATTCATGACCAAACCGGCTTTTCAATTTTACTCAGTAAGAAGACAGTGTGCAGAATTCTCACCAGTCTGATCACAAAATCCAGTGGCAGACTGGTTTGTTGAATGCAGCACTAAAGTTTCATCATTTAGGTCAAAAGAGTGTTCTTAAGACAGCGGTACTTTGAAGATTTGACTTGAGGTAAAGGGATTGATTGTGCCCTGTGTTCTGTGCCCTTCTTTTTCATCTCCGGATTGATTTATTACTGATTGATGAAAGCTCTTTGGTCTCCTCCCTTATGAGGATGGATCATATCGAGCGGTGCGGTCAGTTCTCATGGCCTATTTATGTACAAATATGAAAGGGGCATGAGCTTATGAATGCATTTATGCATACTCTGTGCTTGTGTTGTGTGTGTGTGTGTGTGTGTGTGTGTGTGTGTGTGTGTGTGTTCATGTGTCTGTATGCATGCTTGGTTCCTCAGTTATATGCATTCACTACACTTTAAGTGAAGTGTTCATGTATCTCCCAGGTTGCCTGGTGCTGGCAGTGATTGCAGGATGAGCGATGCTTGGCTCAGGTCCAATTGAGGTGATGCCAGATGGTCTAATCTCTGTATATGGGTGTGATAGAGAGTGTGTGTGTTTACAATTACAGTGTGCGTTGCTGCTGACTGTTTGCCTTTGTGTGTGTTCTTTTTCTTCTGTGTTTGTGTCTTAGACCCTGATTGTGAGGATATTTTTGGAAAGTGAGGCCATTTTGGCCAGTACTCACTTTTTCAAACAGTTCTCAGATCAAGGCTAGAATTAAGTTATGTATGTGTGTGTGTTTGTGTGTGTGTGTGTGTGCCAAAATAATCTCTTCATCTTGCCCTTACCCTAACCCTAAGCCAATACACATTCACACACAGACAGAGATCACAGACTAATATCTGGAAGTACACATAATAACTTCTGTAGGTTTTTAAAGAACATTTACACACCAATGAGATCTTTGATTCTCCTCTGTTATTATGCTCGTGGCTACATCGACACTCCTGTCGTTACTACTAGTACTACTAATTTTGTCACTCCACTAACCCTTATTCTGTGCTGTGGCTTAATTTCCATTCCCATTGTTGTTGCCTGAAGAAGCGCATGCTGTTATAAAAATTAGGTTTATACTGTGTTTCAGATGTCTTAAATCATATGCTCACATGTTCTTTTTTCACTTCTCTAATATGACTTTGTTGCCAAGGCTGGCAGGGTAAGGTAAAGTTCAGGTCAATGTATAAATAGAAGAAGTCCAGAACAGAACGAGGGTCAGGGACAGGTCAGAGAGGTGACATTTAAATTGGGGAAACGCTGACTACTGATTAAGGAAACTAAGAATCTCTTGTTTTGCACCAAATATACTTATATGTATAGGTGTATTAAAATTTCTCAAAGATTGTTCTTGACTCATAAGTGCATATCATATAAGTACATGTCTAAATCCTACATGTCAGGAAATTAACTATAGTATGTCATATTCTAGCCATGCAGAGTAAACGACAAATCAGTGGAATAGCTCTGGACGCTCTGCTGGGATCTGTAATATGTTATTACTTTACAGAGTCACTTGCATCAAAAGTCTTACTGTAATACACTGTTTTGGACATCAGCAGGGTTCAGTTTCAGAGGATGGTGAAAATCAAGCGAGAGGGAAATTGTATATCTAAGAACTAAATGGTAAATGGACTGTACTGTACTGTAGCTCCTTTCTAGTCTTCTGACCACAAAAAAAAAAAAAAAAAATGCTTTTACACTACATATCTCGTTCACCCATTCACACACATTTATACACACTGGCCATTTGCCATGCAAGGTGCCAACTGCTCATCAGTTTTTTTTTTAGGAGTTAACCATTCATACACATTCATACACCGATGGCACAGCCTTCTGGAGCAATTTGGGGTTCAGTATCTTGCCCTCGTGGTAATGCAAACAATGCAATGGACCATCATAGACTGTAGTTCAATAGCCAAAATCTTTTCCTTACTAAGTATTTAGTTGCCTAACAAAGTACAAAATACCAGAGCAGCTGAGTGTCAGACAGACAAGACATCACCAGGTTACTACTGTAATGGATCACTTCCCATTACTTTGACACAAAATGTATTCCATGGCCACATCCTTGAAATTGCATGAACTGTTTTCTCATTTGTTCTAAAAACTCTCATAACAAAATTGCAACATATTGCAATGCTGCATTTGTTTTAGATCATTGTTTAAAGAGTGACAAAGTGTTACTGTTGGGAGACAAATGTTGTCTGAGATTTGTAGAACTTGTTTTTAATGCATTAGGCTTTTAGCCAATGTGCCGCTGGAAAGCATATTATTGGAGTTAAAAAAAAACACACACCACACAACTCCTGTCTGTGAACTGTGCAACATATCTGTGTGTGTGTGCTGTGTGTGTGTGTGTGTGTGTGCGCATGTGCTCCATTCCTGATGAAGCTGTTTTTCTACTTCAGCAAGACTAGGCATGCACCTATCATGCATATGTGTGCCAACTGAGATTTGGGGTTTTCTGTAAACCGTTTTGCCCCAAGCTGACAGGGTGGTGTGTGTGTGTGTGTGTGTGTGTGTGTGTGTGTGTGTGTGTGTGTGTGTGTGTGTGTGTGTGTGTGTGTGTGTGTGTGTGTGTGTGTGTGTGTGTGTGTGTGTGTGTTTTAAAAGATACTTGGAGCCCGGCCGACTACTTTAGTATATTCTCATGCCCTCCTTCAACGACCTGTCTGAACTGCAAGTTTATCTTTTTCTATCTGGCGTGTGTGTGTGTTTGGTGGGTGGGGTTGGGGGTGTTATGGGGGTGTTATGTTCACTGAACATTCATAAAAAAAAATTAAAAAAGTAAAGTTTGCTTGGTAGAATACTCAGTTTTACTGATTTACACTAAACACTTGTATGTCTAATCATGAGCAGATTTTAAACAGATTTTCAGATTTTATGCCCTCATGCATCCAGACTGTTTTATGCTACTACTACTACAAATGCAAGGGAGCTCTGTGCACCACATAAATATTATTTTTTACTTATTTATTTTTAATGAAAAAAATAAACTTACATATATTCCCCCACTTAACAGACTGGAACATTCCACAAGATACCAATCATATAATCACTTGACATAACAATAACCTATTGCCTGGTTACATATTGAGCAGACAAGGAGCAACATTACCATTTATCTGTATTAGCGCTCACGTGTCATATATATGTGACCTTTCACATAAAGCTCTTGCATAGCTTCAATCTTGGTCTGGTCTGGAAGAACATTTGCATGTCTAAAGATTCACCTACAGACAGCCTTTCTGTCTCATGGCTAAAACTAAAATTCAGCACAAATTTCTACTAGTTATCTAATATATATTTATATATATATATATTTTTTTAACAGGTCTACTGCCTAAGATTAAGGATGACCTCATGAATTTAACACTGTGCTCTGATCCCTGACACACGGTAGAGGCTTTGATTTATACAGGAAAAAAGGGAACCTGCAAGCTATTAACTATCAAAATGCCAGGCCTTGATGACATGCTGTACCCTCAATAAACTTTCATATATAGGCTAAAGTTTTTTTTATATCCAAACATATTTCTATTTACTAGTTTTCATCATAAATACTTAGTTTATGTTTGTATATAAATACTATATATAACAGGTTTTTTTTTTCTTGTTTGAAACCATATTTTTGAGGTTGTTGTAGAATGGTGCTGAACAAGCTCGGGACATAATTTCCTGAAGCCCGCATGCAAGATCAGTGTATCAATTTGTGCTTTGCTTTATATGACAAACAATGTTGTTGAAGATGAAAGAGGAAATTTCCCATGTTAGCATCCCAAAATAGCAGCAAGTAATGGATTGAATAATGACATTTCAAAACCCGAACTCATATAATGTGATGTCAACCCACACACAGCATGGACCTGAGATAAAGAAGGTTTAGCTATCATTGGTGATATTAGCTCCCTCTTTTCTTTCTCTCTGCCTTCCATTCTAAGTTTTGCACTTAGCTCAGAATTTTTCATTTGTCACTTGCTGTGCAGAGACATCTTGCCACTACCCACAGACAATGCAAATACCCTGTGCTCATTATTTATTCCTGCCAGTTTAAATATTAAAACTGTACAGCACACAGCTTTTACATCCTTTACAAATAAGTGAAGTCCTTAAATCATCATTCATCGCTAAATACAGAAAAAGAAAAAAACGTGGTAAAACTGCTTGCTTTTATCTCCAATGTACCTTGATATTTTACTCAAAAAAAAAAAAAAAAATAGGTCATAAAAAGATAATAATGTTTACCTTATACTTAACAAGCTCCAACATTTTTGATCATTTCAGATCAGCATTCATTCAGTCGGATGTTGTTGCAGAGATTATAACACCTATTCACTACACTCCAAACCAAAAAGTAAAGGGTTATCAGCAGGGATGAACTAAGTGTGTATTTGGTGTTGTGTGTGTGGAGCACATAAATAGTGTTGGCAAGCCAATTAATTTGTTTATGAGTGTGCTCGGCGGGCTATGTGACCTCAGTGCCAGAGAGAGTTAGAGTGCATTTAGCAAGCTGATGGCCTCCAAATTAGAACTGGTTTGCTTCTATGCAAGAAGATAGATAGAGAGATAGATGATGTTTAGCTTTGAAAAGGACAGAAACAAAAAAAAAAAAACGCCTAGTTTGAGGTAAGACAACTCATTCTGTTAGCCCATGTTAGTGTTTATTTCTGGTTTAATGAGCAGTGCAACAGTTTGTTGACTCTATGAGATGCTTCACTAATTGGTAAGTGATTCAGAGGTATCTGTACAGTTTCAGTGAGTGACTTGCAGGTGCAAGGTAATGTGATACAAGTTTGATAGAGTAGGTGGACTGATGGAATTGGATGGAGCATATATCATTTTGTTCTGATTTATGGAAAAAGTCAGCAACAGATGCATGTTGAATGAGTCACAATTTTTTTGTGTGTGTCTAATTTGATGTTCATCTGCAGCTGATTTGAATTTAGTGATTAAATCTTGACAGAAACTTTGTCTATATATTTTTCAGCCTTGTTATACTACCATATGTGATTTTGCAACAGGCATTTGTTTTTATGTTGGCAGACAGCATGAGTTTCAGGCAGGGTGCCAGTATTAAGGGTGAGTAGGTTTCATTGTGTGGCCTCTGTGCTATGCTGATGGCAATAATACTGTATACACCTCTGTGAGAACTGCAAAGATGGATTCATGACTCATGTCAGGTTTACTTCTGGTATTCCAGGTTAGGTTAACTCTGTCAGCTCTGTGATTGACTGGCAATCTGTCCAGCATGTTCCTCACCTTTTTGCCAGCTGGGATCAGCTCAAGCTCCCCCTGCGAACCTCTTCAAAAAGGGATAAGTGGGTAAAGCTAATGGATGGACAAATTAAATTGGGGGTGATTATTACATACAGATGATATGTGTCCCAACATACTGGGTGAATATTAGCCCACTCAAGAACCAATAATACAATTTATGCTATTATCTCCTTATACTCCACCTTTCTTTATATATTCAGGGAAAGTCGATGAATAAATATTATCTAAATACAATAAACACATTTTCTCAATTTCAGACAGTTTTGTGGATTGATTTCTACTTTTGTCTAATTTTGTACAAACAGTGGTGAGAGTAAAACTGTCTCAGGACCCAGGATGACCCAATGTTTGCTGCTAATCTTGGGAATGATGTACTATAAGTTTGTTTGGATAGTAACAACGTCTAGCCTAAAGAAGGGGTTACAAGGATAAAAATAAACTTTTAACATTGAAAAGTTGCTGGCATAGACCTATGACTGACAAAACAAAATAGAGACAGAGAGTGGCCAGTCTGTCCACAACTGTCTGAGTGCTACACGTACTGGGTGTGGTGGATGTCTGGCCACTTGATCAAGAAACTTGAGTTTGTAGAAAACCTTGGAAAAAGGGGACTTAAAAAAAAAAAACACTGGTCTTGATGGGGTGTGCGACATGATAGTGAACAAAATTTGGAGAGTGAATCTTTAATAATGAACAAGTTAATTATGAAATTGTTAGTCCCAGCTGTATGGCTGAGTAGATGTGGAACCCATAAAATCTTGATACACTCATGCACATGTAATAGCAGTTAATGTAAATATTAATATTAATGTTCTGCTTCTGCTCAACATTATGTGTCACAGCACCAGAAGCTGGAGTGGTGTGCTAACAACAGTCGTTAAAAATGTAACTGGATGATAAAAAAGCAACAAGGAACAACTATAGATGTAAGGAACTGATTCTGAATGTGCTACAGTGGACGTCAGGAAAACTCAAATCCTACACAATGATGCATGAGAGGGCAACAACTTTTTTGAATGGCCACTGTCAGCCTTGTGACAGTGTGTTAATTGACAGTGTTTCTATGGGGGTGTGATGGATTGCCTGATTAGCGACCCTGGCAGTAGTATGCCTCACAGATGGCAAATTGAACAGTAGACAGATGCCCCCCGGGCCCCCTCCCACCCTCTTACCCTCAGCACAAACTCACTACACCCCACTAACATCTCTGTGTTCTACGCTGCAGCGCTTGCTCCTCTGCTTTCCCTACCTACTTTTTTTTTCTGTCCCATCTATCCCGTCATTAGCCTCTATTCAACATGCATACATTTGATTTGAGTCATGTTGTCTCAAGGTTTGGCTGTCCGTGGTTTTCAAAGTCACCCATTCAACTTTTATACATTAATACAATATGAATATGAATGTCAATTTAATTTATAGAAGAAAACTTGTTTTAGAATGGGCATAATCCTCCAATATTCCATATTTGTGAACAGTTCCGTGATACCAACCAGCTACTATACACATGCCAATGGGTTGCAACTAAATATTATCTTGATTATCAATTAATTTGTCCTATTATTATATTTACATGTATGTTGTAATATTTTATTCATTAGTAGATTACATTTAGAGTTTGTTGTTCTAGGGGGGTCATTTGTTTTCATAGCCGGTACAACACAGAAACATAAAGATATACCCCCATTCATATACAGATATGGACAGTACATGTCTACATTCATACATCCCAGCTTACAGCAGTGCAAGCTACTGTGGCAGTTTGTTTAGGGCAACTATGGCAGAAGTGACAAAACTTTTCTCCTTTTCTCCATGACTCCATAAAATGTAAGTGAAAAGTTAAAAAAAAAAAACATGTCCAATGTCTTTTCCGATCAAAGATATTGAATTCACAAATTGTTTCATATCTGTGGATCTAAGGTAAGCTAAGGTATCTGTCTATTTCCGTGCTACTGTTCAAAATTTTGCAGCCCTCTCATTTGCAGCATTTAGAAAGCATCAGGAAAACATATGTCGTCTGCTTCTCCTGTGACGACTTGAGTGAAGGGATTTTCAAATGTGCCGTGTGTATGTGAGTGTGTGTTTATTCAGCACAGAGGGAGCTTGTAACCACGGCCAGTGCATCATTAATACTGTCTCCCGCAGATGTACCGTCATTCTTGACAAATCACCAGGGCCTGCCATCGGGAACATTACAATCCCCGCTACACATCAGAAGTACACATGTACCATGAAAGAGAACACAAGTTTTCTCTCTTCGTGACGGTGGATGCTTCGGGGGTGAAAGGCTCTGGGGTCTCAGTGAGGGCTAAGTACTTGAAGAAAGAAAGTAGGCCTGCTTTCTAATGTGCAGCTAATCAAGCTTTGATGCATTCCCTCGCCTTGTAAGTCCATGTGTTGTATTCTTTTTTTTTTTTTTTTTCCCCATCTCTAGCCTAGCAATGTCCTGCCTGCTCATCCAATTACCCTCAAGCACGTCTTTGTTTTATCTCGCTCGACTGAGTGTCTTTTTTTTTCATTTTTTTTCAATAAAGGCCAGCACTCTAGCCAGCAAGTGGCCCCCTCACTTGTAGGAGAGGATGTGGGCAACAGAGAAAGAGTATTAGCGCTATTGCACTAATGGTTTTTACCTGTGTGTGTGTAACTTTTGCCGCTTCGCTACTAAAGTGTCCCGTCGCTCCAGTGGTTTGGAAAGCGTCTGTTATATTCAGTCCACAGAACAATCATGGGATGCAGATGGAGCCCGAGCTTGTCGTGTCTAAGGCTTCCTGCAAGTGCCCTTTGCAAATGCCACAGACAATGATGAGTAGGAGAGAACCGCAGCTCCATCTCCATCTCCATCTGCATGCCTGACCAAGCTAGGCGCTAGTGTGTCAAGTGTTAAACTTACGGTGAAATGAGCTTTGTAATCCAATGATATCTTGTCAGCTCAAATCTGTTGCTCGGGACTAGAAGTGCAGTTTTTTTGGCTAGAACACCAGGCGAGCAGTTAACAGGAATATTGGGGTAGATGCTGCGATTCACAGAGTCGATAATAGAGAGTAATACATCTGGATAAAGGAATAAATGTGGCATATACACATAAATACACCCACACACAAACTCTCAAGTTTGAACACAGGTAGGAAACAAAGCACACGTGACTATTATTTGACTTTAGCAGTCATGCAAATCTATTTAATATCATTGTAATCTTACACACACACTCGCAGTACCATACAAAACACAACACACAAACACAGTCACATACTTGAGCTTGTCCTACCGCCTCGCCTTACTCTCTTTCTGTATGTCCCTAAAGTGTGCGTTCATGCATACTTTAGTTCCGACTGTAAACGAACAGAGCACAAGTGGGACAGAAACAGGTGAGTCTGAAATGGTCTCTCACACACACGCGCACACAAACGCAGAAACATGATTGTATGGTCTAGGAGGTGCTGTGGTCCATCTGCCATCATAGGTTTATGAGTGGGTAGTGTGTGTCTCATCTTCCTCCATTCCTCTCTCTTACTAATCCTCCCACTCATTCACACCCACATACAACTCACTTCTCGTTCCAGACTCTAGATCCAATCCTCCTCTTCCTTCCTTCCTTCCTTCCTTCATTCCTTCTTTCCTTCCTTCCTTCCTCTCTCCCCCCTCTCTCTTTCTCTGTGTTTCTTCCTTCCTCTCTCTCTCTCTCGCTCTCTCTCCTGTTCATATTTGTGTTGCCAGGATCGATCAGTAGGTTAATCCTAATACTGGTTGAGAGCTGTTGGCACTCTCTGGCCCAAGTGCACACACACACGCGTGCGCATACACACAAACACTCACGCACAAGAGCAGTGATGCAGATTGTAGATAGTGCCAAAAGCGCTGTCTGTAAGTGGGCCGTTTGGGAACCCAGTCAGCTTGAAGCTGCTTATGTGTGTGTGTGCGTGCATGATTCTCTCCACTCCTGGATTCCCATCCTCTTGACAGTTTTTTTTTTTTTGGATTTAGGTTTCTTTCTGTCATGACATACTGATTTTGGTATCTCTCTCACATACGTAGCGTCTACAGATGCTTATTCATTTGTTGCTCTTTTTCTGTCTATCTGTGCATCCGAGGCCCTTGTTAAAAGAGTTCTCCTTCTGCCCAGACATGGGCGACCTTGTCCTTCGTGTACATCTAAATGGCATTAACGAGAAAATGTTCGTAGACACGCATGAAAATATGTTGCAGTACAAGGCTGTGCAAAATATTTTCTTGGTTAAGAACTTTGCTCCAGCCTGTGTTTCTCATTTAATCAAGGCTGGTTTTCTGAGACAAGCTGTTTTCATCAAATAGAAATGTTGCAATTGATGGGGAACAATGTAACAGTTCTCCACTATTGCAACGCTAACCATATTGGATATTTAAAAACTAGTGCATGCCTCTGGTTAGGCTATACCTTGGCTCAGTCTTTACTGCAGTGGTCCCAGGTTCGATTCCAATCTGTGGCCCTTTGCTGGATGTCATTCGCTTTTCTCTCAGTCCACTTTCATGTCTATCTTAAGCTGCACCTATCAAATGAAGCCTAAAAAGTCATTTAAAAAACCTAATTTGTACATCTTATGATCTTATGTTATTGTTACTTTGATGCTTACCTGTCACAAACTCTTAGACTCCAAAGTCAAGACCAACATATTTTCTGGAATTTGAAAAGCATAAAAATGTCAAGGTCTAAAATGTAAACCATAAGTGTCAAATCAGCCACACCAGTAAGACAGAAATGGAAATGGCTAAATGTTTTGTCTTTGCACTTGTGTTAAACATGCTCTGTGATCTCACATGCCTCTATGAGACTATCGATCCAAACCTAAGCAATTATTCAACCCTTTGCTCTTGCATATCCTTAGAGTAACTGCCAGAAATACACTATTGTATTGCACATTTGAATATTGTAAAATTATGGCTGCCAGACTTTATTTGTTTGACTGTTGAAGTTGGTGAAGCTGCAAGATATTTGTGCCACTGACAAAACCATGGGGAAATTATTACCATTGTGTAGGTCAAATGATCACTGGAGACAGCTACAGTCTGTGTTGCAGTAAGAACTTCCTAGGAGTTTATGTATCTGTCTACTAGGTTGGCTACATTTTCATACATACACAACATTGCGAGTGCATGCAGACACAGGTGTAAGACCAGCCAGTAACCATGGGTTATTTTTGCTTTTTGCCTGATGAAAACTTCATACAGCTTCTCTGTCTCTCTCTGCTCTTTTTCTTCCTTACTTTCATCTGGTGGCTCCATGGAATTGATTTCTACCCGCCAGTGTGTTGCCTTTGTGAGCAATGCACAAGCCGGGGAGAGGGAAAAAGAGAGAGATGGAAGGCCCTATTTTTCCTTCAAGGAGGGTTTCACACTCCTCCCTCGAAGGAGGCTTTTCGAGCTCACCCCTTTTGGTTTTTGGACAAGAACAAAGAGAAATGTGGGCACAAATGCATCAGGTTCAGTCTGGCTGGTTTGACTGGAGGATGCTGAGGAGACGGGTAGCCTTCAACCCACAGAATCAATTCACCAGCAGAAAACTTCACCGCACTAAATGATAACACACCTTGAGAGGCCTGGCCTCTGACACAGGAGAAAAATAGCTGCGTGAGAGAACTGTCGTGGGAGACATAAACATATTTTTGTCAGCCAGCCCAAAGTTGTCTCTATCATCCTGTGTAGGCAAACTGTACCTTTGGGGGCATCACTGTTTTTCAATTGTTTTTTTTCTGTCTCTAATATAATGTTTTTTTCGAGTTTGAACTATATTATTGACATTCTCCTTACTTTATAAATGTTACTCTTTTCTCGGGTGTAATTCTATATTGTATATTGCACATAGTTTTACCACAGCGCCAGATTTGGTCTGATCCAAATACCCTCTGATTTGCATGTTTCATATGGATGACAGTAGTATCCTTTACATTCACTATATGGCCAAAAGTATGTGGATGACCCTTTAGAAAGCATCAGGTTTTGTGAGGAACATGACAATGCCCTTGTACACAATGCCAGGTCAATGCATGAAGAAAACGTTTTCCCAGTTTGCTTTTAAAGAACTTGACTGGCACAGGGACCTGACCTCAACCCCATTGAACACCTCTGCAATTATTTTTTTACTGAGCCAGACCTTATTATCCCATATTAGTGCCTGACCTCACCGATGCTCTTGTGACTGAAATCGTATGCTAAGACATCCCAGAAGAGTGGAGGCTGTAATAGCAGCATTAATGCTCATAGCCTTGGAAAAAAGACATTACATATGGATGTAATACTTGGATCAAGTGCCCACTTATTATGTACAACCTCGTTTTGCTTCCTTAACAAAGAGAATTATTCAAGGAGCTGTGGATGGCTTTGTCTGTAGCCAGTGACATAGCATGATTGCCACATTGGACCCACACCAATACCACTGCTGCTCGCTTTTTGCAGGATGAAAAGGATGTGAGAAATTACCTGCTGGGTGGTTACACAGAGGCCCTATCCTCTGTTGCCATCCTCCTCTGCCCCATGGTTTTCCATCCTTCCTGTTTGTGGGGCTGGACTGGTTTGCTCGATAGTGAGACATTGTAACTTCCACCCATGTCCCTCGAAGCAAAAGGGCAGAAGTGGAATGACATTATCACTGCCTGAAAAAACACGGTTTGTTGGAACACAATGCCGTGTCACCTGGCAAAGTGCTGCACTCGCTAATCAATTATGTGCAAGTGCATGTTCCTGGTAGAATGGTACATTGTGTATTTCTATTATTTACTTCATCATCATCATGATGATTGATTTACCAGTAGACCAGTAACATCCTTGTAATATTATGAACAGATGTGTGATGTTTTGGTGCCTGATAAGCCTTTTAATTCATCGATCTGTTGCTCCAATTGGGACATCTGTGTCTTGTTTTCAGCCTGCAGGATTACTTACTCTCAACAGGAGAGCAATGAGGCCAATCACACCTAGGACAACATGACATCATATCCTTGAAAAAGATCAAATCCTATCAAAACACAATCTTTTCATCCCTTACGTTATGCAACCATGTTTTCCATGATAATGTCATGGCAACAGCCTCTGAAAGTCCTGCATGTCTTTTTAGGCGATATTCTTCTGCCCATTTGGCTATGTCCTCCATCAGCAAAGGGGCCATTAAATGATCAGAACATCTTTCTGAAAGCAGATAATCCACATCTCTCTGCTGTCTTCTCTATCAATGGTCTTCTGAGTGAATGCATTAGCACGACCTTTTGCCATGGTAAGAAATACATGCTGTGCCCCCTCCTGTCTGATCTCCCAGCTGGGAGGAAGCAATTTATCTAAGTCAAACCAATGCATCCAATACTCCACGTAAATTCTAAATGTTGGTAAAATGGTGGTAAAATAAATGTGCTGATAAGATGAGTTATTTTTGTTGGCTGGAGAATTGGGAGCTATTGGAAAGTATCTTCGAGAAAAAAGCTAAAACTTCAAGTAGAACTTATTCTCCAGGCAAAAATCCCAATAGAATTAAACTAAGAAAATATTTATTCAGCATACTAGTGCTCTTAAACAAGAACCAGGTGGTTGAAACAAGTGGCAAGTGGATATCTAAAGAAATATATATGTTGCAGCCTATTGACAATTTTATGTCAATACAGTTATTTTCGTTACTCTATATTCCATTAATACCCATGTAGTTAAAATATTTAATATTCCCACAGTAAAACATAAATACAGATGATGTAAACATTAATGGCTTATTTACATGGTGGAGACAACCACTAACTACCAGTAACTGATGTATATGTATTTAGCATTATCAATATGAATTAACAATTTTATATGTTTAAAAAAAATCTCAAAATATAACTATTATACATTTGTTATTATGAAGCTGGTGATTATTGCATGTCAGTTAATTAAAGTAAATATCTCTTTTCCATGTTCCATGAGTGTTTGTGATTTTCAGAAGAGAGTTGAGGTTTAGAATAGAAATATAATTTATTTAGAGTTTTGAACGGTGTCTTTAGATTCTAGGTGGTGAGATTTTTCCACGTGTGTCAAACTCCTTCTTGCTATTTTCCCTCATGTGTCGCTTTAATTCTTGTGGGAGGGAAACCTCTATTAAATGTCAACCAGAAAGAGCTGACAGTGCAATCATATCTTTAAGGCTTTCACTGAGTAAGACATTTTAAATGATAAGGCTCTAAACTGAAGTTTACTGACGCCTCTGTGCTCTGTCTTATCTCATATGTGTGTATATATGTTTCTTTTAATGGCGTTTCTGCTGTATTGTACATTATAGCTTTTTGAGTGACAGAAGAGGAAGGAAAGGGGAGGAGACAAGGTGGAGGGTGAGAGGAATAATAACCATGTAGCTATGGGCCATCACAAGCTATTTTTGCCCTCTACTGTGTGACATTTACTATAATCATACTCCAGTCTTGCTAATGCATGTAGTACTTTGAGATGTAGTACTTTGAGAAAGCCCCCCCCCCCTCTCTCTCTCTCTCTCTCTCTCTCTCTCTCTCTCTCTCTCTCGCAGCACCACTGCACCTACTGTGATGCAATAATACAATCACATATGTATTATTATATTAAGTCACACAATTAAAGGACATGTTACGCATTGTTTCAGTATGCACTGCTTTATGTGCCATAAAAGTTAAAATTCTAAATTAGTTTCACTTATCAATGTCATTGGTCTGACTTTGGTCCTGAACTTCCTGCACCCTGCAGCGCTGGTGGAGAGCCTGTGATTTTTTCTCAAAGTCATTGTGGTGAATTTGGGAGGTGGAGGGTTTAGGGAAGCAGAGTGAGCCAATGATGGAGATAGCTGTGATTGCCTAGATCTGTCGCCTTCTGCTTTGGTTCACCGCCAGCGTTGTGGTTTGACTTCCAATCGACTTCAGCTCCAGATGTTCCCAGCTATGTGCTTTGTGTGTTTGTGTGCATATGTGCTGAACTTGATTTTGGCTATGGATGTGTGGGTGTGACCATATGTATATGTGTAGGGGGATGCTGTATGTGTGAGTGTGTTTTCATCTAGCTGTTGTCTCATTTTCACCTTGCAATAATGTTTTCTGAGTGGTCAAACGGAGTGAAGATACAGTATGTCAGATAGCACAAAGGCGTTTGCACAGAACGTCTCAAAACATTAATAACAAATGGGCGATATGTCCCTTGTAATAAAAAAGAGTCCCCATTTTGAACTGGTATTCACGGAGCTTGCAAAAAGAAATGTATCATACAAGACACTGAGATACCTTTAGTAACATTTTTTTTTAAATAGACCAAAATATAATATTTAAAAAAGCTGGTCATTGGTCTCTTTCTTCACCAAAGATCAAAATCATCTTTTTCACTATCAATGTCACTATTTCATTCTCCATCTACCCAGCTGACTGCCACTAGCTCTCAGCTGTTCTCTGGGGATTATGAAAGGGTATTGTGAAAACACAAGAAGTCACTAAGTAAAATAGAAAAAGCAGTCTGTGGATAGATGGCACAGTCATAATTAGAAAACAAATCAAATCATTGGGATACTGTAAATTGTAAGACAGATACATGCTATTGTATCTGCTCCTACTCTCTTAGCAATAATAGTTATAATAACTCATTAGTTAGTTCATGGCCTTGGTTGTGTAATTTGGGCAGTTCTCTTCTCATGAATCCTATTTAAGCTTTTCCTTTCAAGACAGACCAGCCACCATGGACGTCCAGGAGTGAAGCAGTAGACACTCTAGTGAAAGCATGACCCTCTCCATTGTTGAAATAAGGGTTTAAGCTATAATTGAACATTTTACAGCACATCATTTGTTGAGAGTAATATTGCATATTCCACAGTAACTCCAACTCTGTTTTATGGCTCTGTATTTTATGTCAGTAAAAACATCAGCTTCAAAATGTGTCTGTACCCAACTTTGTTCTCTTAACAATTAGCAAACTGATTTAGACTAAATGACCTAAATTACTGCCAGTCTCATGCCAACTGAGCCTATTATTGGTAAAATTTGCTGGAATGATGAGTTGTCCTGCAATTGTGGACACATTTCCTGCAAAAGACTTAATTACTATTCACTTTCTGTGGAGAACTTGGCTTCTCATTCAAGAATGCACTAATCTCTCTCTCTCTCTCTCTCTCTCTCTCTCTCTCTCTCTCTCTCCCTCTTTTTCTCTTTTGCTAACTCTCCATTAAACATCCAAAGGTAAGGGGATTGGAATTAGTTTTTGCTCTTTTCTTGTTTAGAAAGTGGCCTGATACAGAACCAAGCTGTGACACAATACTTACTTTTCATTACACTCACATTCTCCTCTCACTGCAACATATACCCAACACATTATATTAATCGTGTATGTAAATCATCATTATGCTGCTGCCACAACACTCACATCAAAACTAGGCTGCTGTTCTGAGCCCCACTTCCACCCCATCATCCACCAGCAGGCCCTGAGTCTGCGTTCCCTGAGAGGGCAAGTTATTATCGTTGCTCCCCCTGCTGTGCTGAGCTTGGTGCTTCTTTGTTGACAGCAAGGAGGTCAGAGCCTAGATGACAAGCAACAACTCTGTACATTTTCTCCATTCACATAATCACCCATGCTCTGTGGGTTGGCAGACTTGTCCAAGGCACTGAACGCCAGAATGCTCCCAAGTGAGCAGGCTAGTGCCTTGCATGGCAGGTCCACTGTGTGTGCGTGTGTGTGCATGTGGGTGAATGTCAGGCATAAAACATTTTGTTCGGTTCTCAGTTTATAAGTGCTAGGTAGGTAGGTGTTGTCCATTTAGTGAGTAATGTCACTAAATTTAGGTACAGCACATACAGTATTGTAGTTCAGGCTAGACCACTTCTCTTCTTGCCAACACTCAGGTGACAGCAAAAGAGCATCGTGTTTTCAGCAGCACAATTTATGGCACATTTAAGTTGCACAGCTGGAGCTTAAAAGCTTTTGCTCTTTTATTCCTAGTTTTGTGGTCACAAAATTGTCTCGTGTGTGTGTATATATATATATATATATATATATATATATATATATATATATACATATATATAGACACACACACACACACACACAAACAAAACAACTCTGGGTGGACTTATATTTTCCTTTTTGTTGAGTATGTGTGTGAGGAGTCATTCATATGAAGTTAGTTAGAGTTCAGTGATATGATAACAAACTTGACTTTTACATTTTTTATATGCGTTGTTAGGTTACTCTCAATGTATGACCCCCTCTGTGTGTGGCATTAATGATGAGGTACATACATACTATACAGCATTCAAGCCGATATTATCAGCAGATTTTAGCTTAGCTCGCAGACGCTCTCACATACATTGGTATCTGCATACACTAGGCTAATAAGTAACAGGAAATTGCTGTATAGAAATTGTAGTATGATTGATATGTTTGAGGTCATTTAGATATAGTGTTATAACACTATTAACACTGGATACCAGAATCACTGACAAAAACATGTTGGCTGATATATCCATATTGTTTTGTAATTAATATTTGCCTCTAAAATCCAGTACTGGACCAGCTCTAGTTTGTGTATAAACCTATGCATGGGTGTGTATGTGTGTGCACGTTCATGTGTGAGATCCAGATAAAAAGACAAACAGATACAGATGATGGCAGAGAGACAGACCCCAGAGGGAACAGTTGAGTTTGAAAAGGCGGAAGTATTTGTCTTAAACAATCTTCCTTTTACAGGTTTACTCTAGCCATGCTTGCAGTAATGTGTTTTTGACTCCCATTGACTCTGAATTGCATTTCATTCGGCGCCCTGCAATCCACTTCCCTCTCTCTTTCTTTCTCTCTCTTTCTCTCTCCTTTTATTGCATCTCATCAGCTGTGGGGAAACAGCCCAGCTGCTGCTGTGATGCCACTCACGGCCAATGCGCCCTGACAGATTCCAATTAAGTTGGAAAGTGTAACGTATGAATATTAGAAAGTACTCTGACACAAACATCATCCCCTTCTTTTGTTGCATTATGCAGCTTGTAGTCAGGGGGTCTCCACTGGTCCACCATTTCCATAAAGTTTATTTCTCCACTACCTTCCACTCTGCTGACTCTATCTCTCTGGTGCCCCGTCTCTCCCCTAAGGCTATTTATTAACATCTGTAAATATGCCCGCCATGCACACATAAACTCTCATTTAAGGCCCAAGATGTGGTTTTGTCAATCAGTGCATCTCTATTTGGCTTCCCGTTCACATTCCAATGAACATTTGTGGGTGTAGGAGTGAAGTGAATAGAGACTCGAAACAGGAGAATTTATAAATAAATTCAAACCTGTATGATATCTTATTTCTATGTGCATTGAATTATATCAGTGTGAGCTGAATAGCTAGAAATTGTAATTTTTCATACAAGAAAATCTGAATAGCAGCGCCTATAAACTTTTTTTTTTTTCCCTATGTGTGTGTCTGTTTGTTTGAGACTGAACTGGCAACCCCGAAAACTGCCAGCTCTGTGGTAGTTACATCAACGCACAGCTCAGCTTCATTCTGACAGACTTCCGTTGCCCCTGTGCTGAATGAGAGCATTCCTCTGAGCTGCCAGTTCCTGCAAGTATGTGTGTGTGTATGTGTGTGTCCCACTGTTAGCGCCATGAGGCAGAGCCAGGGCCCCATGGATGGGCTATAGAGCATGTGTGACCTCATCTCAACCTGGCTACCCACTTTGCCTCAGATGGTGATAAGAGGGATTGCCAATCTTACTGTCTGTCTGCCTACTAGAAGTGCATTTGCCCCTTTTACTCAGTCTGCTGCATCTTAAACTCCTTTTTAAATGTGATTATAATTGCCTAAGTCATGGATAGCAATGGGACATACAGGGAAGAGAGAAGATGAGAGGAAAGGGGAGATTGCCTGTAATGAAGGTCAGGAAGTAGCTAAAATGCCTCTGATGTGAACTGAGTAAAAGAATAAGAAAAGTTTGTTATATTTCACATATGTTTACCACATTTATTATTATTATTATTATTATTATTATTATTATTATTATTATTATTATTATTTGACCTCCTAAAGACCCTGTTCCTGGTGTGTAAGGAAATAGAAAACCAAAACATCTAACTGCAGTCTAGAGCATCCATATGAGGTGAATGTCCAGTGACAACTTGGCAAAGCTGCATTTAGAAATCTTCATGGGTGTGAAAGTGGGTTTAGACAGTGCTGCTACAAGATGTTCAGTTGGCCAGCATCACAAACAGTGTGGGAGCTCTGTTTACAGACTTTATGTTTATGCTACATTGTGCTGCACCTTTTGACCTGTAATTCATTTACAGTCGGACTCAAATAGATCGTTAGAACAGCAGAGACACCAATTCATCTATTTTCTCCGCCAGATCATTTTTAGCTGTGTTTTCTAAGAAGATGTCAATCACACTGATTTCTGGCATTTATTTTTGTCAGTGCTGGCTCCAGAAAGCCTGACAGTGATGGTGTTGTCTTTTGCTATAATTTTGACACCTCAGTCCTACACAGAGCTGTCATGTCCTTGCCCAAATGAACTTACATACAGTATGTAAATGCATATTCAGATTGTGACGCTGGTTGACCTTAACCAATGTTACTATTACATCGATCTTCATTAGAGGAAGGAGAAGGCATACTTTATTAATCCCTAAAGGGGAAATGATTTGTTTTCACTCTGTTGTTTGCATTACATTTACACGCAGGCCTGAAATTTACACATGCACAAACAGCACCTATACACAGGCATTAATGTATGGAGAGATGTCACTGGATGTCACTATCACTGCCTTTATTTGTTTGCCTATAAATAAAGGCATAAAAAAGATTCTCTTCAGCTTCTCTGCATTCCCTTTTCACTAAACAGCACACTGTAGCCTCAGAGGTCAACTGTGCCTAGCAGAGAAATAAACTTTAGACAAGTCAAAGTTTATTTAAACTACTACCAGTCCACTGTGAAATGTCACTGGACTTCTTGCTGCAACAGTTGGACTCAGTGTGGAGGAAATGTTGGCTGTTTTAACTGTTCTGGGGTAAGACATGTCAGTCATATATTATAAGCCAGTGCAGCCTCAGCCTCTACCAGCATCTTTTGTGGCTCCACAGGTGATGAAGTAGCAGGCCATGAAGTTGCTGCCTGCAGACAGCCTTCCATTTATCACCAACAGTATAAAAGTTAGTTCTTGGCCACACAACCCAATCTTTCCTGCCCCCAAAAATGTCTTATGCGTTGGTTTCCACCACAACATTAAAGCCTTAAAATGACCAGAGTTCCTCTCCCACACAGTGTCAAGAAAAAAATAAATCCTCTGGACTGCAGTGGACAGTACAGGTGTACTGAAGCTTGGAATTTGGTCTAGATATACTGTACACACACATTAGTGTCTGCACACTGCATATTTATGATTGGATATGCATATATAACCTGCACAAACACATACATATAACCAAACACACATATACTATAGACAAACACAATACAGAAACAAGTTAATATGGTGAGTTATTCCTTTACTTGTCCTGTCTGTGGGAGTGGACTCTTTTCTTCAGGCAAATTCTCATTTTCATGTTCAGCTGCGGCTAAAAAAATTCTAATAGTGAAGTTGTGAATCAGTACACACAATGTGTGAAATTAGTTTTGCAATAAACACAAAATCTGTAACTAATTCTGCAAAGATTTTTGTGTGTGTGTGTGTGTGTTTCATAAATATCCATTTGCCAGTTCATTTGTTGACAGAATGTGTTACCTTCTGATTCCTTCTACTACAACCAAATACTAAATTAATCAATATGATTACATAACAGGTAAACATGTATACATGCAACATGTTTTTTGTAATTTAAGTTATTCCCTCGACACCACATGGACTTAGCCTTAACACCAGGAGAATGTAATCATCACTTGCAGTATTTTCAAGCTTATTTGACCAAAGTGACGTCATGGATTTCTGTGGATGATAACTTGTTTGCTGTTGCCTTGTATGTTTATATGTTGGACTTAGCAGAAGAAGGAAACATCCTTTTTTTAGTAGTATTGTTGCAGGACATTGATTTAGATGAAAAATGGCAAAGATGAGTCAAATCAAACTAGCCAATGTAAAATATCTGGTTGAGTTACATCCACTGGCTTTGATTTATTTTTTTTTTTTTTTTTTCTCTGACCACCATCCTTAGCCTCTTTTTCTCTCCCACAGAGTGGTTGAAGTGAAGCTACATTGACTGTGACTCTGGCAGGGTCAAGCATGACAGCCTGGTTGCTAGTTGGAGAGCCAGCCACACTGCCTGCAGCCAGAGCTGTGGCTCAGTGCAGCCTGCACATCTCTACATGCATGGATATGATGGCTAGTCTGACTGGACCAGAGAAAGCTGTGAGATAGATAAAGTCTTGCAGAGGGCAAATCGAAAAATAGCAGTTTATCATCTTCAAAAGAATTCCACATGGATATGGTGGAGAGGAGAGTAGAGTAGAGCTGAGGGAGGAGAATTATATGTTGGCAACATATCCTCCCCTTCTGGCTAAAAGAACAGTAGATTGGAGTGTGAATACTTGTGTGTAAGCGCGTGTACAGGGTTGTGTGCACTGTCCATCAGGGAGAAATCGAGCAAACCAAAGATAGATGTGTTTTCCAAGTAACTTAAATGCACTACTCTAAAATGAAATCACCAGCATTCTGCAACACTTGTACAAATACCTCTTTGATGACTCCCTCAAACTCTCCTTAAATCCCCTTGTCTCAGTTCTCCCTGATGACATACAGGGACATAAAGGCACATTCAACCACAACATTTCCCAAAGCGAGTGTTGAGTAAAGACTATTGAATGCCAGAACAATGGGGACAGTTTTGTCACCTCGAGGCCCAGATATCGACTGGGGAAATGTTTCGTTTTGGTACCAAAACCAAGTGGGGGTTGGGTTGGATGAATGTGACTCTTGTACAGATCACTGTTTGTGCCTCTGTCTCTATTACCATCGGCAGTTCATTATGTGTTGGTGGCATCCTGCTGGTTTCAGCATTGCCTTTCCTGTGATAGATTTATAATTCCTTAGCAACATTCAGTAGACAAATTACAGGGTTTGAGGTGGACATTTCTCCCTGTTATTCTGTTTTCTTCTCTCTATTGCACTTTGATTCTCACTCAGTCTCAGTTTCTTGCTCTTTATTGCTCTTTGACTTTGTGCCTTCTGGTCAATATTTCTTTCTTTGTATCTCTATTTCCATTGTTGCTCTCTCTCACTCCCTCTCTGGCCCCTATCAAAGACAAGCCTGTAGAGTCCATCACCAGAATGAGAAAGCAGTATCTCAACAAACAGAGGTTGTTATTTTGGCCAGGAGTGCTTCTATAATATGTAGCCTGCTCTCTAATGTTAGCCTTGACCAAAGGTGGACCAAAACAGCCCATTAATCTTTGGGACACACAAACAACCATGTATTGTATACACACTTGCAACAACAGCAACAGCCTGTGTGTGTCCTCAAATACACAGATGAATGCACAAAACACACACACACACACACACACACACACACACACACACACACACACGCACACACACACACCCTGGCTCTGTTTTGCCTGCATCACTTGCTACAGCCAGTTGACCCGTGCACTAGAAAAACAGGTTCAGTAATGGGATCAGTGGCCACTGGCAGGCCCTTTCACCCACAAACGCATAGCCTCTGCTTACAGTAAGTGGATGAGAGATGGACTGAGAGGAAGAGCAATGGTGGACAAGGAAATGCACTAACTTAAAGTTCCTGGTGGGCGTTTTACTCTATGAATCAGTGCCAAAAATCAGCTCTTAAAAGTAACCTGAAAGCTACATGACAGAAGAGTCACACAGCCACACACTGCAAATAAATTCAGCTGTTGATTTATCATAAATATCAAAAGCTCATGCATATCCATCCATCCATCCATTTTCCGCTGCTTGTCCAGGGTCAGGTCACGGTGGCAGCAGGCTCAGCAAGGTGTTTCAGATGTCATATAATATTTTCCAGTTCCTCCTGCGGGATTCCAAGGTGTTCCCAAGTCAAATTACATATATAATCTCTCCAGTGTGGTCTGGGACTACCCTGGGGTCTCCTACCATACTCCAATATTTAGGTGTAAATTTGGCATGGCTTCATACTTTGCCATTAATACTGTCATCAATGTGAATTTACTGTTGGAAAGGGTAGCTTTGGTACCATTTAGTCTCTCGCAGTCAAAAAGGAACAGATATTGAACAATATAATAACCAAAAACATAAGGTGAGTATAGTCATGCTACTAAGTAACTCCTGAATCCCTATGGACGGAACAGAAATTCTTCCATGTGAGTGTACCAAAACAGAGACATTCATCAAAAACTATTTATCATCATTCCAATGCATCTTTAAATGGTGGAGGCAAGACATGGAAAGGAAAATGGTGTGTAGACAAAAATGTTTTGATGGGAAGAGGAGGACATGGTCAGTTTATGAAAGCGCAGGGGCTTTATACACACTCATCTCAAAAGAAACACAGTACCTCACTATTTGAACACTGTGAGCAGACCAGTGCTCATTTTCATGTTGGCTTCAGATTTTGCTTAAAAATACATCAGTCAGAGAGATGAAGGAGAAAGCCTTCAGAGGCACTAGAAAAGAAAAACCAAACGGGGATTCACTGACAGATTTGCCCTTTACTCCCAGCTGTTACACAAGTCCTCTAAAGAGCCCAGTCACAATGAAAGCATAGCATGTTTTTTTTTTTTTTTTTTTGTTTTCTAACACCAACGCTACACAAGGCTCTCTGCACTCCTCAAATGTCCTGCTTCCTACCCCATGTTAGTTTCCATTGTATTAAAGTAGGCTTCTTTTAGAAATACGTTGGGGAAAAAAAAAAAAATCTCTGTGGTGGGTTGAAATCCCATTTGCGAAGTGAGCTGTGGTCCATGGGATCAAGCGTTGCTGCTAGACAAAGAAAACTGAAAGCGGGGCAGGAACAGTGAGGTTACAGACAAGTCTAATTAGTTGGAGAGAGGGGCAGTGATAGAAGAGAGACAGAGAGAGAGAGACACACACACCGGAGGGGAAGCTGACTCATTCATCACCACTTTCTCTATTTTTTAACTCCTTGGGACATTTTCTATCTTTTCTATAAACATGTTCCAAGTTTGTTGAGTGAGGATAGTCAAAAATAAATTCGAGAAAGATAAAGTTTTTTTTTTTTTTTTGAGGCAGACTGTAGCTTAACAGGCAGTGCTACCACCCTCTAAGACTCTTTTTTACATGCAGTGCTGCTTATTCTGGCTCCAGAAGGTTACTTCTCGTAGTTAAAAGAACCAAAGCAAGCTTTCAAGTTATTATGAGATAAATCCCTTCCTGAGATGACAGTAAAACTTTGATTTTAGACCAAAGAAGGACAAAACCCCTTTCATCTCCCTCTTTATTTGATTAAAATGAACACTGTGTGGCCGTCGGGTGTGCTGCTGTAACAATCTGACCCAGGTCAAATATGACCACAGAAGTTGTTAAAATAACAGTTAAACAACCCACAGAAAGTCAGCTTTAGACCTTGAAACCAGCCATAAAAACTTAAGTGTGCTTTTAGAGATCATCTTCTTGAGGCAGTGCCTACCCCACAACGTTTTGAGTATCAAACAAACCTGTAGGCTTACAGCTGCCGTCCTCCATAGAGGAGAACTTTTCAGAGCCACAGGGGTGAGTGTTTGATACTCAAAACATATTTGGGTGGAGTATTCCTTCGAGGCTTTAAATGTAGCTTTTACTCATTGAACAGGCTCAGCAGGCAGGGGAAGTCAATGTGCCAACCCATAGATAAGCAAGTAATTCAACGATCCAGCCAGACTCTGGAAGTCTGTTCAGTTTTGTTGGCCCACAACTGCCCTGTCGCTTTCTCAAATCTGGTACAGACAGGAAAATGTCATAGTGAGGTACATTTGCACACAGACAGAAAGGGGAAGAAGAAGTTTACATGACTGCATTTCTTTCCCCCATCTTCAGTTACATCGACAGCTCTAACGAGACCTCCCGAGACTTTGTGCCACAATTTAGCTCACAATCTCAGCGGTTTTAAAAACTTACAAAAAAAACTGCACATCGTGTACTGGACCACACAGTCACAATGGAAGTGGGTGGGAGTCGGGTCTCTTATTTCTCATACTGTCTGCCCATCCCGGTTGTCAGCATATGACTACTTCTGTTGAGAAGACAAGTGTAGTGCACTGGTTGCTGCAGGGCATTGTGTTTGTTGCAGCATCCCCATCCTGAATTTCAGCTTGTAGAGCAGGTCTTCTGCAGGGTGGGTAATACATCCTAAAACAAAATGCAAGAAAATGTGGACAAGGGACACATCGATTTCTTGGATTTTTTACATAAGTTTATCGAGTTTAAAATTTAACTTCGCTATTCAAAAAGTGACAATTGATTTGACACCTCTTGTTTGCTTTCCTCTCCTCTGTACAGTTTATTGTGTCACTGAAAAATATCCCATACTCCTCTGACTCTGAGAGACGGCTCACTCCACTCTGCGATTTTTAAAAAAAATTTTTTTATTCATTTTTTATTTTCCAAATGACAAATTCATGAATATTTATGCCATTTGACATTTGTTACAGAACAGTTAGGCACAGTTTTGAGAAGCAGTGACAAGTTACAGGCTGTTTGAAGAACAAACATTGGAGTTGAATCATCAAGAGGAAAGTTGAGATGCATTATCTTCCATCCTGCCTCCTCCTCCTCCTCCTCCTAACACACACCTCCGATAACTTTGTGAGATCTTCAGAAGGTGGGCATCTGGATGTAACAAAGAAACTTTTGAAATAAAGCGGTGTGACTGAGTAACTGTGCTTTGCAGGTAGCTTCACTGTAAATGGACAGTACTTCTTAAATGTTCCAGAGTAATCTTATCAGATTTATGGTGTTTTCCTTTGAGTATCATCATGAATTAGCATATGGTTGTCAAAAACAGCTGCCATCTTACAGGCTTTAATGTTGGCTCAAAGCTAGCTTGTGATGGCAGGGAAGCCTTTTTTTTTTTTTTTTTTGTTTGTGGTGAAAACAGAAGGAAATGCCAGGCATCACATAGTAAACAAGGTTTTGATATGAATGTTAGCTTGCAAAATATTGCTCCTGAGCCATCTCAGCGGAGTCTGTGGCAAACTGTAAATAAGGAGACCAAAGGGGAGAAATGTCTAATCGTCCTTGAAAAGGATGTGCCACAGTTTTTTAATATCTTCTGCCCCGATGCCCAAAGGTATTGCAGCAGGGTGGGAGGAGCGGGGGAGGTATGTGTGGCAGGGGTGCTGTCGGTGCCGGGTGATGGGGCATTACTCTCGCGCCATTGACTTCATTACAGTCCCTCTCACATATCCATCCCTCAGCCTCTCTAAATGCCCTTGCCAGCCTCTAATTCACTTAATTCCTTGATTATCAATTCTGACGGCATTCGGGCAGAAAGGTCAATACTTTTTGTGATGTGCACCTGAACTTTACAACACTCTCTGAAAATGAAGGCGCTGGCTTCATCAAAGCAGCGCCCGGAAGGATGGAAATATGATGTACTGCAATCATACACTACCAGTTGGTTTCATTAAATTTTCATTGTTCACACACTCTCAGGCATATTGTAAGGGAACACACAAAACTGTATGCATCATCACACACGAGGACAGGAAAGAAAGAGCATAAACACACCACAAACGCCATACACTTGCTGCAAACACCCATTCTCTCTTTTTTTTTCTCTCTCTCTCTTCTGCCCATCTCTTTGATGAAATCGAGGTTGCCATGCCGTGACTGTACGTGGCAGACGCACGAACAAGTGTTTCCCCCTGAGGAGATGCGATCTAAATGGGAAAGCAACATGACAGCTTTGCTCTGAACGGCCACATAATCAAACACCACACCCACAGTTACACACCACCACTTCTGTTCAGGAGGCTTCCCACTCTGCACTTCATGCATGTAAAATATACAATACAATCTCCTGCCATCTTCAGCTCTGAAAAACCTGCATCTGAGACACAATGTTATTTTGTCCTTGGCAAGGTTATTTTACAGTTTTTCAAAGTTTTGTTTTTACTTTTATTTTCAGTTTATGCTAAACGTGTTTATTTTGCGTAAGCTTTTTGTGTCTGTTTTAATTTTAGGGCTTCATTCAGTTTTAGTTTAAGCATTGATTCAAGTATCTTTTTTGAGGAAGGTTTGGGGAAAGCATACTCCAGCGTCATTTAAAGCCCTCCATTTCACATAATCTGATACACATCCTTGAGAATGGTAGTCTGCTGACTGTGCTGATGCTCTGTCCATAGCAGCTTTATTGATGTGTCGCATCACAGTCTGTTGGGCTTTTTTTCCCTCTCATGCTACTTCTGGTCTTGCAGTGGCGTCTGAGCTGCTCTTTATGTGGGAAGTTGAGGTGTATTTGAGACTCAGACTTCCCTTTAAGTACACAAAAGTCCCTTAAGCACTTACTTTTCTTATATTATGGAAAAAGCATGAATGCACATATGTGCAAACATTAATGTAAAGGCTTTGGTTTACTATCTGTGTGTGTGGAACATCCAGTCTTTAACAACAACGATGTGCCTCTGTTGCAATGAGGCCTCCTGATTGTTTTTTCTTTCACTTTGAATAAAAATTCCTCTTCTTCAATGAAAGATTAGCTATTTCTATGGCTGTATTTCATTAAGCACACCCATTAGTTTATAGATAATTAGAATGCGCAGTTATAGCCAATTAAAAATGTTTAGTAAAGTGGGCTAAATGGTCACAGAGGCATAATCTAGGCCAGTTTGGCATGCCACAGCACTTAGATAAAAAGGATTTCTTAGCTGGTAAAGTGTGTATTGCTGCATCATCTGTGAGAGAGATCTATAAATCTGCAAGCTGCTGTCTAGAACGCAAGGATTTAACTCAGCCTATGTTCAGAAAAGCTGTCATTTCGGGTGAATGCGTACAGCACTTGAGCATCTTGTTGGGTTTTGGGCACATAATTTGTCTGTGGGCGTTGGGTGTGCAAGAAGGTGGCACAGACACAAAACAGACTAATGTGCATATGTGTTTGTGAGAGAGAGAGAGAGCAAGATAGAGAGACAGAGACTGTGTGACAGGTGGATGGTGTGTTATGTTAAGCGACGAGAGGGTGTATGCGCTTGCTCGCTTGTGCATATGTGAAGCGACGAGAGGGTGTATGCGCTTGCTCGCTTGTGCATATGTGAATGTGTGTACATCGACTTAGATATGCAAAGAGAAAGGGCTGACAGTATTAGCTGACAGTCAGACGTGGTAATCCCGCGTCACCACACACACGAACATGGTGCAAGAATGTTAGAGTGGGATCTGTTAGACTGCATGCGAAGCACTACCCAGCCTCTGACAGCTTGGCTGGGCTGACTTGGCTGATTCGTCTGAGTAGTTTGGCTTCACTTCTCCCTCCTGTTTCTTCTCTCTCCTTTTTCTTCATCAATCTCATTTAATCAGTCATTTCAACCTGGGGACGATTCTGCCCACCTGCTCCATTTTTTTTCCCCCAAGTAAAAACCAACCAAAGTCCCAACAACAATCTTCTTCTAATCTTACTTTGTTGTTACTTGTCATGTGCTGTCACTCAACATATAGTATAAATGCTAGTATAAATGGAAACACAGCTCAGAGTCTAGAGTCTAGCAGCTCTTTGAGGATGAACTCAGACACAACTGTTCTGAGCTAAATCGTAAATTGTGTGCTGCAGTTTCCTAATTGAAAGGTAAGAAAAGTACAGCTGAGGCTAATGAGGATGGCATTGTTTATCAAAGTATTGGACAAATTCAAATTTTGACCTCATGATGGCAGTGGACGGACAGTCAGTGATCACCAAAGTCATTATGGTTCATTGTCTGTGGCCTCTAATGTCTTTACCAAATGTCATGACAATCCATCCAATAGTTGTTGAGATATTTATACAAGCCCTCCGAGGCAAATGTATTTTGTGACTTTGGGCTATACAAATAAAATTTGATTTGATATTTTAGTCTGGACCAAAGTGCCATCACTTCCTCCTCTTGACCCATTTAACTTTACATGCAAGATAGATGATGGGCTGTTCTGATGCGAATGCATGTTCAATGTATGTGTATGTGTGTATATATATATTTGGAGAGAAGGCTGTGTGTGCCTGTGTCAGGCTAAATGCACACCTCCCCTCCCTGCCCAGGTGCTATGTGCCAGGCACTTCATTAGCCTAGCTCTGCAGATGGACGCCGATGGAAACAGGCTTTTTGAGCTTCATTCTTTGTGACTTGTTGTTCATTAAAATCAAATTATGTGTCAGGAAGCATAACTTGTTCGTGCTGTAGTGCAGTTATTGCTCAACAAGCTCTTTGTCTTGCATCAGTGCGTGTCTGTGTTTGTCTTACACAGTCTGCCAGGCCAATTCTGCTCATTTTGCTCATTCCGTGCACCTGACGGCTACATTTGTGACAAAGTTTTCATAAAGACACTGATTTTTACCCTCAGCTGAACAACTGTTTCTTCGACTGGTGTTTCGGTTGATTGTGCTTTAGTTGATATTAACAGACCCTCTCTGTAGATTATTGAGAATGAATCCCATCTCACAGAGCAAATCAAAAATAGAAGAAACCCATACTTTCTTCCATTTACTGATTTACTTCAGTTGAATGACTGCATTAAATTGGATCTTGGCTAACACAGCAATGTCCTATTAGTACCACTACATCACCAAATTCAGAATAACGAGGAGACTTAGGTTTACCCCATTACTCCTCTTATCAGCCCAGGCCATTTAGTCTCACCTTAAGACCTTTATTACACTCAAGACTGAAATCCTGATTACCAGTGTGTCCCTCTCTGTTACTCTCCCTCTTGGCTCCACCTCACTGTTTGTCCTTGCCTGTCAAATTTCTTCTCGTCATTTACTTTTTTGTGACACAGACTCAACTTGAGTCTAGACTCCTAAATAACCAAATATTATAGACAGATAAAAAATACACACTCTGCCTTCAGAATACCAGAAGTAATGATCACTTAAGGAAATACATAGAAGGTATGATGACTTAACACGAAATAGAAAAAAAAAAACTAACAATAAACATATCTGTGAAGGTTATCAGTCGTCCAGGTCCAGGTCATCTTTCTTTGAGAAGGGTTAAATCTGGGTTAAACCTGGACTTGGTTGTATATCCTTCACTAAAGAAGCCTCCTGGATGAGAGGTGAAACATCACATCTTCACCGATCTACAACCAGGTCCCCAGATTTAACCCTTCTTGAATAACAATTAACATGTGACGCGTGTGTGTACATACATTACACGCAACTACGTTAAAACACCTCGGGGTTAATAAGGGATTGTTTTTTTTTCTTCCTTCACTTTCTCTGCTGACAGCCAGGCTTGTAGTTAATAATCCAATCAATTTACAGCAAGAGGGTCATTGGTCATAAACCCTTGTAGGTAACTTGTGTTTTCCTTGGCCAGTACAGGTGCTCCTGTACAGACACACACACACACACACACACACACACACACACACACACACACACACAATTCTTCATCAATCACTTAGGTGAAGGTATTTTAACACAAACTGACTGTGGCTACATTAAAAACAACTCATAAATGCTATTGCCTTTGATTCCAGCTACATCTTTGCCATTATTGAATTACCAAGCACTGGCTTGTTAGAATCAATACCAATGTTATCACAAGGCCCCAGGTGAGCAAGATATAAAGAGAAAATCAGGTGTGACAACATCTCTTTAATCATCAATAGAGTTTCCTCCTCTCCTTTTGCCATCGACCAGATATTGACTGCTGATGAGGGAGAGAATTGATCTCCTCTCTCGCTCATGCTCACTGTGAGGTGACTTAACATGGGTAGTGAGCAAAAGGCAATCAGAGGAAATGAGGTGATAGACTGCAAAGGATGAGAAACAAAGCGAGGGAGAGGTGCAAGAGAGTAAAGTGATCTTAAAGGGTAGTAGAGTCTTCTCTAATTGGAGGCATATGAGGGCTCTGAGGTAATCAAGGTAAAAGAAAACTGACTCTAGGTCTGATAAAACTATTAGTGGCTTCCGAAAACCAGTCTGGGATGAGCTCAGGGGATGCAGAAACTAGAAAAGTGAACTGATTCAGTAACTTGCCACCTGTCAGTGGGAAAAAAAAAAAAAACAGCAAATAAGTAGCACAATTTCACAGATTGTGTCACATTGGCAAGGTTCAACAAGGCCAGTGCAGCTGTCCTTATTCATGACCATTACACTCAGCTGTGTCTATTCATTCATATTGCTCTTGCATTATAAACTATCATTGGCAGTTATATTGCTACGATCACGAGACAAAGTCTAAAATTAATTGTTATAGTTTATAGAGCTCATATTAAAACAGACTTCTGAATGCCTCACAATAAAGTATAAAATGGAAACAACATAAATTCAGGGAAAGGAAATGATGTCTCTGGTGTAAATAAAAGGAATAATAAAATTGAGCCAATGAAAGTGCACATCTGGCCCCAGGCTGTTTGTTGACAGACTCCACCCTAAATAATGAATGCTACATTCAGGGGCTATCATAAAAATCTAAATTGCATATTGAGCACATAAATACAGTATGGGCTTCTCTATAATGGGTGAAGTCACATGTTTTTCAAGTGAAATGTATCATTTTATATTTGCAAAAAAAAAACGTGTTATAATGGTCCTTTGAGTCATTTTTGCATTCTTTGGCAGTCTACTACCGCTATATGTGCACATTGATTTGATTGTATTTTCAAGATCCACCAGACTGTTTGATGTCTCTGTTCTGTTATTCTGAAATAGTTTTCTCTAATTGAAAATGGATGAGACCTTCCCTTCTGTCTTACCTCTTCATGCAATCATTATGAGCCTGGGGAAATGGGATAGTTTAAGGTATTTAAACTTCAAGTAGATTTGGTGTCAGTTCTAAAATGATCATAGGATGATGAAGGTCTTCTGGCAACTGGTGATATCACCTCCAAGCACACAACAGTCATTTAAGTTGGAACATATCGACAACTGAGGGGCAAAACATCAGTAAAATCCATAGCTGTTTATGATGAACGATGCAAAGCAGTTAAAAATCAATCAGTGTTTCAAACGTGTTCTAGTGTACCACCAGTTTTATTAAGAGTCCATTTCAACCAGATGACATTTTTATTTTCTCTGCTTTCCTTGCACCTTGATATTCATGTCATGTCCTCAGAAAAGCCCTAACAGGGAATAATTGGGTCTTGTCAGCCAGCAGGAAAGTTAGACCATCAAAGATAATTGCATGCTAATGTTCAATAAGCCTTGTAAGTCGCTGCAGATAAGTGTGGCTGCCAAACAGCCTTGCCAAGGGAAAGCACATCTAATCCCTTGGCTGTGGCCGGGAAAATTAATACTAAGCTCCTTTGGCCAGCCACTTCCAGTGTGGTGGTAGAAACAATTACACAACGGCCCACCAGAGCACAATTAATGAATAACTAAGAAGCTTTCCAGATGTACACACTATAACAAAGATGCATCTACCCGCTAGCTGTACAAACAATTAAAAATTGTACGGAAGGAGAAGAAGAGGGCTGTTCGTTCAAGTTCACTGACTGATAGTTTATGCAGAGGGACTGTGTTGTTTGAGGACTCTAAAGATTCATCACTTTCACCCATCCACTCTGCTGTATCCTCTGTTCACACAGTGGGCTGTATCTATGTAATAGCTTATTAAAATATGGCACAAAGTAGACCAGGCAGAAAAACAAACAAACAAACAAAAAAACAAAAAAAGATGTTAAAAAATAGCTCTTTCAGATTGATCATTTAATTTTGAAATCAAATGTATAATTTATTCACAGGGTTTTGGACATTTACTTATCAATATTCAATTTTATTTATATAGCACCAAATCACATCAGAAGTTATCATGACACTTTATATATAGAGCAGGTCTGGATCTACTCTTTGTAATATAATTAACAGAGACAACTAACAATACCCACCATGAGCAAGCACTTGGCAGTTTTGCAGGCAGCCCAGTCACACTTTCACAAAACAGTACGTGAAGTAATATCGACAGGATATTATAAAGTAAGAGGTAATAATGTTAAGAGAAGCAGGCCAAGACTGTCTATTGTCAAAGCAGGTAATAAAAAGGGGAAATTAAAAAAGACAACAAATAAAATAAATAAAAGACGGCTGTGTTTTAGTAAGTAATTTGTTTTGACATTTCATAGCGAGATAGTTTGTTTTAGCCGAAATATACATTGGCTACTAAATAATGTACCAGTGACCTTTTGATGCTCAAAGGTGATACATGTGATTTTTTTATTTTTTTTTTTTTATGTGCATCATGTGAGCCAAAAATCCAGCCTCCAAAGAGAAACCCTCAACTCTCTTTTCATCTCTCAGCCAGTTTCTTTAGTGTTTCCCAGCAAATGGGCAGTATGTAATATTCAATAGGGGATCTAAGTAGTAAATGTAAATCACAGTGTGAAATAATGGGGACAGTCTGTGACTTTCTAAGTTTATCTCATTAGAATATAAGCCATCTTCTCTCTCTACCCTCTCTTACTTGTGATACAGTGGCTACAAACACACCAACACAGACACAAAGACATAATACTCTACACTTCTGCATGCATGTGTTAATACACACACGATGAAGGCACACTCCATACTGCCTGACCACTGCAGCTTTCTGCCACATGGTAATTTATTGCTGAGTCGGATATTGTATTACAAGATGTATTTGCTCTCCCCTCTAATAAGAACATAGATTACAAGTAACACTGAATTCACTATCTGCATCCCTGCTGATTGCTTGGTCCGCCTGTGTGTTAGCTTATATCTTTTTAAGCGTCAGCGCCTGGCTATTTACATTCATCCGCTAAGCCTTAAAACAAATTATAATCGATCTGGGGCTTGATGAAAAGGGTGGTCCTGCTGCAAATTAAAGGGAATACAAGGTGACAAGGACAGCAGAATCGCAATCAGCTGCCTTGAAAGTGTGTGGTGCAATAAAAAAGCACAATAACACGTATTTCTAAGATAAGTAATCAATCTAAGAAGACATACTTTTCAGTAAAACTCTGGCCCGTGGTTTTTCGTCGCCCTTCTTTCTCACTTTGTATTCTGTTACTCTCTGTGACCTGTCATTAGTGAAGAAAGCCTTTCAAAAAGTGCAGCAACAAAACAACATTTTATCCACTCTTAAATATAACCCCCAGTGCTGCAACAAATTGCTGTTAAATTTGATTAATCTGGCTTTTTTCTGAGATTGAGTACTTTTTCTGACTGCAAATAAACAGAGCGGTTCTACTTTGGAAGACTACCTGAAGAGGCTATTGAACCTCTATTGCTAAGTATTTAGTTGTTTGGCCTCATACATGAAAACTTTTCATTCTCTAATTTTAGATACCAAGACCAAAGGACGGTTCAGAATACAAGCAATTGCACTTTGAGTACACGTACACCCTGGACAAGTCAAACTCTCATTCACACCTATGGGACCTTAGAGTCATCAATTAACCTATTAAGTGCTTTGGACTGTGGGAGGAATTGGGGAGAACCCAAGCAGACACCGGGAGAACATGCATACTCCACACAGAAAGTCCCCAGCTTTGAGGCGATAGTGCTAACCACTGCACCACCATAATAAAAATATGGAATATAAAAAAATAAATAAAAAAAAAACAATTTAAAGAAGCAAGTTCCAACCTAGAAGCCCTTTAAAATTCTGTGCTCAGGGTTATTGGGCCTTCAACACGTTGGATTTCTGTGTTCTCATAGACTTTGCCCGCAAGCAATGCCTCCAGGTAGCTGGATTTGCTTGAAATGCATCTCACTGAGAAGTTCAAACCAAATAGCACAGAACCTTAACTGAGAAATGTGAGGTAGTTTGGTGTGCTATAGTGGTTAACGTATATATTCTATATTCTAAATCCAAACCTTAAAAATAAAACAAAAATCAATTAGGATCCCATCATAAGCCTCACCTTAAATCTCATTATAGACAACTGTGACAGATAGGACCAATAAGAAACAGTAATGTTCTGAGACAATGGAATGCCTCCAGCAGTGTCTTCTTGTCATCTTGATGTCTCACACATAAACATTCAGCCTGTCTGCTTGTCACTGTGTTCCAGCAATTTAATGGAATAAATTATCTTACCATGCTGACAGCTTCAGACATGTCTGTTGTATGTAACATGTATTCTTTTGAATGACAAATCATGTCACCATCTGACAGGATACCCGGAGATGCTTGCTTGTGGAATAAGACATCCATTCTAGATGTAAGATGATTATAATGAAATTGTTCTTTGTGTAAATTCTTTTTCCATTGTCTGAGTGCAGCAGGTCTACCTCTGAAATTTGAACATCACCTCCCAAACATCGACTGCTAGACAAATATGCGGCTCTGAGGTGTGACAGAGCTCTCTGTGGTAACATTCTATTGCAAGGAAATTGACTGCGATAAACCATTAACAGCAACCCACTGCGCAATCAACTTGCTGACAAAAATACATATGCTCGCACGAACATGTATGATAAACCCATGAAATTCGCCCGCACACACACATGCATCAAGTCCTACCTTCCACCTGTGGAAAACACCAGGCCCACAAGCCTGCTGAGAAATCATTTCCCAGGCAAGTGAGCGAGGCAATTCCATCGCAGCGAGGAGGGAAAAAAGGCTTTTTTAATGGGGAAAAATGAGAGGCAGGGGAAGAGTTAGCAGTAGCAGCCAGGATAATTGATGGCAACTGTTTGGGTACAAGATTAAGATTCATTGGTAGGACCACACATGGGGGCTGGATACTGCTATGTGCTAGAGGCATGAAGGATGTGAGGCAACACTTTGACCTGCCTGCTGGCTTAATTGATAGAGTGTCGTCCCAGATGCAGCATAAAAAAAAAAAAAAACTATCAGAAAAGATTTCACTCACTCCTAGAATGCAGGCTAGAATGGATTCCAACACCTGGGCCCGAATTGAGAAGGACAGAGAGAAAGAGAGAGAGAGAGAAGGATGGGAAAAGGAGAGAAAAGAATGTGGTGGAAGCCTTGAGGCAAGAGAGGCAGGTTTGCATGTGGAAGGTCAGGTTCCTTTCCCCAGACCTGCTGGAAAAAGGCTTGTGAGGAAACTATGCAAGTTACACTCTCCCACTCTTCAACAACTACCCTTGAGGAGCCTTTCAGCAGTGTGCTTAACACACAACCATCCTAGTGGAACTGCTCAGTGGCCAACAATAGGAGGTATAGCTCCTGCTGTGAATGTGAATATGTCTATGAATGTTAAGTAAGATGTTGCCGGAAAAGTTGACTTTTCCCGGATACAGTAACTTATGGTTAAACAATCTCTTTGATGCTTTATGAAGACAAATAGCTCCCAAAGAGGACGCATATAGAATAACTAATACCTTATATTATGAGGTGTCTTTCTAGGGGTAATTTGCAGGTTCACCCTCAGTAAGTTTCTGACCTACTGAACTGATTCATGCCACTGTGGGAATGAAGATAGGAAGGCAAAGGTAGAGTAAGATGTTAGAGCACAATTTAAAATAATTAAAGATTGTTATGGTTAGCATGTGTGTATGTTTATGTTAGGAGTCTTACTGTTGTAAGGTCATTTTCTTTAAAAATTACCTTAAAAATAATAATTTTTAGCCTTCTGTAGATATAAGGGATACTGCCCCATGAGATCTGATCTCTAAATAGCAGCTTTGTGTGTGTGTGTGTGTATTTTACTGATCACCCCCTAAGGTCCAGTCAAGTTCGTCACCATATTGCTATAAACACAATAGCTCAAGGCCACAGACGCACAGTCACCAAGTATTCTCTCACACACACCCAGCGCTGTCACACATGCAAATACACACATGGGCACCAATTTATGATGTGAGCTGTTTATTTGACCCCTTTGCTCAGCCTATCTACCGTTTCTCTTTAGCAGACTACTGGGATATGAACAACCTCAGGGGGTTACTGTTTCTACTATTAGCATATAAAGAGCATACATTTCACTCCATCTTGTGTAGCAGGATTCATGTGAGACTGCAAGAGCAAAGGCAAAGCCTCCATGGGAAAACAAAAAAAGAAAAAAAAAAACTGTCTGTGATTGAAGAGCTTCTACCTGAAGCTCAAGGAAAGTCAGATGGTTTTGCTATGAAATATAGTAATCACACATATAGCCCTGAATGCACACATGCAGATACCTGCACAGGCACACACATACTGTACATCCAGCACACACACACACACACACACACACACACACACACACAGTTCAGCCCAAGTCTGAAACAGGTTTGGTAACTTGGAGGAGTCTAACTGCAAATCACTCTTCATGTGTTGGGAGTAACTTTTTGACATGCAGGGTGTGGGACTTAATCCGATCTGATCCTCTTTTGTCTTTACACTGACCTTCCGAAGTCTTAATGAACCATACAAAAAGCCAAACCTTGAGAAGCTCACTGTTTTTAAATTAACTGTAGTACTGTGTTCATTAATATAAAGAATAAAGAAACATCACTGGGAAAACCTTGACTTAATGTACTTGATTAATGTTCTAAAACCATACCAGAAATATAATTATTAAGGGAAATTAAGTCCAAATTTGTCTAATAAAGACAAAGCATGATGAACCAGTAACCCAGTTCTACTATTTATTTTTCTGTGTCACCAACACTGTCAGCAACACCATCAAAGTTAGTCGTGAGGTTCTAGCTGTAGTTGGCCGAGCTGTATGATCTCTCTAGCTCAAGAAGTCTAAGTCAGAGAACAAGCTAGCATCTCACACTTAATCAGAGACCCTTCCTGGTATGATTTAATCAAAATACTGCTTCAGAAGGAGAATATACAGGTGCCGGAACAAGAGGGTCATCAATTCCTCTCTGCTCAACAAGCTCCACTTGTTATGTACCTGCTTGTTTAGAGGCAAGACATGGCCCATTATAGAGGAGATTAAACATCATCCACCCCACTCACACAAACACTGAAACCACATGTTCACATGTTTGTGAATGAACCCTGAACGCACTGTCCAGAGTAGCTCTGGAGGGTCCTTCTTCAGCTGCTTTAATGTTTGCTGGAGCACAAACGATTCTTCCACCTAAGAAAATCTCCTCCTACCTCCTCGGTAATGAGGGCTCTAGAGAAAATGATGAAGGTGCTTTTGGTGCTATCTGCTTTTGAGATGCACCATAAATTATGTGCATCTTGTTGTCAGCATCTAACTTAACCCGGCTAATTTTGCTCTCCAATGGTTGAAGCATAATTGGTATTACGTTGGGGTATCAGCAGCTGGTGGTCATGCACTCATGCTCGGTACAGTCGTCCGAAGTAAATTACTGAGTTACAAAAGAATGCTGTATACATACTGTATATACTTAAGATACTCCACCTTTACTCATATCATCAACTCGGACCAACAGTTAAACCCATTCCTCTTTTACTCTCATTACTACTACCACTTTTTCTTCTCAGAATCTCACATTGGAATACACAGTTCTTTTCATACTATATTATAATGACTATTACCTGGATTCCACTGGGCACAGCTCTGTGACATTGTATTGGTCCGTTCTCCACACAGCTAGTGGAGCATTTTGCCCACCAGACTTTAATTCACTCAGATTTGTTTATGTACTTCTATCGTGAGTAAGTAGGCTATATAATTGAACAATCTCCCTTTTGTCTGTTGACAGAATGGAAGTCTGCGCAGGGTGTTTTCTACTTTCTATTTTCTATTTCCATTTACTATTTCAATGCGGTTTTTGTGTCTCACTTATGGCCAGCTCAGTCTGCTCTGTGCTACTTGGCACGGCAGGTCACAGAATCCATCAGACATACAGCAGCTGCTTATTCTCCATGGACCTGAGTGGAGAGCTGCTTCTGGAATGCTTCTAGAATACGCTATGGCACTTCTGGTGGACTCACAATCATTGACTAGAATGGCTGTGATCAGCGCTGCCAGTCATGGCACAGCACAGATTGCATCATAGCCATGCCCTGTGGGATTGAGCCTTTAGCCTGCTTGTGCTATCAGTCACATTCTGTAAACATTGTTTTCCCCAGCCATCGCTGCTATCACTAACAGCAGTTTAATGTATGTGACTTCATATTTTAGTCATTTAAGTCCACTGTGTCCTCTTTTGAGGTTTTATCAAGTTTGCTGCAGTTTGAAAAAAAATGTTCAGATTTGATGAAGTCAAAAAAATGTCATCAAATTAGCAATAGCAGAACAGAGGCTGTTTACCATTTGATCCCAGATGTGCCCTAATTGTATTGGCAGTAAACTGAAAACAACACTTGTAAATGAAGCCATCAGCACCACAGACAGTGCATATACCACGCACTTGACATCTAATTTGAACTGCTCCCACCAGTGTCACAATGAGCACACTGGCCCACAGTCACCACTATTTATCACAGGACCTCATCTGTGCTTGATAACCAGTCAGGGAGGAACTAAAAAATAAATGAAATAAAGCAACTAGATGAACTCAGATATCACTTATAACCATAATTATCATATTCATTGCTATATCTTCCCTAAATAAACAACATAAAATCATCAAACAGAAAGAGCTGCATCAATCACCACTGCCAAACTGTATTTTCTGTAATTGTAGCCAACAGCTTATTGCAGTGGCCTCTCAAAAAACATCTTAAATTATGTAAAGTAGTAAATAAATTCTATAGACAAAAAAACAGTTTATTGATTCAAGTTTCTCACACGTACATTTCTTCCAGAAGAAATGTCATGGTATAAAAGAGAGCACTGGTTGGTCAACAAACAATAAGCCAAAACTGTGGGTCATACATGCACATGCAGACTCGCTCATACTGGTCAGTGTAGGTCCCTAAAAGGCTTCTCACTAGACCTACTGTCAGCAGAGCATTCACTCAAGAAGAAGCAGAGGATTTGGGGTAATGAGGTATATGTCAGCGTCAGCCAATCACTCCCCTGTGACTTGGATGGACTTTTCTTGTCTGGAGACTAAATCCTACAGAGATATAGAGAGAAAGGTGGTGAGAGAGAATAAATGGATAGGCTGCAGCCTTCATACTTTTTAGGCATCGGACTGTTCTTCAGGTTTCCTGACAAAAATGTTCCTGCTCCCTGGACTACTGAATTAGAAAAGAAAGACATAAATGAAGTCATAAAAAGTTCCAGCTCCAGTCTGACCACAACAATCTAAAAGATATTTTCCTTAAACTTCCTATCAAATATTTGAAATACGCATACTATACTAAACTACAACTGATTATTTACTCCTGCAATGGGAACAGTAGCTAACAGCAACAACAAACACATGCACGAACACAGACAAACAGACACAGTTGACAGTAGTGTGTTATCAGTGGCAGCCTGATTACTGTTTGCATGCTTTCACTCAAAACTTCCACTCCCTCCTTCTGTTTTGGTTCCTGGAAGACAGCCGCAGTAACACTGAGCACACCAGAAATATAAGATAGCATGTGACTGAATGAGAGTTAAATAAGAAGAAAAGGTAATGACACAAGAGGCCTTTGTGTGAGGGAGACAGTTAGGCTAATGGCTTAATAGTATGCGCTCACATTTGCACTGGAAAAATCAGGAATTTCTTAAATTTTTCATTTTGTTGTTGTGTATTAGCTTGATAGCAAATCTGAAAGATACCAGGAGATCATATTGTGAACATGGTGTCGCTAATGTTAACTAACTTTATTTAACAAGTTGAGTTTTATTTTTTTATTTTTTATTTTCCTTTTGAGGCAGAGGACTTCAAAACACACAGCGCTGACATATTGTCATCTCATAAAGTTAGCAAACAATCACTGCTTACACATTAAGCAAGCATGGAGCAACATTGGCATTCGTTTGGAGTTGTGTGTCTGGCCACCTGACAACTGTAAGATGGATATTTACTCTATTTTTATCTCTATTTTGGCATCTGCCAACTCTTGAGAAAAAATATCTAGGTCTTAACTTGCTAAATGTTTGACTTTTTTTTACTCACTAGTGGCTTCTCTGTCTGCCGTGTGGTGCTGGGCAGGTAGCGTACAGTCTGTTTATCAGAACTTGTTTGCTGAAAACAGCTGCAGAAAAAGGGGCTCATGAGGACAGTGAGACTCAACAATACACTAAATGTTCTACTCATACCAATGGACCACTTATTATAATGTAATATATCAAATGCAATGTAGTTAGGTTCTGCAGGCAAAGGGTGTACACTCTGGCAGCTGCTGGCTATCCTCTGTGGAAAACTCCCACAAGGTGTTGGGGTTGTGTGCACGTCCAGTATGAATGCTAATTTATGGTAGACCATATGGAGACAGCAACTGCGTTTTTGGTAGGTGAGCACAGCTCGGAGGGCGGCGAGAGGTTAGCGTTACTGGACCGTGCCGTCATCACGAACACTCATCTAGTTATTGTTTCTGATGCTTATTAAGCCGCTCAGCAGATGGACAATAATCTGAGCAATGATTACCATCAGAATCAGTGGCTTGTAACTCATACTTAGCCAACAAAGCTCCTCTGGGGGACATTAGGCAACAAAGGACAGCTCTGACCTCAGATGTGGCACTTTTTATTCAGTGTGTCTGACAGAAAATGTAGTATTTTACCCTGTTCAAGGCAGTGTTTGAGTGAAGCTTCTACAAGGTCTTCCTGTTTATTCAAGGCACGTTAGGCAAGCTCAGCTATTGACAGTGTTTACTTATGGAAGTGACATTTGCAACTTTATTTAATTCAGTCATTTACTGGCTATTGGGATGACCTTTTGCTGGCTTCCCTGGCAGGAGCCTATAAACCTCGGAGACTCGCCAGCTTTATAGGCATTCAATAATCGCACAAGGCACTATTGATGAAGTTGTTGTGTGCACTACCTATGAAATGAATTGGCCAAGGAGCAGAAACCCACAACAGTGCAGTGCCTATGTAATCTTGATGAGGATATTTATGAAATTAAAATTGATGAAAATGCGGCTTGAGGGTATTTCAGTCTCTTTGCAAACATTTAAACAAGTATTTGTTTTTTTATGCAGAGCTCACTGTTTGCATTCCCACTATAGCTGACAGTGACACTGTGATTGTGTCAGAGACAGTGATGGATGCATTCTGGTCTTGTCTAGTGGTTGTCTGTTGAAGACACATGGGGACTGCATGGAAGCCATTTAAAACCAGCTACCAACTCGTCTGTCCCTCAGAAAGTTTTGTGACTGATTTGTGAGAGAAAGATAGATGGATGGAGAATAGAGACAGTGTCTTCATTCTCATAGGAAATGGAGAGAAGTTTGGCTTCTCCACTCCACATACCGATACTTTAAACTTGCAAGCACTTCACCACTTCTATCTATCTATCTATCTATCTATCTATCTATCTATGAAATGATAAATAAGCCTACTCGCTTGCTTGCTATCTCTGTCAAATCAATGCAGAAAACAAAAACTGTAAATTCTTATAGACTATATAAATTGAGCTAGAAATGCATTTTTCCCCATCGGCTCATAATCTTATCATTAATTACGTATATTGGAAAATCTTGAATTATTATGATTCATTGCCTTAATCCATCATTTCTGAAAAGAAATTCCCTGCAAACAAATGAAATCAATTTACTCACACAGGCAAATATATTATACTATATATATATATGGAACAGAGACATTGAATCACATTGATATTCTCTGCTTTAAGTGTGCCAGGAAGTGAAATCCATCAAACAGATAAGATAGATTCTCTTTTATAGAACAGCCGCAAGTTTTAAACAATATGAGGATTCATATGTGCTTGCAGTCTATTCCTGCATCATAGGCAGTATGTTAAACAGTCGTTGACTGAGTGTCTTATAGCGTGTCGTCCTGGGTAGGAGGGCCTCACCAATATAAAGGGCGGAGGCTGTGCTTTAAACAACCTTTACTGTGATATTCAGACTCAGATGTAACATATTAAGATTTTTATTTTTTTTTTGGCGGTTTTCAAGCTTTATTTGGATAGAGTGACAGGAATGCAGGGAGAGATAGACGGGGAATGACATGCGGGAAAGAGCCACAGGTCGGATTCGAACCCTGGGCTTCTGCAGCAAAGACTGAGCCTTCGTACATGGGGCGGTTGCTCTACCAACTGAGCTAAACGCCACCCCAGATGTAACACATTGAGCATGGAGCCAAATGGATTTGATGATGCAGTGAAGGGCGGGGGGGAGACATCCTGAGGTCTATTATTTACAGCCTGCACGCCCCACACATGCAGACATATCACCACTAGGATCACAAAGCTTTGCAGTAAATCTGCAACAGTTCACCTCCGCTATATACACTCCACACAGCACAGATGGTTTTGTTGTGGTTCACTTGGCAGTCAGCACCATCTCAGTCTCATGCGGAGCTATAGGATTTCGTAATGTTTCATTAGAAATCACATGTGGGAAAAAAAAAATAAAAGAAAAAAAAAAGAAAAAAAGAAAAACTTCCCATAGACAGGTTTCAAAAGTCAGCAGGCTTACTGAAGGCATGCTTGAGGAAGCAAATGGGTATAAAAAAGTAAATTTCACCACATATCACATACCACAATGCCCCTTTCCTCTGATCTCGGCGCCCTGCCCCAAGGGTGCAATAACAGTTTATTACACCTATCCTCACTTTATGAGCCCCCCACCCAACCGCCATCCCGCTCCCCTCCAGCCCACGCTAACTGTTATTGAAAACACCCAGGTCTGCCATATATCATTCCTGAGCAGCACGTTATGCTATGTGCAACCTAGCTAATCACCACACGGTTGTTGTCCAGGCCACATTGGAATAGTTCCACTTATCTAATATCTGCTTAGCTGTGGAAGCATTCAAACACAATCCCATTTGTCTTCACAACCGTTGTTGCCTTGAGGCTGATTCCTCCTTTTCCCATATGTATGTGTGGTGTAATGGTGGAAAGTAAATAGGAAATAGAATTGAAAGATTTTGCCACTGAGTGCCTGTGTGGAGAAAAAGAGTAAATGGGTTTGACCTGGTTTATTGCTAGCCAAGAGTGTGGATTGCAAACATTCAGGTTTAATTCACGTTGAATTCACGGGGTGGCGCGGGGGGGGTATATGGGATAAAACGTAAAGTGCAGTATAGTATATAGTCGGGTGTGTAAGGGATCTTGGATTAAAAAGCAAACTGTCAGTAAAGATCTTGGGAGGAGGTGTTCAAAGAGAGAGGTAACAGCTCATGGGTGACAGTGTGACAAGACTGGGGGAAGGACCTGCCACCCCTCTGTCACGCTGATGGCGTCTCTGTCATCAAGAGGGTGCAGGTGAGAGAAACCACACTACCATGGCAATACAAATGAACCTAAATTATAATGCTTCAAAAGAACAAATGTCAGCATCCGCATCTCTAAGATGGCCACAATTCAGCAGCAAAGGCACATTTCGCCGTGAATGTGACTGGTTGTTTAAGTCCAGAAGGAGACACTTAAGTTCAACATCTCACTAAAAACAACTGCAAAAGTCGCAGCGAGTTGTTAGCAAATTTTCATCTTGGATTGTACGACAATGTATTTAGATTGAATCAATTGCTGATTTCAACTCTGGGATTTATGTGCCTTTTTTTTCTCAGTCGGTGTCTGTGTGTTCATATGTGTGTGTGTGCGTGTGCTTTCATGCTAGAGTGGGCAGCAACAGCCGATTGGGCAGATGGCTTGTGTTGTCATGAGGTGGGGAGGGGGCAAGGTGTGTGATGGGTGGAAATGGGTCTGTTTAATTACTTGTCAAGTGAGCAGCCCAGCTAGCTGCTAAAGAGCTTTCATGTGATCTGTGTGCCCCGAGGGGTGATGTGAGGCGGGGTTGGGGTGCACTGGGGTCCAGTGACTTCCTAGTCTTACATGACCAGGCCAGCTGAGCAGGTGCTACAGCTCAATGTCCATGGGCACGTGTTTACACTATATCCTCACTGTATGATTTTTGTGCCGTAGGCACAAAAATATATTTAATCCCTTTTTCCACACCATTTTATTAATTTATATTTATACAATAATGAAACATTCAGAATGCATAAACTGTTTTTGTTGGCACTCTTTAAAGACTAAATTCAAATCATATCAAGGTGACCAGCACTGCAATGTTTATGCTCAATGCAATGTTCAAGCTATTTTGTTTTTTTTACTCAAAACTATTAAAAAAACAAAGTGGGGTCGTGGCTGTGTGATTGCTTTCTAAACCAAACCCAGCTGTGTTTAATATAGCTGTATTAACACTACGTTGCACCTCTGTCCCTGTCTCTTATTTTCCTAGTATGTGCTGGTACAGAGAACAAGCTGAGCACGCTGTCAGACTTGGAGCAGCAGTACCGCACCCTGAGAAAGTACTACGAGAACTGCGAAGTCGTGATGGGCAACCTTGAGATCACAAGCATTGACCGCAGTCGGGACCTCACCTTTCTCAGAGTAAGTACTAGCAAAATGATACATTAAACTGTTTGTGAATTTTATACATATCTTCAAAAAAAAACAATGCTTAATTATTATTTATTTGATGCTTTGTTTGTGCCCAAATTGTTTGGATGTTGCCAGCCCTTTTACATTTGTCTAAATTAGTGGGAAAATAAACACTTTACATATTTATTTATCATCTTATTCATTAAAGTAGTAATAGTAGTAGTTTTTTTTTTTACAATGTCTCTACTTTTCATAGCATTAGAACAACTATCCAAACAGCCACATCTCACAACAAATACACTGTCTAAAAAGGAGTAAAAAGTTCAGACTGTAAACTTTTTCATCCGTCTTTTCATTTGACCTTGTTGCCCCAGAGAATGCACTGTGCTCAAATCCTTTACAGCCAATCAGCACTCAGATTAGTGTCTACATAGCCAATGATAAGCACAGAGGAAGGTTTTTCCAATCAGGGTAATCAGACTTCTTCTCTTCTCAGTGTCTAACTGATTGTACAATCATACCATTGTAGTCATAAAATATTCAAAATCCTAATAACTCGATCATGCTAATCTCCCTTTTGATGAACCAGGATTCACAGATGGAGAGAGAAAAGTGCTGAAAAGTTGTGGAACTAAAATGAATTCCTACCTTTCAGAAAATATTCAGAGAATTTCCAGATATTTCCGTGAAACTTAAGTAAACTAAACTGAGTATATGAGCCACCTGATTCATGTCGTCTAAGAGAGGTTCACGTACCGTGTGACACATGGCAACAGTATTTCTAGCGCCATCTATAGCCAAAATTTAATGTAGTAAATGACTGAGCTGAATGTTGTACCTGGGTGAAGGAGCTGCTTACCTCCATTTTGGTTTGATGGACACGTGCATACACACACAAACACAGTGTTTGTGTTTTGGTGATGACAGCCCAATAGGCCTTCAGGGGTCAGAGCAGTAATAGTGCAATAATGAGAGGTCAGGAGAGGTAAGAGAAGTTACTGTAGTGAAATTTAAAAAGAAAAAACATAGTGTGTGTTTCTTTTTCTTTTTTTTTTGTGAAATCAGCTTTTACTGTTGACCTTTGTTAGCCTTGCACTTCTCAAGAACATCACCCTAGACCATTCAGACTGCACTCTGCACTGCTAACACCATCCAACTCCAATTGATTCTGGTCTATCTGGAGGGCTGGGGAGCTCCCCTGGTGTTACGCTAAAGTGCTGACTGCATTAATGGGGCAGTATTGCTGTGGGAATGAACTGGGCTGCAGAGGCTTTGCAGAGAGGGCCAACACGGCAAGCTGCATCTTTTATATGTTGCTCCTTACAGAGATGATTTCAAGTTAATATGACAAAATGATTTGTTTACATCAGGTAACGTAATGGGACAGCTCGTCTTCCCTTGTATATATACTTTGTAGGGACTGACAATCAAGATCGATCAAAGCAGTGAAATAAAACAGAGGCATTAAGTGTTCTGCATCATGCAGAGCAATACTGACAATACCCCCCGTGACACAAAACAAAAACAAGATGATATTAAGAAAGAGGGAGCGATAGATGGTAATGTGCTACCATTAGACCCCTGCAGAGGTAATAGCCCCTATTGACTCAGATAAAAAAAAAAATGGTAGGGGGTAGAGATGCAGTTCAAAAGCAAGTGTAATTGTTGTTCAACTACACAGAACCAAATCTGTACAACATTCACACTTCCACCTGTTTTGTCTTTATCTATCATAAGTACAAACTAATATTACATAAAACCTTTTTTTTTTTTTTTTTGCAGGTTGAGGTTTAAGTTGCTTTTGACTCCAATCCCTTCCTTACCTGCCTGCTTCACCATTACACCACCACTCATTTACAAAAGGGCTCCCTGTGGCGTCAACTTGCCAGGTTCCTCCACCTCTCCATGGTTGGCAATTAACATGGGCTAATTGAAGATGCTAATTAAAAACACAGGGTGCCAAACAGCAAGGGAGCAAGAGGGCAGGGTGCACTGTGTATTTTTAGGGGATATTATTATTATTATTATTATTATAAAACACATTAATAACACAGTTCCCCTGGGAAAGGAAAAACTTCACCTTGAGGTAGAAAAGAAGGGAAGGGAGTGAAGAAGAAAAAACTATTGTGCGGCAGCTTACCATACCACCTGTCTCTAGGAGGTGATTGAAACTGATGCCTGTGCATTGGATCCTTCTTTTCAAGATAGCCCAGAGATTGATGGCTGCCTCCCAAAGCCCCTCAAAAAGCTTTAGCAGTAAATAGAGTCCATCTTCCAAACTGCCTCTACGACAGATGAATCAACGCTCGCACTGTGATTAATAACTGCATTTCAGCACTGAAGCTTTCTCCCACTCATATATGCACATTCAAACCAACAGTCCAACTGTGGGCTTTAACCACACGCAATGTTGATATTCTCACTCCTAAATCCATCCTCCTATATTATAAGCAGAACATACATTTGTATACAGAATGTATGCACATAAAGACATTTTTTTTTTTACACAGCTCAACATATTTTAGTGTGACATTTATCTTTTTGTGAATGGGACACAGGAAAGTAAACATACACTTTGGTGTCTTGATATTGCCTCACTCACTTACTTACTCACATGCACAAACAGAATTTGTGATTATGAAATAGTCATACCCCCCCATCAATTATCATTTACAAATACTATAATTAATATTTCTAACCAGTGTTCTTTTATTAGTGTAAGACAAGTAAATACAGATAAAGCGAAGGATCTGGATGTCTTTTCTTTTCATTTAACATCCATTCCATTCTTCAACTTTCCTCAAAGTATTGATCTACATACAAAATATATTCTAAATATCATATAATGCAGACTTGTACAACACTACTACAAAGAGGTTGCATGATTACATATTCCTTTCTTTTATTTTGATGACTCCTGCCCTAAAGCCTGTGTACTAATGGGTACTTGTCAGGAATGAGGGTGGTGGTCTGTTAATGTGGCCCTCAATGACACTTGTGTGAAGTGTTCACTTGACCCTACGCTTGTTCAAAAACAAAAAAAACCTCTCAGCTGTCATCCTGATGCCTACCAGATGGAAACCACTGTGAGAGCACCAGTGAGCAGGAATAACAGAGACTATAGGCTGACTAGAGATTAAAGATGTCTGCTTGCTTAAGCTAGCAAAATAAAACATTGTTTACACAAGCTGAGAAGTGCATATCTACATGCAAACAACTCTGCTTAATCTGTCTAATTCAACATTATTGGTGTTTATCAATAGTATGATTAATGATGAACATGAAGGCATACGTTTTATGCAACATGCAGGGCTGACCTCTGGTCGGGCCCCAAGGACAGAACTGGGTGTCGTAGGGACATCTGGGTCAAGCCTGCCTTTTATTTGCTTATCCTCCCTTGTATTTTATTTTATTCATTCATTTGTTTGTATTTGGTTTTATCTTATTTAGATTTTTTTTTTCTCCTTCCTACTTTGTCCTTGCTGTATTTGCTTTCTTTTAGGCCACCCCCAGACATGTAGGAGGTTCGGGCGCCTTGCAGGTCAGACCCCCTCTAAAACCCCTCACCCCTACAGGAAGGGGGCTTTTCAATTGAGTCTGAGGGTCAACTTTTTACTTGACTCAGTGGCGATCAGCCCTTTTTCACCATGCTGTCCCATATCTGTTATCTTGCAGGGCAGCTGGATTCACAAAATCATGAGATCTCGTGAGAATCCATCTTGCCAGGCTTCAGGCGATGCACTTGTGTCTGAATCACACTGGTTTAGGCCAGTCAGCATCCCCTGAGGACTTATTGTCAGCTACATGCGTGGTTTAACACGAAATGTAATGCAGCGAGAAGTTACAATGGCAGATCCTGACCGGCTTAGCAGGTTATGTGTTATCGGATTAGTTGAAGTTAGCCTGTGATAGACAGTGATGGTTGATCCGATCACCTGCCCTTCTACGGTTTCCTAGGACGACTTCCCAGATGGTTCTGTATAACACACCATCTGGCATTAGATTACCATATCTGCACACTCAGCCGCTAGAGCCTGATCAGAGGTGTTGCTCCCTTCTAATTCAGTATTTTTCTATAACTTCAAGAGAGAGGCCTAGAGAGAAAGAGAGCAGAAGGGCCTTCCTCTCTGCACTTTCAGTAGCAGATATCTTTATCCAGCATTGATTTAGAGCGAAGGGTCCAGGTATGGGTTAAAACTCAAGATTAAGATAGATATCTTGGCAGCATATGGCAAAAATGTAATATAATATTCCTAAGTATTCTATTGTTGTCTTTGTTATTTTACGATGAGCCCTTCATATCTACAGAGAGAGCCTGTCCCTGTAGCATTCAACCAAAAACTGGTTCTAGATAACACCTTTCACATTTTTGGTTGGGAGTTGCCAATATATCCTACTCATACTTACTGAGAGACTGCAAGATGTTGCTTCTCCTCCCTCTAGCCAATGGATTTTATTTGTCTTTTTTTAATGTTGGTTGGTTAGCCATCAGCAAGTCTATAAGCCTGCATCACTTTAAGTTTATGGCTCACTGGGTGAGGCATAGGTTTGCCTTCCAGAGAAGGTGGACTGACCATCTGGGTCTGTGGGCAACAACCATCTGAAAACCCTGCTGTGAGATGACCAGTCGGCACTTGAACTGGCTGTACATGTTTCTGTGGGTGTGTGGCAGGATCATATATTCATGACGAATCATCAGTCCATCTTTCTTCCTTCACTGATTTCATTTTGATAAACTTTACCTTTCAAACTGTGTTCAAGCACACAATGACAGACTGGTTCATAAATTAAGTCAAACTAACAAATTAAAATTATGCTGCCTTCAGGAGCCTTCAGAAATATATCGGTTCTAATTTGTGCATGCAGGGACGATAAAATAAAAATACAAGTTATGATTATGTCAGCGGCTGATTGTAAAGTGTTGGACACAATAAAAGCAACACCAGTGAAATACAAGTACAATACTACATAATAAAATTACACAACCACCTCATTATACTGTACATTGATTTAAGTCTTTATAGCTGTGCGTGATTGAAGTTGTATAATGTAAAATGTTTAAACAGTATATCAGCCATGATTAGTACTGATGTCATCCATTCCATTTCCAGTTGATGGGTAATTTGTATGCAACTTACTGTAGTTCAAAAGTTGCATATGACGCCTTCACATACAATTTCCAACAGCATTTGAAAGCAGCATTGCACTCCGTCCCCGTCTTCTGACATCTTTCTTCATACTTCTTCTTGACTGGCATATTTGTCCCTCAGGCACCATTGGTGCCCTCCCCAGCTTCCTAATTGTTGATGCACTGTTAGATGAGTGCAGATTACGTTGGCCCCCTGCTCCTCAGCAAACTCCTTCAATATTAATGAAGACTGATGAAGTGCTAGGGAGCTCCTGTCTTTCAGGCCCGACCTAGATTGGATTGACAATTGCAATTAGTGTCCCCTCAAGTTCATTTCCATCACTTTAATTTGACAAGAAGAAGGGCAGTATGGGGTGGGAAGTGAGACCATTGAGAGAAAGAAATCCTGAGGTGAAAGGTTAGCGAGGGAAAATGGGGTGAAAGAGTTTGACCAGGAACTAGTTTGGAAGCGGGAAAGAGGAGCACGCTTTAGTGGACACAAAGGGAATTGAAGAGTCCCTAGAAATGTCCTTCTCACCAATATCTGAAGTGATTTTCTGCAGCTTACTTTTTACATTTCTTCCCCCCTTTTTTTGTCATGTACAGTGGCAGCCAGAGAGAAGTCAGCACTAGAATCAAATCCACCTTAAGACCTTTAATTCAGGTCTAGGTGGTTGTGATCTTCATCGTGTGCTTTCTTCAATCACCTATGAAGCTCAGTATATTTTTTTCAGTGTTTTCCTAATAGCAGTATTTCAGTGCCTCACGTTTCTTCTCTCACCTGCAACAGTCACCAAATGGATTGATTGTCAGTGCGTATGTGTGAGATACAGGACAGCAGTGCCTGAAAATGAATGACTATCCACCCTTTCCAGGGAAAAGAAGCAATGGATGATAGTCAAAGGTTGATGATGTGTCATGTTTGTGGTTATTTCTTTACATATATATATTTATATATATATATATATATGTCTGTGTGTATATATACACTGAACAAAAATATAAATGCAACACTTTTGTTTTTGCTCCCATTTTTCATTAGCTGAACTCAAAGATCTAAAACATTTTCTATATACACAAAATAACCATTTCTGATAGGAAATGTAATATCAGAAAACGTTCTCGTTGCAACCTTATTTTAAACCTATCCTTTCTTGAATTGTCAATTTGAAGCAATTTGATGTATCTATTTCTGTAAGTGTGTGTGTGTGTGTGTGTGTGTGTGTGTGTGTGTGTGTGTGTTTGTAATCATACGCAGGGTTAAAACCTCCATGTTTGACTGACAGATACATTTTCATGTCCCCACTGTTGGTCAGCCCATTTAATTTTCTTCCTGTCTTTTTTTTTTAAATGATCTGGCCTGATAGAGCAAAAGAATGAGAATAACTGAACTGAAGAGGCTGAGTTTCACAAAAAATTAGGGAAAAAAAAAAAGATTTGTACTACATTTGTACTGACCTCAAGAACTGTGCAGGGCAATGGGGGGAAATCAGCAAAACAGACACATATTTAACCTGGCAGTTGTGCTGTCCTGTTTTGTAAGCTACTTACTGTAAAGAAAAAAAGAGCAATTGTACTGGAACACAGAAGGCAGAAAACTATTACATGGACATGGACTACTGTCCATGTGTTGAAACTTGTAAGCTTATTCCACATTTTGCCACTATCAAAGCGCCTAGTGAAAAGAGTTTATTTTTAAAGCTAAGTTAAAGTTAAAACCTTGTCCTTTCAACATGTCATGATTTTTTTTCAATATCATGTGGCTGCATTATCATCTAAATATATGTTTAATAAAATTTATTTAAAATGATGTTTATTTTATAATATATATATATATATATATATATATATATATATATATATATATATATATATATATATATATATATATATATATATAAAAACAGATTAACAACTGGACGTCACACTGCATTGATACAGGGCAAACGTAACAAATGTCGTAGTCTGTAGACATCTCAGGTTGTTATTGCAATTAACTGTAATTGACATTTCTGAAATTGCATCTTGTCTGACAATTCTGCAATATTTGCATTGCTAGATCATGGATATAAGGATACAAGGGCATATATACAGCATAGAGAGAGAGAGAGAGAGAGAGAGAGAGAGAGATGTAACATCAACATGTATTTTTTCTGTACCTACAGAGAGCTCCAACAATTTTTCACAGTAGCCATTATGACATGAAGTAGTAGGGTCAACTCAGGTGTTACCCATGGTACTAATTAAGGTGCCATTCCATTTATTGCAGCAGAACCTTTCCAGTGAGCCAACATGCACCACAGCAGCACCCTGACTCTGTTTGACTTGAATGTAACGGAAATAGCTGCTGTGAAAAGAGTCTATTCTACCTACATTTATATTATATCTATAATATTTCTTTACTGGAGGTATGGGGTGCTTGTCTGTGTACATTGTCTGTAAGTGAATGTAGAATTGTCCTACTGAAAAGCATCTTTGGCAGATTTCACCAAAGGTTTGGGAATCTGTTCTTGGACCTGCACCCACACACATTCAGGTGTTATGAGTTAAAAGAAACTACCTGTTCATCTTTCATCAGTAACAGTAGCTTTTAGTCACTTGGTAGTCACACAGTAGGGGTGTGAAAACTTAATCATGCAACTACATTGGGGCATGCTGTCTTGGAGAAGACGGTGCAGTAGATGCATGAGACTTACTACACTGTGCACGCACACATATCCACACACACATACCGGAGGTGATAGTACTTATCGTAACAGAGCACTGCCAGACTGAATAGAGAGGCAGTGGAGAGGAGAAGCAGAACCGGGGCATGACAATAGCCCTCCCTGCTTCTATGATGCCTTTCAAACTTCATATCTACCTCCCTCTGCAGCTTGCTAAAAAAACATATAGACCGACTTCTCAGGAGGATCGAAATCAATTTCAACCCACTGCGACTTAGATGAGCCCTTTTCAAGAATTTCTGGTGTTAAGGTTTAGATGGCCTGAGTACAATAGTTCTGCTGGGACCAGCCTCAGTCCTCCTCATTAACAACACTCTATTGATAACAGCACTTATGGAAAACAACCACCAGCGCATCCAATCCTCTCTGGCTTTATTTAGGTCCCTACCACTAAAACACTTTTTATGTATTCAACCAGTGCTGGTAAGACTGTGCATAATAATAAGGGACCTTGTTGGGTTCGGTGAGACTGTCATGTCTGAACCTGCTTGTTATTTTATTGTTATTTCCATCTTTTATTGTTCAAACTTCTGCTGGACTGTAGAGGAAAACCTTTCTTGCTCAAGGGCACCTGATCAGTGCTAGATGCTAGGTGGAGGTCATCAGACTCATTCACATTCTCTGTCCGTATTTTCCCAGCTGAGCTTGAATTCATTTCATAACCTTATGATAATAATCATGAATTTCTACCACTTTTACTGTTGCTGAAGCCACAGTATGGGTGTATGTGCCAGTTTCACCCATGTTGCATCAAGGTCACCATGTGATCATCATGGTTCCGTCTCCACTTTTAACTATCTGACAGAAATATTAAATCGCACCCACGAATATCTGTGTCATAAAATATGAAACACTATTGCTGGTGTTTTAAAGTCTGTGTGAAGTAAAAATAAATTTGAATGATTAAAAATATTGCCACGTTTATTAAATTAGATGTCCAAATCAGGTAAGAATGAGCAGTACTCTCAGCTCCAGGACTGTGGGGGTGCGTTTTTCAAAAAAGAAATCCACTTCTTCATCTCCTCCTGTTTCGGAAGTTTAAATAAAGCTGTTCATCCAGGGTAAATGCATTTGTAGTACTTCGAAGGCAGAGCTAGCTAGCAAATGAGTGTAAACAAGAATAATGACTAGCATACGGAGAAGCACAGATGCTAACAGAAGGCTTTTATACTGTTGTGGGTTAGGGACATGGGGGGATTATGCTCAGGGTGGTCTCAGCGCATCATCGAGTCACCTTTAGGATCGCCCAAAAAAAAATCCTGGACTGAAAACTGGTGGAAAAACTGTTTTTACCTCTAACTCTACATTTCAGTAATATATCATTCAAAGTCGTTATACATGTTTTCAGCAACTATTTCCTAACATATTTATTGTATTTTGGAAGAAATCTCGGAATTGGCTTTACACAGTCTTTAAAGGAAACCCAACCAAAGAAACTTCTTGAACCACATCTGCTGCACACGTAGGCTCAATAGTTTGCCATAATGTAGCAAAATACTATAAGTCTCAGTTACTGTGACCACGTCAAGCTTGTGAGAAGTCCTGTGCTTTGGTTTGTTCTCCCATTGCTCTGTCCAATCTCACGTCTCAGCTAGCCCAACACTTTTTTGGTCACACATTAAGCAAAGATCTATGTTCATTAATTAAACAGGACCAATATAAATGGTCTATTGTTATTATATTATATTATACTTATTTTGTCCTTACATTGTATTCAGTGTCAGAGTTACTATAGAACATTGACTTCCACATTGTCCACGCAACATTACACATTTCTAATCTTAAAAGTAATGAAGTACAGTTTGTAAAATGTAATAAAATAAATTACTTAAATTAAAAGAGATATTATGTCTGCATCCTAAACAATTAAATGGAATAAAGATAAAACTTTTAAAATAAAACTTTTTTTGGTGGTGATGGTGTCAACCACCATCCAGGAGCAATACAACACCTCATTTGCTCCATCCCTATCTAACATTTTTTCAAATTCCCTCATTTTACAATATCTATGCATGGTAACTATAGTATGGTTAAGGTTAAGGTTGGTGGTTATGGCAAAGTAAATGAAGGTATGGTTAGGGTTAAGTCACTAAATCACTTTGTTAAGGTTAAGGGAAGCAGTTAATAAAAATGCAAATGTTAATTGCAGGTCTATAACGGGGAGTCATCATCCCCATCCCATCTCTCTTTGCATTTGCATTCAAATAGAAAGCATCAGCATCTTAACCACCAAGGCTGTTTTTGCTGTCCTGATTTCCAGTCGACAAAACCAACATGCACATTCTTCACGTTACCTGATTATTTTTCTTACCCACAATCCTCTGCCATTCTTTCATACTTACCTTTTTGCTTTCCCCTTTTCTTTACATGCAATGGTGGCTTCCTTTTGTGTTTCAATCCTCTCTTCTTGTTCTACGCCCACCCCCAGCTCTCCTTGCGCTAACTAGTCAGTGTTTGAATAAAAACTCATTAGGATTACATAGCCATTTAGCTAAGTGACACAGGGTGTAATTGTACCATCCATCAATTGCTGTGTAATAACACACTTGGAGAAGCTAAATGTTGATTAGCCCTCAGCAAATTTCACCACTGGGTTTTAGGAATAAATAGCCAGAGGAGATTGGATGGGGTGATGGGTGGTGGCTTGTCTCAGAGGGTGTTGCGGTCAAGGTCGCTGACCCTCGGAAGCCAAATTACCTTAAAAAGTGTCAAAGGCAAGTATCACTTTATGTCCATAGATCTAGGTCTTTTTTGTATTGCTATGTCACCACAATGATAGAAGCTAGTGATATCTGATATTTTCACTGATTCTTGTTGTCCTCCCATTGCAGGTATCACTGCTTTTTGGTAGAATACTTATGATTTATTGTCATCTCTGTTTACAGTAAAATTAAGGCACTTAAGTTACTGGAAATGAACAAAATACAGCTCTGCATGTGACAACATCGGCTGTTGGGAACATTCAGTACCCTGTCAATGCTTCGTCACATCAAGTCATTCACTTTTTAAGAGTACTTCAGGACATCATTTGACGAGAGAGAACAAAGTTGGTGAGTCAGCTACTTTCAGCAGAGTGCTGGCTCATTGCTGTTTATGAGACCCTTAATTTCACCCTAGATGTGACAATTTGCTATCTTACTTTACCACACACCACCAACTCTCTACACCAACTCTGTTGCTACAATCATAGATTACTATTCAGCTATATTGCAACACTGACTACACGGAAAAGCCAAGTGTAAAATAACATTTATGTCATTTAATTTTTCTTTTTTTTTTCAATTTACACTAACAGTTTCCTGCCCTTTAGCACATTGTCCTTCTTATATAATGTGTTGTGTGCACTAGCTATAGTACTGAATTAATAATAATAATGCACTGTTAATCCCCCAGTTTCTTTCCAGTCTTTGCATACCTTTATTCTGACCATCTCAATATCCAGACACAAACTTCTTATTACCAATATAAAGCATGAATAGGAGTCATTGGGAAAATCTGCCACCTGTCAATCAATTAATACATTGTTATGTTGTGTTGTGCTACTGTTATGTTAAGTTATAATGTTAGACATGGTATTCTAGGCAGTTCTAGACAGTACTATTAAGTAATCCTTGCTTATCTTGTTTAACAGTATCTGACTATCTGACTTAGATGACTAATCTTGCTGTATCCTCCCTCACTTGGACATTTTGATCAATCAGTTCGGGTATGACTTATTGGGTCTGGGCAAGGGGGTGAATAAGGGCTTCATCATTTAGATTGAAACAGAGACAGTGCTTACTATATCCAAGACAATTGTAACAGGAGACTCTATTGTTCCTATTATCTGTCTTCCGAAAGTGCTGCTGTGTCATCTTAGGAGAACCACAAAAGAAGCCGCCTATTAGAGGGCAAGAAGCAAATGTGGCAGAGGTAGTAGGGGAGGAAAAGATTTTTTTGTTCTATTCAAAATGATTCCGTTTCTCCCTCCAAATAGATGTGAGAATAACTTAATTGCCCATTGAGTTGATAATACTGTTTTATGCAGATAATCCCATTGCCTGACATTGACATAGTGCAGATAAAGGGACGCAAATGATATGGGAAAGTGTAGAGAGAGAGAGTGTATGGAAAAAGAGAAACATAAAGAAACAGAACAAGAGATAGAGAATTAGAAAGAGAGTCTCTTTTAGTATAATTGCAGCTTTTACCATGAAATGAATGTACTGTGGCTAGCAAATGGTGCCAGCTCCACCCATGCGAGCCATCATGTCTTTATCACTAATGTACCAGTGACTACTGCTGTAATTACATAGGCTTTTGTCTAGCTCTGTGCACAACTATCTTGGAAGCAAAATTGTTCTGACTTTTACAGCTCTTTCATTGACTTCTACACTATATGGGCAAGTTCCAAAAAAAACAGGAGAAAGCAAAAGAGATTAATGAAAAGAAAGAGAGACAAAGAGACAGAAATAGAGGTAAAGTTAAATGGAGAGACAATGGTAGTAGAAAAACATGTTTGGGTGGATGGTGAGGATGATATGTCACGTTGGTGATGTATCATGATACTCCAGATATAGTCAGTTGGTGTTGTTCACATCTGATACGAATTGATTACAAATTCACTGTAGTTTCACTTGGCCATTGGCCAAACCCTGTTCTTTGAGAAAACAAAATCATTTTGGTCATGTTAAAAATGGGACCTAGATGCTTCTATACCAAAACCCCTTTTTACATAGCCTATTCAAGGTGGGATTGTTGTTGTCATTATTCCGCCTCACCGTACTCCACCTCTGTATCGGAGGTCGTAAACAGATGTCTGTGTTTAAGGTGACCCGGAAAGATCAAGCACACATGTGCAAAGCAATTGTGTGATGAAGTGAAAGGGAATATGTGGTAGAAAGTGACTTAAAAACAAGCGGAACAGAAGAAAATATGAGCAGTGAAGTTGTCAGTCTAGGAGTAAATGTACATTATGTCAATGAATAAAAGCTGCAGCCTTGCAAGACTAAAGTAAAGTTTCTGTGTGTTGTTTCACAACTGCTGGAATAATGTTGCTATGATGATCAGCTCCAGTTATTTTGCTTCTGGAATGCTGGTATAGTATATAAAATCACGTGTTGCTTGGTTCAGTTTGGTGGCCATTTGTTACAGCACTGTTGCAGGATCTCTGTCTAAAAAGGGGTTAAGTTTAGAGCTACATTAGACAGACCATCCTTCAACCACAATATCTGATCAAGCCTCCAAGTTGGCAACATACAGGTCTTTATGACACTGAATACCAACTAGCTCAAGGTGCAGTCAATCTTACACCGTCCTTGAGGGGAAGAAATAAACCTCAGTGAGGTATTAGAGATTAACACAAAGACCTCACATTGCACGGACACTAGTTCTAGTTAGTTTGAACTTTAAGTTAACTTCTTCATCATGAAGTTATGGTGTTGCTTATACAGGAGATGTCCATTAAAAGAACTCAAATATTCATCATTGTCTACTTGAGTAACAGTTTAAACAGTTTAAAATTGTCTCTCCTGTGTCCCATCAAGAATACACTTCCCAACACCCACATACTCCCAAAGACAGACATGCGTATACACACTGCTGTGTGCTACAGAAACTTCTGTCTTTTAAGAGCAGGATAACATTACACAGAAAGCACAGAAGTACTTTTTATTTTTGACTGGAAGTTAACTTGTGAAAAAAATGTCTTCTTCCAAATTGGAAGAAAATTAGGAAATGTTCTGCAAATACTCTAGGTAGAATTGTAACTTAATAGGCCTTTTTTTTTTTTTTTTTGCAGCAGGCATTCTGACATGTCAGCAAGAAGAGTGCAGGTGTAATTGATAACATTAACAAGGGCTGCATTATCAGTTCCTGGATCCAGGTCATGTGCATGCTGGCTCACTGGCCTGGCATGAAGTTAAGTTAAACAATCACTGATCTTAGATTTACTTGCTGCTGTTTTCCTGCTACAAAAAGCTAAACTGTCTGCTGTGAAAAAGACCTTTGTGTAAAGGTATGTGATGATCAGAGCTCATCAGCGGCGGACTCAGGCTGTCTGAGAGGCAAAAACAAATGCACCAGCTTCATGCGATGGTGCCCTTTTTTTTTGATGTATTAATTTTGAAACTGTTCCAAGTCCTGATTAAGATTAAAATTGTTTAATCATGTGACTCACTGTGAGATTAAAAGGCGCTGCATCACATTTTCTCTAGGGCACCCTATAGAGGCCACTTTATCACGTTTTCGCTACCGGAATGGAACCCGAGAGGATACTTTATCACGTTTTCTTGCACACTGGGTCACCACAGAGGGCACTTTATCATGTTTTATCTACCATGGGGGCATCATCCTAGAGGGCACTTTTACTGCAATTTCATTTTGAACACAGGGGCACAGGGAGGGCGATAACCAGAGTTGCATTTACATGTGGCTTGTACAAGAAAGAAACAATCAACCATACAGTAAAAAAGAGATCAAACTTAACAACTCCTTGTCATTAGATTAAATTTTAGAAATAAAGTGAGACTGCTGAGAAAGATTAGCCACAAGCACGTCTCCATTCTGCAGTATTATATTCTAGGAGTTCGATTTGCACAAACGCAAGATGTCACTTTTCTTTTGTTGCTGAACGTGATCTGCAAGCAACACTCATAGAATCACATCAGTTCAAAGTGTTCTGCTGTAATACCACCATAACACTTCAGCATCTTAATTAAACATGATTGTTATCTGGGTTTGTTTAACTCTTAGAAATGCTGATAGGTCTGGCTGCCAAATAAAACTCCAAGGGCTGAAAACCGCCACTCTGTTTATGCATGTGAGTCTGTGTGTGTGTGTGTCTGTGTGTGTGTGTTTGTGTGTGTGTGAAAGTGAGTGAGAAAGAGAAGGAGAGGACAGCCAAGTGGGTCAGAAAACTGATTCCTTGGTTCCCCGTGGAGAGAGCAAGACCTTTATCTTCAATTTCAGAGATTTCCTCTGTGGTCAGAATAAGAGGCCACATCACCTATTTCTCTTCCACTCTTATACTTGTTTTATTGGGCCATCACTTAACTCAGACAAGACAGGATATAATGAGGGCATTTTTTTTCCAAGTAACTTTTGATAGACACGTTGTATAGCCTGTTACATTATGTGCACATTTACTTCCTCCAGCTTTGTCCACATTGATTTTGTTGAGTTATGCTCATCTTTTCTGTTGTTTGGACTTACTCTTGATGGAAACTGCTTTTGTCGTGGTGTAAATAGGGCATTTGTAGGTAGTAGACGTTACTGATTGTTGAGCATCTGTGGCAGACTGTATAAGATGCTTTTAGCAAGTTTTCAGATTTCTAGGTACTGAAGTCACACAGTGCAAAGCACTTAAACGGTTGGATGTAAGTGTAAATGTGAGTGTGAATGGTTGTTTGTCTCTATGTTGTCCAGGGTGTACCCTGCCTCTCACCCAAAGTCAGCTGAGATAGGCTCCAGCCCCACCGTGACCCTGATGAGGATAAGCGGTTACAGATAATGGATGGATGGAATATATTATCGGCTTATAATTAGCAATGCATTAATGTGTACATCTATGGACTTCTCCATGTTGTCAGGCGAAGGTTTCTGAAGAACCATTTGTAAAGCTCAAATTGTGGTGGCATGGCCACCACCATCCTGGCAAATTTAAAAATCAGCAAAGATGTGGATTGTCGGTGGACCTGAGGAGGGCTGAATAAAGCCTGTGTGCTCAAACAAGCCACCTGTAATGGGATCCACCAGTCAATCAAAGTGACCAAGTTAATTATGCATAACTTTAAGCCTTAAAATAATTTGAGTGAATTCTATAAAAATTCCACCCCTCAGTGCAGTTGTCATGAACAGGGATTATTAGCTATAGAGACTTAAACAGTTGTGAGTACTAGGCTGTAAACATGTTTATTTCTGCTGTGTAGTTGGGCATTTTAATATGGGGGCTTATAGAGATTGACTTGTTCTGTAGTCAGCCTCAAGAACAAGTCGGAGGTTGTCGAATTTTTATTATTATCATACCACATACCACATGTTAATTAGTGGTTCAATGAAATACATGTAGAAAAACATTCCGTTGTTGGGTCAGACTTCACAGGAGAAGAAAGAGACAAAAAAAAAAAATATGTAGAGAGCAGGGCACCAAGGCTACAGTGGCCGATGGGCATACAAATTTCAGAAGGCCAGACAGAGGGGCAAAAACAGCCATGGCCAATGTTGCCGTCGGTGAAATTCTTGTTCTGGTAGTGCCACGTGAATAGAAGTAGAGAGGCAGCTCTAAAACATTCTGTAATTACAACAGGTTTTGTGTTTGCACTTCCTGCAAGAAATCCTGCTCACTGAATTTGTTTGCATCTGCATAATACAATGCAAAGTAGAATTTACAAGTAGCACGAATGTGTTCGTAATCAGTGAAAGTTTGTGAACAATTGTGCTTTCACTTAGAATGTTTCAAATTCAGAAAATAATTTGCAAATTGTATCATACTGGTGGCATGGGTAGAAAAGATTTTTTCCACTCCATTCTCCTGGGGGGAAAAAAAATAAAAATAGTTCCTGGGTAAAAAGATCCCAGTAGTTATAACGATAGAGCAATTCAAACTACTGTTAAGATGTTTTTTATTGCTTTGAATCAGCAATTCTGTCTGTATTTATTCACAATTTGAAAGGCTACAGAACATCAGAACAACATTCTAAGCCTTTAACAAATGAGCAAAATATCAGCTTTTATGCTTCCAAAATTTACCATGATCCCTATACAGGTTGTGCCTGTATAAAACAAGGAAGATGCATAAATTCCCAGACTGAAACCTCACCTTAACACGGCTACTGCTTCTTCTTCTTCTCCTGTCCTCCTAAATTTATCGAGTCGTGAGGGCCATCAACCTTTATTAGCTAATAATGCTGTTAGGGCCATTAAGCGTGGCCGAAGCTCCCCCATAGCAATACTTAACAGTCTCACTAGGGTACTAGTGGAGGACTCAAGTAACAGAACTGCTGTGTGACAACCCCCCCACATCTGTCCCTGCACTGGAGTGTCTGTCTAGACTCCTAATTTGATGATGCTAAGACCAGCATAGCAACCCCATAGGGTAATTGCTATGTCACTTAAATGCAGCCAAAAAAGACAAAAAAAATGACTCCTGGTAAAACATTATCATTTCCTAGAATAATTGAGTTATTATGCGGTGAGTCATGCTTTTTTTGTTTTTCTTTCTTTTTTGAGATTGTACGGGTCTCTCATTAACAGTAAGGTTTTGTTTAAATTGAGGCACAGTGTTACTAGAAGGAGGACCTTGAGCCACTCAGGGATTCTGGACTGTTTTCATGTTTTACACAAGTACCGTTATCTTAAGAATTTGGCAGAAATCCAATATAATATACAGTAAAAATGCTTTTGTTACTTCAAAATTACCCTTTTAGATCTACAGATGCTGCAAGTGTTGAACTGCTATGTTTCTACAGTAGCCCAAATGGACAAACGAAGCATTGGCTCTAGATAGGGCCTTTCACATGTTTTTGTGTGTTTTGCAGCCACCGTAGTTTCTCCTTCATGCAGGTTTCCAGCAGTTGCCTGGACCTCGGTTTGAGAATGACTGATGATTTTCTGTGTTTTTGTGTGAAAATGCCAGTGTCCAAAATAGAAAGTAAATGTGCCCCAAAGAGAGGAGACTGTACAGTAGGATGGTTTAATTCTCATGCTGGCGTCACTGAAATATGCAGTGAGGGGCACATTGACTTCTGGTTACTCCCAGGGCTGCGGGTGTTGTTTTTGTATTGTTGTGCTAAGTCCAAACTCTTAGAGAATGGTTAGGGGATGGTCGCTGTAGATCAAAGCAGAATTATAATCAACTGTTAGAGAGGGGGAGAGAGAGAGAGAAACCTCCATTATATTTTTTTCTCTTTGCTCATGGCTGAAACAGATTGTTGTTGAACTAAAAGTTGATTTAAAAAAAAAAAAAAAAAACGTGGAACACATGGTCTATCTTGATGAGTCATGTGGACAGCACTCAGTTCCTTGAAATATGTTATTTAAGCTGAACAAGTTTGTAGGCTTTTAAATCATTTTGCATCATTTTCTCTTACAAGAGGAAGAAAAGCTTAGAATTGCTTAGAAACTGCTTAGAAAATTAAACCTCCATTCCCCATGTAGGCTCTCTCTCTCACACACACCAGGGGGGAACCTTCAGGGCTGAGAAGGCCTAAAAATTTGGACCAAAAATAGGAGTATTAAATAAAATATATATATATATATATATATATATATATATATATATATATATATATATACATATATATATATATATATATATATATATACATACATACATATATATATATATATATATATATATATATATATATATAAAAATAATATATATATATATATATATATATATATTTAATTTCTATCTCATTTAATTTAATACAATACATTTAATACATTTTCTCTCATCTGTGTTCTAAAGTTTACATCAGCAATGAAAGGGTTACTGTCCTGAAAACATGTTATCCAATCAGAATCGTCCGTCTCTATCAAGGCCCGGTTAGCTGGCTCATTAATTGGTTAGGACTTCACGAATCCCGGGGAAGGCCAAGCTATGTGTTTTGGTTTGGAGAGTGAGGGGCAAATTGACCAATCATGGTTTGATTTCAAATGGGCGGGACAAAAACAAAACATTGTAGGTCTTTGTGAAGTCCAAACATTGGAATCTCGGCAGAGTGGTGAGACCGGTTGAGACTCAACCGTTCTCGAGAGACAGAGTTAAATGGCGGAAGATGAGAGTGACGCTGTGGCTAGCTTGATAGTGTCGCCTTTTTCAAAGCGGCCTTTCACAGAAAAACTTAATAATAAAATAATAAAAAATGGAAGACCAACTCCAGAACTGGAATTAAAAGAAAAGGTTAAGAAAGTGGAAAGGCATTTCAAGACCGAAAATTATCAGCGATATTCATGGATGATGATGAAGAAAACAAACAGGCTGTACTGCTGGAGTTGTTTACTTTTTACAACTGACAAGTCATCCACCTGGATCAGCAGCGGATTTGTCAGCCTTACACATCTGACAAAGCCCACCGACATCAAGATTCTGCGGCACACCTGCAAGCGACGGTCAGTTTGAAAACTTTTGGGGACACAAGAGTTGATCTTCAGCTAGATGAGCAGCTCCGTAATCACACTACGGCCCACAACAACAAGGTCAGGCAGAACAGAAAGATCCTGAAACGTCTCATCAATGTCGTCACATTTCTTGGAACGCAAGAGCTGGCATTTCGAGGACATGATGAAAGTAAAGATCCTGAAAACAATGCGAACTACTTGGAGTTGCTGGAGTTTTTGGCAGAGTATGACAGCCCTCTGCATCTGGATTCGGCCACTGTTTTCATCGGCACCTCCAGCAAAATTCAGAATGACCTGATTCAATCAGTGGCAGAAGTAATGACTGAAGCAATGAAAGAGGAGTTGAGGGACATGCCTTTTGTCTCCGTTATGGTAGACGAGACATCTGACGCAAGTAACACTGCCCAGATGTCATATGTCCTGTGTTACACCACTGACGGTGGTGTGAAGGAGCGCTTTTTCCAGTTTGGTGATGTCAGTGGTGATAAGCGCGCAGAAGCCATAGCTGGTCAAGTTTTGGAGTTTCTGGAGGACTGTGCCTGCACCAATAAGGTAATTGCCCAGTGTTACGATGGAGCTGCAGTCATGGCCTCTGAACTGAATGGGGTCCAAGCTAAAATAAAGGAAAAAATACCACAAGCTCTCTTCGTTCAGTGTTATGCGCACTGTCTGAACCTCGTCATGTCTCAAAGTGCTGCTAAAATCAAACATTGCAAACAATTTTTTCTCCTAAATAAGTGGCCTCGCAGCCTTTGTCACAAAGTCAGCCAAACGCACGAAACTCCTGGATGAAATATGCCAGCGAAGACTGCCCAGAGTGACTCCAACACGGTGGAACTTTTCATCACGTTTGGTTTGCACTGTGTATGAGTGGAGAGAAGAACTCTTGGAGCTCTTTGAATTCGTTGTTGACAACCACAATGATTTTGATGATGATGCTGTACACAGCGCTGATGGATACATGGCACTGCTGACAGGCTTTGAGTTCTGCTTTCTCCTTGCCACATTCAACTCAGTGTTTGCCTACTCCGAACTGCTCTTTGGGAGTATGACATGCAGTTCTGTTTGTCCAGCATCGATGACTTTTGCAGCACCACAGAGAGAGAAAAGGCCAAATTTGATTCCATCTATGAGGACACTGTGCGCGAAGTTGGGGCTCCCAGTGGGCGCAAGGCACGGAGAGTTGGAGATGTGCGTGCAGCGTACCAGCAGCTGCACAGTGAAATACTGGACAACATTCTCACTCAGCTGAGGAACAGGTTCAAGGATCATGAAAAACTCATGTTCCTTGCCCTTCTGGACCCCAAGAAGTTTGCCTCATACAGAGAAAACTTCCAACTCTGAGTTTCAGAGCCTCGCTGAAAACTACGGGCTGCACTTTGACCTCCCCAGGCTCATGACTGAACTGATGGTCATGTACAACATGGCAAACTTTGAGGCAAGGAGCCCATCAGACCTGTTGCACTTTCTGACACTTACATAGCTGACTGAGAGCATGCCACAGCTGTATCACCTCACCTGCCTGGTGCTGACCATCCCCATGTCTACCTCCTCCATGGAGCGGTCTTTCTCGGCTCTGAAGTGCATCAAGACGCACGCCAGGAACTGGACAGGATCGCCTGGGAGCTTTGGCACTGATGTCCATAGAGAAAGAACTTCTTTTGGAGCTCAAATCAAAAGACAAACTTTATGACGCTGCCATCGCCCACTTCATAAACAAAGACCGACAAATGGACTTCGTTTTCATGTAAGGTAGGCCTATATTATAAGCCACCTTGATTATTATTTCAAGGGATTAATATTTCTGACCAAGTGGACATTCAGGAATTTGTATTTATTGCGGAGGTTGTCTGTAAAAATCCCAGCGCAAATTTCGTGATTTCATAGCGCTGTCCATGGTTATGAAATGAGCCTCGGTGTCCGTGTCAGCAGCGTCATGGGATGACATTCTGGGTGACCTCATTTTATATTTTCAGATTTTGTCTTTAGAGTATGTTTATTTAATTTCAACTATGTAGCCTTAATGGTCTCCAGTTTTTTGAAGTTAATGTTGAGAATGTTTCTTGTTCCGGAGAATGTTATTGATGTTATGGTCTATTTGTTTGCATCCTTATCATTGTTAATTAAAGGATTGCAGTTGTTAAACCCTTTCAATTCATCGTACTGTTGCTTTTTTCCATGATGATTTCTTTTCTTGGCGGTGAAGGCCCAGCTGTAGTGCTCACGGTTCGCCACTGACACACACACCTTTTGGTTTGGTGGATTATTGTTGTTAATATCTCCAAAGGGAGGGAGGGGGTCTATTCTGAACCAACCACACTTAAGTGCTTCTGCAATTAAGGTATTCGTGCCTCAGAGGTAAAGAGAAGTTTACCCATGAGGCCTAGTGCCTTCACCTCTCATATCCTATATTCTTAGAACAGCACTCAGAGTCAGAGAGCACTGGGATGAGCGTCACCATTTCAGCAGCAAAGGTCATTTGAGTGTTGTAATGCATATTAGATAATTATACAGTTACATTCCTCTTTAAAGTATCATTTTGTACACATGTGTTCATTATTATTATTCATCATCAATTGTAAGCAAGTAAAAATGGTACAGTATGACAACAGTATCAAAACAGATTGATTACTAGTTTTATGACATTAAAGCATCATCCTGCAGGGGAAACAGTAGTACAGTAGTATCACAAAACATGTGTCAGCAAACTGCCCATTTGTACTTGATAATGATATTTATTACCAAAGGACAACTAACAGCTTTTGTGCAAGAATTGTCTGATTCTATATCTGTATTGCCATGAATTTATATAACATCACACAAAATGGCACATATCACCAACACGGTGTAACGTTAAATCACAGAATCATTATAAACTTTCACTGCAGTGTAAAATCATCTTATATTGCTAGATAACTTTACAACACCAAGGGGATTTGTTTCCCAGGCATGATTAAGGAGCTAACCATGGGCTAGATGGATCTAGTATTACCTCCGCAACACCCTGCTCCCACACATCAGCTCATAGTAAGGGAGCGTGACTTTCCTCGTCCCCGATATGTGCAGCATAATTGAATAATGGCTGCCTCACCCGAACAGTCCTAACGCAGATGAGCCTCCCAGCCTTGTCACATCGGCACAATATTAACCATGACACAGGCGTAACCAGGCCGGTAATTAATGCACTGAATCAATTACAAATTAGTCCATTTGAACAATTCCCCACAGGAGTCCACTCATTACCAGTGCTCTGATGGAGTTGCAAGTTCTCCTCATGGGAAGGGGTGTCACTCTTCTTCTCTCCTTCTTTATCTGTCTTTATCTCTTCTCTCAAGGTGGGACGCGGAAGACAAATGGAGGATGAAATTGATACTGCCTGCTACTTGGCATTACATTGCAAATTAAAATGTCAGCTACACAACATCAGATTCTTGGTAATGTCCAACTAGGGAGGAGTGTGAAGCTAATTGAATATACCTTCAGAAGGTAGCAAAGTTGGCATGGCTGCTACAACCAGGTCACCATCTAGGTAACCTTCAAATATAGCATTAAAACCAGTTGGATAGTTGTGATATCGATCTTGGCCATTACTGACATTTTATTTTTGTATTTTCACACAACATGCAACAACATATTATCCAATGGTAGATATCAAGTACTTTCCTGCCATTAGTGTTGGCTACAAAACTTGATGGTCATTTGGTGATCTTGCCATCCACTGTTCCTAAATAGTTCAACTGCAGTGAGGAAATTACCAGATATATATAAGTATACCTTAAGTATATCTTAACTAAACTAGTGTTGAAGGACATGTAATGTGAAAAATATGACACTCTCTCTTCAGTCTGTATTAATGGTTCTCATAGCATAAGGTGAGCACCACCCTATTCATTTTCCTGCCAAAGGTGAAAGTCAGTCTTAATGACAGAGCGTTTTCTAGCTCAATTCAGGAACTGTCAGGGAGTTGAAATGGGAAAGAGCTGCCATTATGAGACAGTGAGAGAAAGTATGGACGTGTGTGTGTGTGTGTGTGTGTGTGTGTGTGTGTGTGTGTGTGTGTGTGTGGCTTACATTTCCCTGCCCACAAGCCCTTGAAAGGCAAGGAGCATTCAGAGTAAACAGAATAAATTTTAAAAAAGAGAGACGTGATCCATTTCCAGTGCTGCACATAAAGGACAGTACTTTATGTTTGTTTTAAATAATAGTTTTGGCTCTGTGTGGTTTAAACGCAAATCTTTTGACAGAATGTTTTGAAATCATATTTCAAATATATGGAATACATTTCACAAGGATAAGAAAAAACTCTTCTTGAAATTTCAAGGGAGGAATTTGATTAAGAGCAATAAAGGTAGTGCCAGACTAATGTGCCTCTTTCTGGAGCAACCCTCATGCATCAGTGTCAATGACTGATGGGTCCTGGCTAAGGAAAAAGGCAAAATTGAGGTTTTACCTGAAACGTCAATAAATCTAGTCAACACCTGCTGTAGATGGCAGTCCCAGTTGTGCTTATACAAAAATAAAATAAAATAGAATCAATCCAGTCCAGACAGAGTGGCATTTGCACTGGTTGGAGTTAAATTTACAGTCCAGTGATTAAAGCACTTTGAGAAAATTACTAAAGGAGACGTCCTATCTCAATTTTTTTTCTGAACTCATTCAGCACATTCTGCTCCCACTTTCATTTCATTGAAAAGGTAATTTTCACATTTGACTTATTCTGACATTTGATTGATGCTTTCTGGGATGAATACGCCAAAATTACGTGCACCCTGACCATTTATGCTCTGCAGGCTGAATCTAACATTCAGTAGATCAGGTACCACTCCAGTAGATTTTACATTTTGTGGAAGGATGCATTGATACCAGCATCGGGTATTAGTCTTTGACTGTACTCATGTAGCTGTAAAAAAGTTCCATGTTCAAAATGCATGTGATACCAATTTACAGCGACACTATGTACTGTAAACCCACATTATATAAGAGCAAAGCTGACTGTAAGCTCCACTCTGGCAAATTATCAACAGGAGTAAAAACTGTAACTTCATAAAACAACTAAGGGCAACGCAGAATGCAACAAGTTTGCTATTGCTATTGCAGCAACAACCTAACCTGACAGATGGTTTGTTACACAGAACCAACTGAGACGTTGTCATGGAAACAGTTTCAAAAAAGGGCAGGGGCTTTCAAAAAATACTTGGCAGGTGATTGTTGGGACTATCTGTCTATCACTGTCATGCAAAGGCAAATCAGATGAATGAACCATATAACAGTTAAATTATTACAGTACCAAGTTCGTTCCAAGAAGAGCAAAATCTTTTCTCTAAAAGATCTTTTTAGGAAGTACTCTCTAGTTCTGATACAACCGATCCTAGAAGCATCTACACTAACTTCTTTAGGAGCCATGATTGTTTTTAAACAGTCACTGCATCACACTAAGCGTTAAACCACACTGGTAGCTGCCAGTAGTTCTTCATAGGATGTTGATTGGTTCAAACCACTGTTGTTCAGACACATTGATTTTGTGATTTTGCGAGCCAAGCTGCCCTGCAAGGTTAGCAACAGCCAACTTGGCAGTAAACTGAGAGAAAATGCCTAGAGACAACCAAGTACACCAATACAGATTATAACAAAAATAACAGAACTCCACTAGTTGTTGATATCAAGCAACAGCATGCTAGAGCCTAAGTATGAGATTCCCTGTTGTCACAATATATTAGAGACAAAAACCCAGAAGTGTGTGTTTTTTTTTTTAAGACAAAAGCACATTTAACAGCTTGTTGCTCGACATATGGGCTTTTGGCTTCACTGCTGATATTTAGAGTAGTGGTGTCTGCTTAATGTCTCCTATCAGCTTAACTGCACAGTGGTCTCACAATGATTCCACTAAGAAAAGGCACTCACACCAAACTGGGGTGTCACCGGGGCAATCTGAACAGTTTTTTTGACTTTGTAGCCCACCACTTGCTGCTCACACCCTTCATTTAGTTGTGAACAAGGGGTGTTTGGCTCAAGTGTTGCTCATGTGGAGGCAATTCGGCACGGAAAAGCGATTATGCCTTTTAAACATCAGGCTGTCCGTTCTTGTTCCATTTCAGGAGTTGACCAGAAAAGTCCGCTCTTGATCCTTTGTCGCAGATCTGATCCCCGCTGTCGCTGTGCTGCAGAGACTTGACCAAAGAAACTGTAACTGAAAGAAACTTTAGCCGAAACAGGGAGGTGGTGATGTTCTGACATGGAAGGCTGCCCCCCAACTCTACTTGAGTTAAAGTTACTATTGTTTATGTGTGTATGTGAGAGTAAGTGGGAATGATGGCAACAACCATCAACATCACTGAGCAGTGATTTCTTGTGAAGGCAAACCATTTCCAAGGCTAGGTGGTTAACAAATTGCAATTCACTATCATCTGGCCTCATTGACATGACGACACCTCTCAGCACCATAGTAGTAGTAGTAGTAGTAGTAGTCATGTATGTTGTGGAGAATGCTACTCATCAATGTTCAGTTCAGTCAGTGAACACGGATTATTAGATCTTATGTTGAAAGGTTTCTTGAAGCTTGGTCAAGGACAATGGAGGATTCATCAATACAGTTGTTGTGGCATGACGCTGCCTCAATTCTTAAGAAGCTGTCCTCTCTGGCTCGTCTATATGCCCTCAGAAGAGTGCCACAACTACTCTATGTCCTTAAATTGTCAAACTCAACATTTTCTACAGTGTAAGGTATTGATCAATTGGTAATTAGCCTACAAACAAGGAAATATGTTTATAATTAGTGGTGCAACATTTTCTCTGACTCTGTAGAGACTTCTGTTATTATTTACCTATCTGTTGTGTCTATGGAGTTAGACAGTCCTATTCTATGACCTTGTTTACCATAGTAATGGTAAATGCACTGTACTTATATAGAGCCTTTCTAGTCTATTGACCACTCAATGCACTTTGACACTACATATCTCATGGTGCGAAAGTGTGATCAGTTTTTTGGGAGTTTACCATTCATACACATTCACACATCGATGGTGCAGCCTTCGGGAGCAATTCGGGGTTCAGTATCTTGCCCAGGGACACTTCAACATGTGTTGAGCCAGGGATCAAACCACCGATCATCTGATTAGTGGATGACCTGAGCCACAGCTGCCCCTAGAATGGTGCCTGCTTTCCTAAACACAAGCATACACAAGCTTTGTATCGCAAGGAGAATATTTATTACTGTTCCTAAAGTGACCTCATGACATATGCTTGACCATATGCTACCCCCATATAAATGGCACGCTATAATAGAAAATCCCCTTACAGTAAAGTGACATTCAGTTGCAATTGCAAAAAGAAAAATAACTGCATTGACGACAGTGGCATGTTTTAGCTTTTGTTTTATGCTTTTTTAGGATCTCAGAAGTTCTTCCACATTGTTACAAGGGCTGTTAATTTTGTTACAAGCAAAGCCAATACAAAGTTGATAATACTAACAACTATCAGAATCACTGATCACTCACTCTAATGATCATATCTGCAAGGTCCATGATGTAAATCTTACTTATCCTGTATTGCTTTTTGAAGAACAGTTCAGTATATTTTATTAGTTTATGCCTGAATACTGCCACATTGATGAATAGCATTTTCATATGGTTTATATTAGTGTAGTAGTGTTAACAAATCTGAGAGTGCAAGACAGAGGGAAAGGTGTTCAGTGTGTTGAACAGAAAACAGAAAGAAAACAAAGTGCAGCAAGAAAGAGAAAGAGAGACAAGATACATGCGTCTTCTTAATTACTGTGTTAGTAAATCAATAGGAGTTGTGTCATGCTTCATTGTCTGGGCTGTGACTAAGGGAGATGAGTTAGAAAAGCTGAAAAGCATCAGACACCAAATGCTGGCGAAAAATCAGCCGTATTCAACCTGTGACGACCACCCACCCACAGCTCACCCACCACCGCCCATTTTCCATATCTGTATAATCACACAGAATCACACTTCTTGGATTCACAAAGGGGGATTAGAGGCAGGTGCTTCACAGAAGATTACATCTCTTTCCTTTTACAGGTAAATTCTGTGAATACTGGAATTATTCCTCATCAGGAAAATGACCTGATAAGACACTCTTCAAAAACATTCATTTTCAACAACATCACAGTGCAATTTTTACTGTAGCTTCACACCAAACCAAAACGTCTCAAAATAATGGAGCGTTTAGCAGTCCTAATCAATAGTCCTCATCATGTGGGACAGTGAAGAGATATCAGACATGATCGTACCCATTGCATTCTGTATGTGTGTGTGTGTGTGTGTGTGTGTGTGTGTATGTGAGACTGTAGATGATTTTGCATGGCTCCACATATTTATTCCCATAGAGCCCATTAGCAGGGGTTTTGCTGTAGTAAAATACAATAACAGATGCAAAGGTTACTGAATTCAGATGATTTATTTCAAACATACATCTCAGAAATTGCTGTTAGATGAAACACGCTCCTGTTTTGGCAGCTTGTATTGTAGAATTTCAGTGTTGATGGGGTCATATGATTTTTCTATAACTGTCCTCTAAATGGGGCCTTGGATAACTGAAATGACATAATAGCTCCCTAACCTTTCTTTCTAATCCGAATTACAATGGATGACCCTCGTTTCCATTTAATTACTTGACATTCAGACTTTGGGTGCTTCTTTTTTTTTGTCCACCTCTGTCTGTTCACATGACACTCAGCCCGTTCTCTCTGTATTTGACCATCATGGTGTTTTCTGTCAATGATGCATTCACCTTACAGGGCTTTCTTGTCATCATGCTTGACAAGTAGACTGTCATATTGTCGCAACCAATGACACTCAAGCATCAACTGAACACTACACATTGCCTCGACGTACATGACATGCACACTCTGAACAGAGACTTCTGAAAGTCACCCACTCTTTCCAATCTCATTAGCAAGTGGCAGCCACTCCAACTCTTAAACAAAAGCCAAAAACACTTTTTAACTCATGTCAGATAATTCATGTTCTGTTCCTTTTGATTCTTTTTTAGTCATTTTATACTTTTGTACGCATTACTTGTTGCGGTATACACATTTCAACTTGCCTTTGTAGCTTTTCTCTGAAGAGAATTTTAATGTTATTTGCCTCAGTGACATCCTCGAGCAAAACAGAGTTCCTAGAAAGCAGTTGGCATTGACTCTCTGTAGAAGCAAGGACATGGAATGGCAACAGAGAGGGTTCGAATCTTTCATGTTGCTTGTTCTTGTTTGCTTTTGTCACCACAGTCACCAAAAAAAAGAAAAAAAAAAGTCTCACATGAGAATTCCTTTGTACAGCCACACACACACACACACACACACACACTGATTTGTTTCATAAGAGCAGTGATATAAAAAAAAAAATGAGGGATAGTTTCTCTTCATCTTGAAAGATGAGTCACATAATCATCTTGTCCAAGCAATAAAAGTCACTTGAGTGATGCACATACATACACTCTTGCACACACACACACATCAAAGGCAGCATCAACTGCAGGTGTTTAAAATGGCTCATACTGGGTTTAAGCCACTCTAGGAGGATTGAGGTGTGACTGTAGAGCTGGTGGTTAACTAGGCTAGAGGTGGGCACTTTGACAACTTAAAGCAAAGCATGGCACAACGGAGGCACTACTGGGAAATATTGCACACACACACTGCGATGATGTGATCATATTATAAAGTCATATTATAACTGACTTTGTAAGTGATATGCATGAGATATTCACAATGGAGGGTTAACACTCATTTCTAAAGATTGATGTCGGAAATTAATGTCAAAACAGTAATGAAGCCTTCACTGTTTTGAAATGGGACAATTACCAGCAATATTTCCCGCAGGTTGTCACTTACATCAAGGATGAGCTCCTGGGAAAACTCAGGAGGATTTTCTCACTTATGCTTGTAGACACTCCATCCGGATTCTGTGTCTGTTTACAGATGTGGATGTGAGCTCAGGCAGAGGGTTTAGGGAAGCAATATGGAAATAGAGGATGAGAGCTTAGTGATGCAAGGCAAACCTTAAACCCTCCCAGTGCACTCCTGTGTAGCAGACTTCAATGACCGCAGTCCTGCAGAGCACATTGGTACGCCTCAATATGTATGGAAATGAGAGGCAATCATGCTAACGCGTGTTCAGTCTCTCCAAACATGCTAATGGTGTCATTGCACTTTCAGCCCTGCATCACCCCTTCTAACATTTCACCCCTTCTACAGACCCTTTGCTCTCTCTCTGTCTCTTTCCTGACCTGGAACAGGTGTGGTTTTAATTATGCATTAAAATATACGTAAACTTAGTCGGATCCTCTTGACTGAACTCTTCCTCCTGCAGTGTGCATCCAACCCTCTCTGCCTCTCTTTTTCCTTCTCTATCCTTCCTCCTTTCTCCCTTCACCAACTCTACCCCCAAAAAAAAAAACCCTCTCCTCTCCTTTTAGAAGTTGGGGATTGAAGGACTCGATTTCAAAACAGTGCACGTCTCTGTGACTCAAGTGAGGGGTTTGTTCCGCTGCCACACTTCCGTTCACAAATGCTCCGGCGTGGGGAGGAGGGAGGAGGGAGAAATCCCTGTTAATCTAGTGAATCTGGCTCTCTCTGTCTCTTTTGTTCACTGTTACTGCGACTCTGACGCATTGATCTCTTGAGAGGCATGTATGGTGTGTGCAGAGGGACAGGGGTGTAGGGATGGGTGAGTTGGAGGGTTGCTACCCAGTTCAGTCTACATCCATTGAAGGAGACTTAACATCCCACTCTTTATAACCTCTCACTTAAAAAAAAAAATACTATATTTATTCATATATATATCTAAACTTATGGGATTCACTTATGTAAGGACAATCAAAAGCTTCAACCCTCCTGTTTGGTGCCATAAGAGCAAAGACAGTGACAGTATCAAAACTTGGGTTTCAGCAAGATGAGGCTGTTCTCTGTCACATGTGTCCTATACACCTGTATGAAGACAGTTGAAGAGCTATTTTTACTGGGAGAAATTCAGGACAACAATGTGTCATGTTGATATCTTTAGCAGTTAATTTACTGCTCTAATTGCACTGTAGCTATGTTAGAGGAGGTCATGCAAATGACTGAGGAATATATTTAGCATAAGCGCACAAAAATTAAGTATGCTACTACAATGGCAAACGCACCAAACTCAGCATTGCTACTCCATCACACAATGTAGGCTCGTGTGTATTAACACATTTTTGAATATCACACTGTAGCTGTGTTCCTTAGGGACCTGTACGTGTTAAAGCTTGCTGTAATCCAGGTGCCTGGTTCCCGGCGGTCATAGGAGTAGGGCTTGTTTTGTTGATCTGTGCTTAATGAAAGTGACCACGCAGAGCAGGTTTGGCCATTAGCTCAGCAAGGGCCTATAATCACTACAAGTTGTTTCCCTTTTTTCATGCAATTCATTATTGAACAAACAATCTGTGGGGAGAAAAGCGTGTGTACCTGCCATCTTCTTTCTCCCTCGTTTTATTTCCCTCTGCAAGGCTGCACTTTGGGAACTATTGATTCAGTGGCTTGAAAATAACAAACTAGCAACTGTGCGAGTGGGGTAATAAACAGGCTCTGGAAAAAAAAAAAAAAGTGTAAAAAAGCACCCATGAAGTGTGTGCCCTGAAATAATTATCAGCTACTGTATATACTCAGATTCAGAGTTGATTGCTTTTGCTGCTGTGTGCCACGCTCCACATTTTGGTAGTAAGAAAAAGTACCTGCATCATAGATGGGGAGGATAGTTTATGGCACTGTGCCCAGGGCAATGTCAATGGACTACATAGACTTAAAGCTTTTTGGTTGCGTGGCAGCGTAGAAAAGACCTTCAAACCCCCAGCAGGGTGAATTTGAGTCATCCAGCAGACCTCGACTCTTGGCTAGTGAAATAAAGTGTGACGTATGGCCCTGGTTGTCTAGATCTGTGTTTACACTGATGGCAGGGAACAGAGTACAACACAGACTCGTGTCAAAAAAGCTCAGCATATTTTGCAGGCATGCATTTTCATGATTTATATGGAGAAATTGGCAAGCCCCAGTGATTCTTCAGTTGTTAGAATATTTTTCTAAAATGGCTTACCTGATCATCTTTCCTACTAGTTTCTAGACTGATACACTCATACATACTGAATAGAAATTCCCCATCTCTCATTCACATAAATACACACAGACTCACCAGACTCCAGCCCGTCTGTTTCTATTAATGGTAATCAGTAGGGTAATGATGACGGAGCTGTGACTGCGGCTTACTTACTGGTGGCTGATGGCCATGCTCTCTGACAGCTGTCAGCCGCCATGACTACACTGCCAGGGCCCTCCTTAGGACTTATTTCAGCTCACCACATCAGCTGCAACAGCACTTCACACACAGACTTGTTGATTATCAGCATCAGCGGGCCGGCGTGGAAAGACTTCTCTGACCGCCTGTCTGCTAATGACAGCCACCATGATGGTGGATGGGCGAAAGAGGACACAGCCTGTCACTTTGATTCATGCAACGGCAGCTCCAACAGGGTGGCTCCTCGCCAAAGTCTCGACAGTCGTTATATCCTCCTAAATGACATTTAAAGTGTGAAGCAATGGCTGTCCTTGTGGCTCAGTCACCCCAGGCTGGACCCCGAACATGAGCGGTGAACCCTGTGCCAAGTTTTGCATCAAGGTCACAAACCCTAGAGCAACTCCTCCTCGCTCAGATGCTTGTGGTCAACTTCTCAAGTTGCTTGCATAATTGAATATATGGAAAGTGACCTTGAAGATAGCTGTTTTCAGTGATCTAATGTCTGCCCAACTTCCCTTTTTTCATCCCATTCTGTTTAGTTTATTTTTCTAATTTCTACTTCATTCCCTCTTTGCCCCTTGATAGCAGAGGTAACTGTATTAGCATGACGTGTATATATTCAAGGTAACAATGGATAACCTTCAATATGAAATAATAAATCCAGGAGAAATGAAAGTTGGGACAAGAACTCTTCAATTGTACATCTTTTCAAACTGGGAAACATTCATCTTGTACACAATAAATGGTTATACTACTAACAGAAATTAAATTCTTAAGGGAACAAAGCAATTCAACTGTGCAACACAACAAAATTAAATCTAAAATTGGTCTAATGATAATTTTCAGTGTTCAGTTTTTGGCCAAATGAAAGCAGGGTTTGAGGTCATATCCAGTGTGTGACATGGCTCTTAATGTTTTTCTGGCTACAGCTGCAGCATTCATAAAATGTAAAGACATTCTAAATCTACGGGCTACATCCAGCCCTTCAGTCCTATTGCTGTTACAGAGGATGGCACAGTAAATACGTTGCATACAGCATAGGAACCTTTCTGAAGTTAGAAGTATAACTTTATTGTCAAGGGCAAATTCGAACAAAAGAATACAGTTAAAGGAGGTATCGCAGTCAGACAACAGTTTACCAGAAGCTGTGCAGTGCTACATGGACTCCACTTGTTCCCAAGGAGGATGAATGTCTGCATAAAGAAAAAAAAAAAAAAAAAAAGCAACATCTTCATCTTAGAAACACAACATTATGTCACAGATCAGTCTTGTTTTAAGGCAGACTGAATAACTGATTAGAGATGCCAGACCGGAAATTTGAAAGTGCATATTGTTGGCAAAACACTCACTAAAAATTGCTAGAATTAGGAAGATTTAATAATACTCAAGGTCTGTTAGTGGGCACTACAGTTTAATAAACTACCTCTTGAACTCTTGGACTAGTTTACTTGTTGACTGAATAATTTTAGATCCAACAAGAGACATAGATTTTGTTTTTTTTCCCTTTTGATATCTTCCACAAAACAACAGATTTGCTTCCTGGTGTTTTTGTTTCTGCAACAATATTATGCAAAGTTAAAACACACACTAATAACTCACTCCATAACACTGTCCACAGTCTATCCGAGAAGTGACAGGCTATGTGCTGGTGGCCCTGAATCAGTTTGACTACCTGCCTCTGGAGAACTTGAGGATCATCCGAGGAACCAAGCTGTATGAGGACCGCTACTCCCTCGCAATCTTCCTGAACTACAGACGTGATGGAAACTTCGGCCTGCGCCAGTTGGGTCTGAAAAACCTCACAGGTGAGTGACTGAATTATTTTTCTGTTTACTCACATTTGTCTGCACTGTCTTGTTGTGAATGTTTGTGAGTATTATGAGTGCCCTTTGCGCAAACCTTAGAGATCTGTTAATCAATGCTCATGGTGCCGCTTCAGTATGTGGGACTGGTATGAGTCCAATCTTTGAAAAAGCTTGTTTTTATCTGAGATCAAACATTTGACATTCTATATTTCCATGCTTCCTGGAGTGTGTGTGTATGCACATGTTTATCCTTTCATTGACCACCTGTTAGTAGTCTTCAGCTTTCTTAAGATCTAGGAGTCATTTTCAGGTCAAGAAACCTGTTATAAACACGTACTAAAAGTTGATAAGATGCTTTTACTTCTAAGCCCAATTTTATTCGCCGAATGAACACAACTTTAGCTAGTTAGATGACTGTCAGATATTGAAAATACACAAGTCCAGGTTTTGCTTTTTCACTGAGGCATACTTCCAAGCATGAGTGAAACAATTTGCTCTAAAACTTGTATGTAATATCTCTTTTTGTAATTTAAAATCGAGCACTTTTAGCAAATGGCTACAAACCACATACCAATGTCAGCTAAATGAAATGGGAACACAAGGTCAGGATCAAGTGGAAAAATACTTGTTTAACCAGATATGTAGGTAACAGTTTGGTGGTGGATTACATGCATGTTTCACACTTAGTTGAAATATGTGAAATAGTTATTCACTTGAGTCACTTCATCACCTTGCCTCAAAATGCTTCCCTCGGAGTTAATGATTTCAAAAGATCTCACAGATGAATTCAGCTCCCCTTGTTGAGTTTTCTGTGGTAATCACCAGTTGCTTTGCCTAGCACAAGGTTGTCTACCCTCTGTTTTTTAAACTATGCTTACTAGCAGCAGGTATTCATATTGTTTCACATTGATCTGATAATAAGTTGGTATGCTACCAGTGAGTAAATATATCATGGACATGCATAATCAGTGATTCTGGGGGTGCTATCAGGAAATATTTCTCAAAAATACATTTGCAGTAAAACATTAGTTGGAGGTTACACTGAACCGTTAAATTAATACATTGGCCAATGTGCTGGTTGGAGTTGTTTATTGGCTTCTATCACCTTCAAGAAAGATGGGAATATATAAACAGTCTGTCTCGTCTTCTTCCTCTTCTCCCGAATGGTGCTGTTATCACAATTAACCCTCTCACACTGATATAATTCTGGCTCGCAATGTTGTTAAAAAGACTTCTATCTCTTCTGGTATTTCCACCCGTTGCTCCTGTTCACACAAAAAACCTTGTCTGATTTATAACCCACTCTGCAGTCGACCCAAGCCTGTTTCCTCAGAAGTTGGAGAAGACAGCGAATCTGATTGCTGATAAATAGCGTACTAAGTAGGAATACATTGTGTGGGTGGCTGTACCTCTTTATGAACAATAGATCCTTGTGCTGCTAGGTTTTCTTCAGGCACCCTGACCCTGAGGTCAGTACAAAATGAAGCTCTTGACTTGCAGAAAAGATGTAGAGCTTTTCCAATACAGGGCTAAGGGGGGCATGTTAGAGCCAGAGCCAGCTCATGATGTGTCCAACACAAGGTCAGAGGTGTTATTTACTTATTTTAAAGCTAAATCCAACCTCACAAATCTTCTTAGTGAGTGAAAATAGAGGGAGAAAAAGAATTTGGGTTTTAACTGAATAGTATTAGGTAAAAATGTTATCAGTAAGTTCTGGTCAGTTATGTTTGGTCCCATGGTGCAAACACTGCTATGTTTTTTTTTATCTATTTTTGTTCTCCAATGAGCAATCATCACAGAAATGATTTCCCTTATTATCTTTTACACATTGAGAAGCAAAAGGAATGAGATTTAAATGATTTATTAGGTAGCACCGCAAAGTGCCATGCATGTCCTCGTTGATGGAGAATGTCAGTAAAATGTGCTTTGAAATGACTTTTGCTGCTTATTTCTCTATGGGGATGAACTCCCAGTGCAATCAGACTGGACTGGTGGTATGAGTACACCGAAGCTTGTTTCCAACCAGTGATGTTTTGGGAGCAATATTACACAAATGCATTAATATGTGTTATATAAAAGCATGATTACAAGTATGTCAAGGAGACTCTAAGGCAATATGAGAAAGGCGATGTCATCAGTTTGCATTCAAATTCTAAAATTCTCTCTGTATTGAGATATTACAATTTATTCTAAGACGAGAATTTATCTAGATTAATAAGAAAGAAGCATTGTGCTGAGCTTGTGTCTGCTGCTTCCAAACCCTCTTTCTAAATAATTCAGTTGTCTCTCATTGTTCTCTTCAACTGTTCCTTCCCTGTGATCCCCCAGAGTCAAAGGAAACAACACATTCATCCATGAGTGTATGTGCTGCTACAGTATGTGTTTGTGTGTTATGTTCCATCTTGTATTCTTTTTCGCATGTTGCGCCATACTTAGGGAATTGCATTTGTCCAGCACCACCAGCAGCTTTATTTCTGCCAAGCTGGTCCTCTTCATTGTGGTGCCAAGTTGAAGCCAGTGTTCAGGGAACTAAGGCTGGACTCCGTGAGAAGCTGCTGTTTGATGTGCCATCCGTGGCCTCGAGCCATGAAGTAGAGGGGAAGTTATGCACAACAGCCATGGCCCGAATCTGCTCTACTTCATAACTCTGACTGTTTGAGTTTCACCCGAGTATTTTTTATTTATTTATTTTTTTGTTCCTGCTAACTAGTAGAATAGAATCAAATCTTCTCAGTTCGTTAATTGAAAAAAAAAAAAAAAAGAGATATTTGTCAGGTTATAGGAAGATTTTATAATGTTGTAAAGGTTTTCTTATTACAACATACCGACTAGAAGTCTCCAGTGCGGTCTCTTGGTTCTGAGACCCAACACAGGACACAGGTCCAAATTATACGCAGTCTAATTGTGTCCAGGGTCTTGTGCTATTTCCCAGGGTCTTGTGTCTCCAAGCCATCTCGTGTCACAATCATCATATGTGGCTTCACTGTAATTGCAAAAAAAATGTATTTGATGCAGTGTGAGCTGTGAAGTGATACGTGTCATGTGTTTCCAGCCATGGCTCCTCATTAATTGGCGGCACATGATGCTCGATACCAGTGTTTGTGGTCTCTCTCTTTTTGGATGTGTGTGAGTCAACTGTATTTTGGATGAAGTCTAATTGTCCTCAAGTCTCTTTTCAATCAGGTATCTTTTTTTTTTTTTTTTTTTTAATAATGCATGTCAAGTTTGGGCAGATAGAATCCGTTAATACCAACTTATCTCTTCATAACAAGAAACATGTCTTGAAGGGTCTCACTGTTTTTTGTACAGATGGTCCTGACAGTTAAACAAGCTCTTGCTGGGGGAGAAGAAACGAGTGAGTCCTAGTTTGTTCTGTTGCAGTTGTCATCATTCTACACTGTACTGCTGAGGAAGGATATACGCCTGAAACATCAGGACAGATCCACTTCTGTACATCAAGCAGCATAGATGAAAAATCTTTCCTTCCTTCAAGTGCTTCAGTGAGTCCGAGGCTGTCTGTCTCATTCATTACAAGGTCTTTGATGTTGCTGTCACATTGGTCGACCGTTCCTCTGCCAGCAGCTCCCATGAGAAGTGTAAAATGATCAATATAATCCATAAGCAACATATATAAGAGGATAAAACTTATTAACTACATAAGGGGCTAATCGAGAGAAGGCACAGCAAAAGACCCCTTCAGTGCTGAAACCCACCCGCATTTCTACTTGGGTCGAAATTGCCTTTGGATGAAATCAATTTGTCGCTAGTATATTGTAGCATTGCACTTATTGATTTCTCTGGTGCACTCTCTGCGAGCTGTAAATGGACTCTGGATTTGAGGGGACTGGAGGATGTGGTGGAGGAGGTCTCTGGCTGAGTAGGGATAGGACTCCCTCCGATGCACCTTTCAATCAAGCTTAGCTAAGTTATCCTCATGAATATGAAATATAAGGCACAGTCAAGCCGAAAAAAGTTGAGGGATGATGCGCGTGCACGGGGGTGTATAGAAGTGAAAAAGAAATGTGAAAATATTCTTTGGAAAGTTCAGTTGTGTTGTTTGTTTGATATTGCTTTGCAGGGGCAAAAATTTGTTCTGAGTCACCTTTTATTTGAGGATAAATGGCTGGTCCCAAAAAAGTCACCTGGTTTCTAGGCTTTTTGTATGTCCAGGTGAACTTCTTGATTGTTACAAAGAGAAGCTTCAAATAATTACTTATTTCTATCTTTTGTCCCTATAGCCAAGAAAAAGGTTAAACAGAGGCGTCTCCTGACATTTTCAAAGTTCCTAATCTGTATTTTGATGCAGGCTGACCCGCAGTGTCTTCCTTCCTGCTTAGCCAAACATTTTCAGCACTTCCGTCTGGATTCACATGAACCCCGGGCAGCCTCTATGCTTTCACATGGTAATTACAGCCTGCTTCCCTGGCAAAATAATAACAGCCTCAATAAGGAGCACAACACAGATGAGTTTTCTGATTTAACGCATTTTACTGCCCCCCTCCTTTTTCCTCATTTCATCCAGTATCATTTTTTTTTTGTTTTTTCAGATTTGTTTAGTGTTGTTGATTCATTTTTCTAACCACCCTACGCCTGCACTGCGTCTGTCCAAAATGAAGCATCCAATCTGAGGCCCCATCTGCTGAATGATCCTCTCTCGTCTCATGCATGTACACAAGCCTGTGGTTTACGCCAAGGCGTTATCCACTCCTTCATGGCCCATCTGCTCTCTCTTTATCTATCCTATTTTCTGTCTTTCTTCCATCTCTTTATCCTCCTTTCTTTGGCAATGTCTCTCATCATATTTCAGTCGGCTGTCTTGATTTGTCACATTGATGCCTTTCACACAAATGCATGCAATCTAATGCTTGTACCATTTTGTACTGTATACAACACCCCTTTGAGCCTTTGAGTCCTACTATGTTTTCCAAAGCCTGCTGCAATTGTTCGATGGGTACGTCTCTGTGAATGTGCTCTATTATCCACTAAACGTGTCCTGTTCAGTGTGTTGTGACGGTGATGTTCAGTGAAGGCAAGGAAAGGATGAAATGGGATGGGGCAAGGTGAAAAAGACCCTTTCAGTGTGTTTCCCTTAGACAAGGGACTGCTGAGAAGGGGGCATAAAATTGCGGCCTTCCTCTGATCCCAGAGACTTCCATTCACCATCTAACTACTAAGAGAATAAAGCACAATTCTACCAAAGGAGGCAGGCGAGACTGGTTCAGTGCACGTCACCAGAATTCAGTCGAGCCTCTTGCCTGGCAGCCCGCAGACCTCAGGTCTCCTTCAATTGTGTGTCTAATTGATTACTTCCCATGCAATTACTCCCGTGTCACACTCAATATTTCACCGCTCCAGGAAGGGGGCAAGGGGGACTTTCTTTTTGAAGGACGACATTCATATTGTCACATTTGTGAGCCCCTAATGTGGATCGTGAGGAGGCACATGTTAAAGTGAAGTCCGGAACGGGCCATCAGTGGTGGTTGGTGTTAATTGATTGCTCTGTAATACTACTGTGTGACAGAGATAGTTAGACAATTGGAGCCAGCGGTTGGATTTTTATACCAGGGGAACAACAGAGCTAAATGTCTTTAAAAAGTTTCTTTTAGTAGTTTAGTACTACCTATAATTGAACACAGCTTCCATGACAGGATACTATTAATCCACATGCTTTTGGTTAAATGTCCTTCCCATGATGGTGAATGGTAAATGTATGTTTATTTATCCAGTGCCTTTCTGGTCTACCAACTATTCAGTGTGTGTGTTTTAGATATGTCCAACTTTCTAGATTGCAAATAAAGAATCATACCCTTCATACTTTCTCACTTTTTTAATATTACACTCCTTCCTTCAATCAACTCCTTTCCATATGAAATGTCCATATTTAGATGTCCCACCATAAAATGGAACCTGGACAATTCATTGAATTATTTTAGCTTCAGGCCCAACCACATATGTCGTTCAAAATGTGGTTTTAAGGATTTAGTGTTGCTTTTTGATTCTTTTGTTGTTGTTTTGTTTTATTTTTTTGTTACATGCGATGTTTGAGATTTCATAAGCAGAAAATATCAGGGGTTTATGAAATATTAATGGACAACAACAGCAAAACCTGGTGTGGGAAAGGAAAAATAATAATGTGATGTGTATATATATAATTGCTTGACCCTATAGCACTTTACCTTTTAATCTCAAAATTCTCATCATACCATGCTCTCTTTTTACATAACAGTTTTGACCAAAGGTAAAAGGTTTTTAGAAACTACAAATTAATAGAGAAGGGAGGAAAACAGAATAATTAAACAAGTAAATGGTAAATGGACTGTACTTATATGGCGCCTTTCTAGTCTTTCGACCACTCAAAGCACTTTTACAGTACGTATCTCATTCACCCATTCACACGCATTCATACTGCTCATCAGTTTTAAGAGCTAACCATTCATACACATACACACACCAATGGCACAGCCTTTGGGAGCAATTTGGGGTTCAGTATCTCGCCTAAGGACACTTCGACATGCAGACTGGGGGGGATCGAATCACCGATCTTCTGATAAGCGAACGACCCGCTCTACCTCCGAGCCACAGCCGCCCCCAAAGTACAACTACGTTGACAGAATTTGGAAGAAAGTGGAAGGCAGATTGGTAATCATTACACATCAAACATCAAAGAATGGCTGTTGCTAATACTGCCTTGGATTGATTTCACAAGGTTCAGCTCAGGTCCTTTATTTTGATAATTATTATTCTTAGAATAAAATCACCCATCAGCTTCAATCACTGCCTAGCTCTCAGATTGCAATCCCTATTGTTAACCTTGTTCCTGTTCGGCTGACAGACCGTGGTTGGGCAGCACAAGGGAGATGCCATCTCCTGGGGCCGAAATACCCGTCTACTTCAGGGTTAACCCCTTTCACCTTCTACAGCAGTGGAATAACACACACGGGAGCTCCGGGGTTGACTGTTGAGATGCCGTGGCCTGTATTTGATCGCACACTGTAGCCTAAACTGTACATTTATTCTTAAACTGACTCCTACCACTAACCTGCTGTTCTGCCATTCACATGCATTAACTCACTCGCTTGTCTCCGGCACTAGCGCTCTCTTGCTCACACCTTACACACAGCTGTATTCTCCAAGGGAAATACGCTACTCTTATAACACTATTATTTTTTTTTCAAAATTCTATATTTTATAACTAGATATATAACTATATAATATAACTAAAAAAAGATGATTAATGAGTCTTTATTGTACGGATTTTTTTGTTACCTAGTTGATGTCGTTTAAGAGTGAGTGGTTGAAGAAAGATGCGTAAAACATGTAGAACAACCGACTTAACTCTAGAAAATGTTCATCTAACATTTTATAAGCTTATGAGGCAAACATTTTGTAGTGTTTGAAACTAAATGTTTAGTTAAAGGTGTTAGATGTTAATCAAAAAGAAAGGACTGGTTGTTTTCTATTCTATTAAATACTATTCAAGCAAGCATCCTCTTTTGTGAATACATGAGTACAGCACTCCTCACTTGTGTATGTGTCTGTTTTCAGTAAATAATTTACTTTGTCTAAGCCAATGATTGCATTTGGAACCAGACCTCGGAGGAACTATCCTCACTGATTAGAAATATTGTCCAACCCAAGCCTCCACCTCTGCCTCACCTTTAGTCAGCTCGAAAACATGACTACATACCCTTTATTACCAATTTGCCTTCTAAACTGAACCTCTACTGCCCGCTGGAAGTGCGAGACGACTTTCACCTCATTAAAAGTTAAAGTAGGCGTGGAAGGAATTTTAATGCCAATTAATAATCAAAACACAGTCCTCTTCTCTTTTTCTCCAACATTTCCTTTCCCACTCCAGGCTATGACTCAGATCAGGCTAAGATCTGCCATGATGTAGATGTAAACTAGCTCAGAGACCAATAGGACGCTGTTCACTTAGTTGAAATCTCGTCTGAATTCTGCCCTGTTGTTTAAGCAGGGAACAAGGGCCAGAATGAGAATGAGTTTCTCAACCACTTGAGCTGTATGTTGTTTAAAACCAGACACTGCTTCTATAAAGTGTTAAATAAGTAGATTTTGTTACCTGAATTTGTTATGTAATAATTTGTCTTATTCGTTTGATGAAAATGCATATAGTATTAGTTTTGGTCAGGTCTGTTAGTTTTAGTCTAGTTTGGTCAACAAAGACATTTAAGTCCTATTGGGTTTTTTTCTGTTTTTCTGTTTAGTCTGAGAAACAAGAATTCTTTGTGGCCCTGATATGTATGTGTTTTAATTGTTTGTGACAACAGTGGCAGTCTATGAGAGGATTTCCCTATACCAGGCTGCAGGCCGCAGGGGGTTACCCCCCGCCCCCAACAACCGGTGGCAGAGAAGTTGAGCCAGATCCAACTTTAGTAAAAACACTTTCATGCTGCGAAGGCCAATCAGACCGGTCAAATCCCTCGACAGTTAGCCTAAAATGTCACTGAAACTCAGGCTATCCAGGTGGATTCATGGACTAAACTATGTGTTGTGTTCTGCCTTTTTTATTTTCATGTACCCAGCTCCTCTATATCTCTGTCTGGCTTGCAAATTACGCTGCAAAATTGTTACACGAAGAAGATTCCCTTTGTTTGTATCCGATGGTTTGAGAGAGTGCAGCGACATGCGGTGGAGAAGGTCAGCTGGATACAATTTTTGGAAAACTGCAGCCTGATATCACGCTATGGCCACCAATCAGATGCTCTCTCTACAGTCAGCCTAAAATGTCCCTTTTGTGTCCGATAGTTTGATAGAGAAAGAGACAGAGAGCAAGAGAGTGAGTAAAATAAAACATTATTTTTATTTTTAAGTTACGTTCAGCACAAATAGACATACTCCCATCAGCCCTTCTCACCCCACACAGCAATTTGCCACAGTGCCTGATCTTGTCTGAATGCAGCTTAAGGATGTCTGGAGCTTCGAGAAGAGTTAAATCTGGGGCAGCTGGACTTGGTTGTTAAAGACGTTTTACCTCTTGCCCAAGACTTGTGGGGAGACCCAGGAATTTAGACTAGATGAGATCATTGACCAGGCTATTGTTTCCACTTGGACCTTGCTGTTGTGACGACTGTCATCGGAGAAGTTGTCTTGAGTGCCTGTGTGAATGACAGTCGTGTGGACGATGGTCGTTGGAGTCACATGAGGCCAAGTACCTGGTGTAACGGAAACTCTCTGGAAGACCTTCAACAAGCATAGAACCGTGGTGTTCTTCAAACACAGCAACACACTTAGACAGAAACTGGTAGACCCTACAGACATATGATACTGTCACACTGCACAACATTCAGACAACCTTTTTTCTTTTATTGTTGACCACACGCAAAGGGGAATAGAGAGAACTATCAGGAAACAGGCACCAGTGCTAGTACCACTATCCGGAAAATACCACAGAGAGTACAGAAAGCAGAGTAAAACGGATTACAACTACAAAAGTTTAACTTATATTACTGACTGACAGATGCATAAACATATCAAATCTATCTAATTTCAACACAAACATCAACATCATTTGGAGTTGACACAAAGACTTACATACATGAAACCATGCTCATACACGCATACATGCAGTGAAGAGTTTCACCATTTTTTATAATTTATTAAATCATTTATTCCCTTGTTTGTTCAGTATGTAGCTACTGTACCTACTCAATATGCTTTTCTGCCACAGATATGATTGCAGATTCAAAACCAACTCAAACTCACACTGTGATTGTCATGTTCAGTTTCTGTCACTGTCACTAAGGCTTTACCGTATCACTGCAAGGCTGTGCAGCCTTGACATGCATTTTTTTTTTTTTAACTTTGTTTCTGAAGGCCAGACAGTGTTTCAGACAGGTCTTTGATGTCAGAGGCGCTCAGAACTCATCTCAGAGGAGGAGCAAAATGAGTGGGAAAGCAAATAAAATAAGAGCTGACTGGCAGCTCGGTGAGTCTCAAAAGCCACTGAGGAAAATGTCACTTTATATCAACTTAGTTATGAGGCCTAAATGGACACCTGCAGACTTTGAGTGAGTAAGATAATTCCACTGTTGAAGATGTGATGTGTTTAACATTTATTTGAGTTTTGGAACCATGTGTGTTCTCATGTGATTAGTGTGATTGTGAACCTTGTTCTTCTTGTGTTGTGTTTGCTTTTGCGCCATTATTGTCTTTTTGTACTTGTGTTTTGCTTTTCATCTTACCTATGACATGTTGTAGAATTGCTTTCCAAAAACCACAGGCTTTAGTTCTTGCATGGCAGTTCATCTGTGAATTTTTTTGTTTGTTTTTTTGCAGCACATCTTGTATGCTGACAAGATATACAGTAGCCTACATATTTAAACAGTTGGATAAAAGGCCTGAGATTTCCAGCCAATTACCGTTATCAGTGATGCTTGCTTTCCATGAGTTTAAAAGAAGCAGTGCTCCCAAAACCAATTTAATAACCTTGCGCACACATAAACACATGCATTACTCTTCAAACCTAGGACTCCTCCCCCATCTCCCCTGGCAGCTTAATAATTAATATGCTTATTTTTTGCCTCTTAGGCCAAAGCCTTGGGTAAGTGGAGCAGCTATTGATGGGGGCAGTGGTGGGTAATGGGACATGAAAAGGACTTTTCTGTTCATCTCAGGTCTCCACAGAGATATGGTAGGTGTTACTATCTGCAACACCAGGCATGACCAAATAAAGATTTTAATAAAGCGTTCCCTGACTTCTGCGCCACCTCTCCATGGTACATTTATTTGTTGTGGTGCGAAAAAGATCTGGCTTTCATCAGTGGCATTTTTCCGAAGCTCCGTGTCTCCACATCTACCAGTTGGTCCATCTTTGATAATGTCATATTCAGTTTTTTATTATAGTCTGTTATTGCTACAACCAGGCTGGAGGATCTACTTCAATGCCCATACACAGAGGTTAGTTTGGTCATGGATGTGGTTTGAATGCATTTGCTCCACAGTTGTGTTCTCAGACAATGTAATGCTGGCTAATGTCACACACTAGATGGACCATGTTATGTTGAGGACAGCAAAGCAGTTAAAAACAACAGGGAAATCAAGTGGTTAATGGGCAAACTGTTTCAAATGTTTGCCAACATTATTCTTCAATATGATGTAGTCTTGAGAAACAAAGATAGCCAGAGACTAATTTATACAACAATGGACAAAACAGTGGAAATCAATGAAAGAAACCTGTTCACACCAGTATTTCCATAATCTATAATGTTCATCAATGCCATTGCATTTTTATCTTGAGTGATAGAAGATGATTTGCAAACATTTCATAGACATTGACACAGAAGCTATAGGCTCCAGCGACCCTATACTGGCGAAAAAACGTTTTAACCTCTAACTCCACATTTTAGTTATATATCGATTAAAGTCTTCTCACGTTTTCAGCAACTATTTTCCAACATATTTAATGTATTTTGAAAGAAATCCCAGAATTGCCTTTACACAGACTTTAAAAACATGGCCTTCCATCCAAATTCATGCCTGCAACCTGAAAAGCCTGTATGTTGCTCCTGTTTGACCCCAGTGTGTGCTGTCGACGGCCAGTTTAAAGGAATGGCAAAAGTATTTATACCTGTTCTGAAAGTTCACACTCAAAAGTGACCATCATAGAGAGAGGTAAGATGCAATAAACATTAAATATGGTGATAGAGGTGTACATTTTCAGGCAATTTCCCCTGAAAGCCATTCATTGTCATAAAAAGAAATGTTTGTGTGTGTGTGTGAGAGGGGCAGCCTCCTTTGTAGTCACCTCATGTAAGATGTAGGCAGTATGGATGGCATAGTTATACAGTCCAAAACAACCACTGCTTCACAACCCTGACTTATCATAACTCTACCATAACAAATATGCAGCTTTGGTAGAGGCGCGTTCTTCGATAAATGCTTTGTAGTTTCACTTTAAATCTACATCACAGTCCTCTGGATGGACTTTCCCACCTTGGCTGATGCACACCAAATACAAGTAGTGTATGCACAAAGTGAGAGCCATGGCATAGTGTGTGGCTGAATGTCTCTCAGTAGGCCTAGAAAAACAAAGCCTCAATGACGTGCTGTTGCCTTAGCAAACCATGCAGCGTCTGAGGCCAGCTTCCTCTGTGGTAAAACTAACACACTTGGTATTCTTGTGGTAAGATATGCTCTCTCCTCTCAGTCTTTCCATCTTTCCTTCTCTTTCTGTCTGCCTCTCTTAGACCATGTTTTGTTTTGCCCATACCAGAGAGTGCAGCTCATTTTAATTCAGCTGGCAGGCTGATCGCACATCAGCCTTGATAAGCTAAGTGGCCCTCAGCAGCAGCAACTGAAGGTCCTTTTACTCTTTTTTAATCACTCACTTGTTTTGCCCCTTGATAATCGTCTCTGTCTTACTTTTTTGTCTCATTTGTTTTCTTGGTTTTGTTTTTCTTTCTAGCTCATAGATTTGTCTTATCTCAAGGTATTGTAATATGATTTTCTCCTCCTCTTCCTCCGCCCTATCCATTAAGCTCAGATTACCAGGGTTTTATCAACAACACCCCAAAAAAAAAACCCATTCTGCAATGATTTTATTTTTTTCCTCTTCTCATCTTTAACCAGATGCTTTGCCTTGCTCGAATATAATTCCATAATCCCTAAATCTCAGCCATTTTTCATAAAGACTCATAGGAAACAATTGCGTGAGGGATGGGCCAAATTTAATCAGCAGCCTGTGAATGCAATTATCTTGGCAGAGGAGAGGCATATGTTTGGGGGATGGGGGCCATGGCCGACGCCCCCATGCCATCTACTCAGCAAAGATCTCAACAACATTTCTCCTTCAGAGTGACACATCGGATAAAACAGACACATGTTATTTCTAAGATTAGAGCAATATATCTTGGAAAATAAGCATAACATGCTTCCCCTTTGAGAACTTCAATTTTAATGCAATTAAAGTGTTATTTTGACTGAAGTGTACTTATTAAAAAGAATTTAAATGAACCACTGATTACTGAATAGTAATTTTGCAGCACACAAAAGACACAAAAACAAACAGTGTGCTTTTGCGTAATAAGATACAGTTTGTGTAAATGATCAGATAATTTAAGAGGTTCGTACACCAGTTTGAATTTGCTGTAGTCCATGTCTAATGTATAGTTTCTTTACCTAACATCATTTTCATACTTACCCAGGCAGCATTCAGACCCTCCAAAGACCATTTCTCACATATTCTTCTTTTCAATTTGTTGCAACTGTTTTATCCACAGCTCTTACCCTTCTCAAGACTATTAACGCCTTTTCCACTGCCGTATACATTTTTTTTTTCAGTTTCCCTTATTTTAAACTGCCTTTACAGTAGGTTTCGCAACTTGCTTTTCATCCAAACCCTTGACTGCCAGGCAAGGAAAATTAAAAACTTTAAATTTGAATGAAATAACTGGCCTGAGACTCAAATTAAGTAAACAGTTTCAAATTAAGTGGTTTTTGAATTTAGATGGAAGAGGTTGTTCATTATCCCCAAAATGGCACAGTGTGCACATGATGCTGCATATGTGGTGCCACACACGTGATGCTGTGCACTGCTACAGCCACTCAGCCATGAATGTCAGTCACCATGTTAAAATTAAATGTGCATTTAATGTGCGAGGTCCCTCCGCATACATGTGCCTGTGTGCATATGTATGTGGGGACACATGGGCATACACGTACTGAACATATGTACTTGTACATATATGTATGTAGAAAACACTTCTGTGTGTTCAATCTTTAATTTCTCCCCTTTTCTTCTATCACAGTTTTATTTCATATCCTCCATTTAATGACTGAATGGCACCACATCTCTCCATAAGTCTTTGCATCTTTGATTTTCATCTCTTTCTTCTACGAGACACACACAAAAACGCACACACTGCCCACGCTGCTGCTCTTGACCGCAGTGTGTTCAGAGACAGTCAAATCCCAGTGCTGCCATCTCTCTGGTGAACCTCTCGCGGAGTTCTTTTATGTAGTTGAATTAATGCAGTTGTTCTTTTCAGGTCAATAGTTAAACACATAAAAGCGCAATTACATTTGAATGGGTACCACCACTTCACTTGGGGACCACGTTAACAGTGTTTCAATTGTATGGCATTCCTGTGAGAGGTGCTCCATCCATTGACCTTAGAGAAGATGGAAAGTTTGTGATGCATGCTGTGATACATTTCATACTACAGAAGTCATATCAGGGAATTAGTTTGACTTATTATATATTTTATATATGGAAAGATAGACCATATAGAAGAGCATTACAATCGCCAAACCTGCTTTAAGATGAAAGAAAGACATGAACCTTGAAGTTTAGTGTCAAAGATGCCAACAAGATGCCTTGCCTGTTGGTAAAGGGCATGTCTTAGAGGACTGAATTTTATTAGCAGAGACTCTTTCCGAGTCTCTGAATCTATTCTGGTTGGACTTGAAATCGTTTTGTGATATCCAGGTGATACTATCTGAAATACACCCTGAAAGAGCATCAGTTCCATCATTATAGCTATGAAAAGAGGTGACATGTGTCCTGAGGACACCACCAAGGGCTAACATATCTAGATTATTGGGGCACAGCATTTTTTTTTTATTTTATTTTTTTTTAAACCTTATAATCAGTATAAATTTCACACAGGTACCACTGAGGCTGTGAAAACTAAAAGTCAGTATTCTGGCCTGCTTCAATTTTTACCATTATGTCACTTGTGAGTCCCTTAACTTTATTGTGTAAATGCAATACAACCTTTCCTAGAACTGATCCTTGTGGAACCCCACAAGGTGTTGTTTTATAAGACGATCATAAATTGAGAAGTCCCTATTTTAAATATTATAGAAGAATGTAAACATATATATCAAAAATCTGATACTATTCAAAATGCTTAGTTGAATATATACATATAATCTCTGACTTCATCAAATCACAATGCAAACACACACTCTACATACATATCAGTTTTTATACAATACGCACATAAACAATGATGCACTTTCTCTACTTCTGCTTGTGCACACACAAATGCAAGGCAAAGTAATGAATTCATTAATTCACCCGTGTGAACATATTTCCTTTCTTCTGTCTTTACCTATATGCAAGTACAGACATATAAGCACACGCAAACATAGGAGGTACACTTTACATCTGATATCTGCAAGCATTTTCTTGGAAACAGGTGGGACAAGAGTGTAAGGATGGAACTGTGCGGCAGCAGCAGATGATTGATGGGAGGGGAGATCACCTATTTGTAGAGCAAAGGCAAAGATTTGCTGTCCTGACATCTCCTGTCAGCAACCGAGCAACTCAGAGCCCAGTGATTGACGCAGCACTGTGTGGTAACATAAGCACCGTCTGGAAAAACAGGAAATGTCCTCTTTAAAAGCTTATTTTTGGTTGTTTATTAATGTTATTAGTTAGAGTTTTAGTACGAGTGTTGATGGTGCACAAAGGGGTTACGTTCTCTGGTGTGTGTCCATTTCATCATTATCTATTTAACCTTTGCAACCACCCTTTCTTTCTTTCTTTCTTTATTTCTTTCTTAGAGCCATCATCTATAATGACAGCTGAACAGATACACTGATAGATGATGGCTGATATAGAAATAGATGTCATTCATTCTTCCATCATCTAACATCCATCACTCCGTCATTTATTCATCATCTATCCAAACAGCTTGTACATTATTTAATTTGCTCAATCATTCACTTACTTATTCTTTTTTTTTAATTTATTCCACTTTCATTGTACAGGAAGTGGTCCAGATCAGTCAGCAGCTTGGAATGTTTTTTTTTTCTTCATGCAGCTGTTTTTAGCCACCCTATAGAACGGCTCACGTATTATCTTGTTTGTAATGTTTGATTTGTTATTGGGAAAGGTGCCGCTGTGGACTACTGATATAGCTTGCAATTGTTAACAGGCTTAGAAAAAGACAAACTGCACAGTACTAGTAAATTCAGCATACAATAGTAGCTTTCCTAGTTGTTGTACAGTTGTACATTTCTTTTTAACCAAATAGCTTTCTGGTACAGTTTTCTACTGTTTCCTATTGAAAAGTGATTTATAATAGCAGTTGTAAAGGGACCGTGATTAGATTCCCCACCTACATTTTTTCTGGCTCTTGTAGGGATCCAAATTAGTGATCTTCTGGTTACAAGATAAAGCAAACTGGTAATTTAATTGATGCTCAAGGCATGTATAGTAATGGGGGCCTCATTACTGCCAACCCTGAGCCATGTGTGTAAGCGTATGTGGGTGTGAATGTTTTTTGAGCATGCGTCTTTCTATGTGCAGACTGCGTGTGCAGGCATCTCTTATTTTGGCATTTGTGCCAGTCTGTGTTGAGTGCAGCCTAGCAACAACTTCAGCCTTCCACTGCTCCTGGGGTGTACAGCAGGATCTGCGCCCCAGCATTTAGCCTCTTTGACCCAGAATGCAGCCTCATCTTCCCACAGAGTTTCACCCCTCTGTTCCACTGAGCTGATAGCAGCGCTGAGTCAAAACAAAGTTGAAGCTCTGAGAGTTAGTAAGACAGTACAGTGGAGGCTCAGGGTAAAATCCCTAGTCCCACTGCCAGAGGAGAGGAGAAACTGCTCTGTCTTTCTGATTGAATACCTGTCGATCTACTGTAATTGCCGGACTGTTTGAGTGTCTTTCTAAATCTCTTACTGCCTTTCTATCTTTCTAACTACCGCCAAGCTGGCAGTGCCTTACTTACAAGCCTCTACGTTTTTCACATTTATGAGTATATACAGTATCTGTCCTGCATTACAGTATAAAGAGGGACTGAAGTTAAGATATTGAGTGAATGTGTTTTACTTGTATGCACTGATGTTGGTAGCTCAGCAATCTATACTTCTTCAGTATACAGAAGAGTAAACACTATTGGGGATATTCAATAATGCAGTCCTTCAGCACTGGAGCAACCATTTATTACAGTGCTTCTACATATTTCTTTATTAAACAATCCACACAACACTTATTAATTCTCTCTCACAAACTCATTAATATGGCTTTTTTTCTGATCATTGGTTTGCTATTTGCCTCCCAGTCTTAATCAAACTCATCCCCACACTGCAATAAACAAAGAAAAAAAAAATCTCAACAAGCACTTACCATCAAAATAATTGCCTGCATACATTTGTTCTGCTTCCGTGAATTTCATATTGTTTTCCTCTAACGGTCATGCAGCCAGATAGTTAAGATTGCTGTGCTTTGTTTTAAGCCATGCACTCAAATCTCAGAGTTGCTCTCGGGACGAATGGGGAAGGGTGGTAGTAGTTTGGACACATGAGTTGTAGCTTTGTGAGCAAACTAATTAAGACATTTTCTCTATCCACTAAACAATCAACAACAGGATTTAACCATTGATATCCCCCTGGCTGCCAACTGTACACCCGCTAAATGTGCAAGCCAAGCATTTACTTGTAATGAAGGAAGGGCCAGTCTGAGTTTTGCGTGTGATTGTAAGTATTATGCAATATCTGTTAATTATTCATATCCTGGTGACAGAGGCCATGGGAAATGCTGTAAGTGTCCTGGGCACTTCGCCAGCATGTAGCCAATTAAACTGTTATTCAGCGTCTTGAACTTTGTCATGTCACACTGCAAATTAGTGTGTTGTGTGTGCAGCACATATCCAAATGCACCATGGCTGTGAGAAGCATTAGAAGATAGTGGAGCCTTCTGGGTGATGTTGAGGATCGCTTGTTGTGACAGTGTTAATCAGAGAGTGTTTTATTTTTCAGCATATTTATATAGTATGTTTGAAAGTGTGAATACTGCTCACATCCAGAGGAAACACCTTGTTTCACTTGTTAACAGCACATAAGAATCCTGGCAATTCTTTTTGGCTAAGTTGTTGGCTGTTAAGTTCAACTCTTTTGTTTACATTTCCAGGTTAGATCCATGAAAAACTCTGATTGTAGCCATGTATGGCTCAAGTTTGCCGACGTGAGAACACATTCCCCTGACCAATGAATGTTGTATATCATTGATATATCTGCCTAAAAGGTCCAGTATCACTTATACATATTCAAAGATGGAATGCAGTAGAATAAAGCCTATGCTGCATAGTCATTATTCTAATTTACTTCATCTTCTTTTTCAAGTCATTAGACTTGCTTGCTAGTGTCTAATGTCCCGATGTCTGCCAGGAAGTCTTGTGAAGCTTAGGGAGATTCATAGACTCAGAAAATGATTGAGTATGACAATAGAATGGTGGGGAAAAAAACTGAATGAGATTGGGCTACATGTATATGAAAGTTCAAGCCATGATATCAGGGTCAATTTGTCATATTTGGATCATTTTTACTAAACTAAAAGTGTTGAAGATAACTAAGAGACAGTCAGCTACTGTAGCTGTAAATTTATGTACTTTATTTTCATATAAATACGCTTTAGCTGAGACACTCATTCACTGATTCAACTTAAATTTATGGAAAAAAACTGCGTACATTTGAAGTACCAGTCTGTAGGATTTAGTGTCATATAGCTGTCTAGCTGCTCATTGCAACTCCCATCACCCAACCTTCTCTTTCCTAGTGTAAAGGATAAATTAAAGTGGTTGTGAAATTCACTAAAAAAGGCAAAAGACGCTATATAGAGCAAGTGTTTAGGTGTCTGTTCTTGGCCACTATAGAAACATGACAGTTTAACATGCCAGAGTCCACGGAAGAGGATCCACGGCAGTAATTAAACCTAGTTATGTATATTGTATTCCATTTATGTTGTATTCTGTAAATAGAGCTCCCTAAATCTTACACACTGGACCTTTAAAAGGACTTTCAAAACCCATTGGAAGTGTGAACTGTGGTTAAATACGTATTGGTTATGTTTATACCTAAATCTGATGGCTGCAATTAGAATCCAACCAGCCAGTATGAAGGTGAATGCCCAGAGGATATACTGTTTATCCAGTGTTGAGAGGTCCTGCTGGTGTTTTTATCATAATAACTACTTTGCTTTGTCTGTTGGTTTGTCCATTGCCCTACTTTGCCAACAGCATCCCATTGTGCAAACAATTTGAATTTGAGACGCGGCCTGCTCCTAGCCGAGCGATATCCCTCCTGTGGTGAGAGGCAGGATTAATTTCTCTCCCTAACTCCCACCGCACATGCAGAAAGATACAGAGGGGGAGCTGAGATCAGGGGGTGGAGGCCTGTGTAGGTAATACCACCACCACCTATTATCCAAGGAGTATCATTTAATCGGGCCTTTGTGGGACGATATTGTATTTGGCTTTTTCTGTGTGGTGTTGGCAGGCTTGGCGTGATTATGTGTCTCATCGGTTTCAGCCCTGTGTCAGTAATCTGTTTGTAGGGAGATAGAGAACACACAAGCTCTGTAAATAATGCAAATCTGCTACTGGGCTTCACTCCGTCTTTCTTGTCTGGCATCCGTCTCTCTGTGGTTTTCTCCAATCTTTATTTGTCTGTCTTTCTTTCTCTTTCTCACTCTTTTTCTCTCACATGAAAATGGGGATTAGGCATTCTCTAAACTCCGGCACAATAATAATCTGAACCATTCTCTGTATCCAATCATCCAGCAAGACCACGTGTGTGTGGCGAAAGGAGTCAGTCCGTGGACAATGATTCGTTGAAAAAGGCGATGCATATTATGATGGCGACATACATGACTTTTGTTCCCAACACCTTGATGAGATATACAATTACTTACTTGCTAGGGCTGCTGTCCCTTACTGGGGGCTTAAATACCACATGGATTTTGTGTTGTGACATTAGTGAGGCATAATTGATTCTGTCTGCTTGCAGCATGGGAAGAGGAGGGTGAGAAAAACAACAAAATGGGAAAAGATCAGAGGTTGTAATAACAGCAATATGACACGGCTTTGTCCTGGCTGCCCTCACAATAACAATCGTCAGATTTGAGTGTGTCTCAAGATCAGTTCCTTATCCCAAACCCCAAATATGCTCTTTGCCTTTTCCAATCTTGTCCTGAGTATGTTAATGATTTTAACTTGAATGTCTGGCCATGTCAGCTGATTATAAAATGATTGGGGGAAAAAACTGGTAATTAAAAAACACATCAGGAGACTGGTAGTAGGCCGGATGAATTAGGTGCATCCTCCAGGCAGAAACAGTTAAGTACCCAGTGAACTGTGCAAGTGTGTATCTGTATTGACTGTGCTTTCCCCTTCTCTCTTCTCCGCAGAGATACTAAGTGGAGGTGTGTATGTTGACCAGAACAAGTTCCTGTGTCATGCAGACACAATCCATTGGCAGGACATTGTCAAAAGCCCACGGATGAATCCAGTGGTAGTGCCCACCAACAGCAGTGTCACATGTAAGTAATCCAACAAGCATAATTGTGGAAGGCAAGAATTCTTGATTTGACTTTAACCTCCATCACAGGAAAGTTTTACTGAGCGCATTGTTGTTACTCCACAGTAGGACATCTACACCTGCACAGTAAAAGACATTTTGCACCTCAGATGTTTTGCTTTTCTCTCATGTGCCAATTTGTACACTTCTTCACTTTTTAGATATTTGTGGCAGTGTACTGTGCTAATGAGGATAGCTCGGGATTACAAATGTCTAATTTGCATGAGGTGACGTTGGGGATGTTATTCAGAAATACCATGCATATACATGTATGAAACCAAACTTATTCACATACTATACATAGTATACTGGAAACCTCACACGCATCCAAGTGAAATGCTTTTACATACACAACTGAAAACAAAAAAACAAAAAAACTTTTGGTACTATTATCTCCTGTTTCCATACAATTAGTGGCATGTCACCAACTTACCGCACAGCTTATGGAGAATGTGATCCAACCGTTTCCAGTAACTTCAGAGCGTTTTAAAGTCCAAAGTTGAAATGTAATGAAAAAAGATGTAATAATTTCCAGAATTCACGACATCTGGTTTAGGCAATACAGTATTAACTGGGTGCTGCCTTCCCTGTGTGCACCATAATTTAGGCTATATGCATTAAAGAAAGTTGGTTTAACTATTATATAAAATTGCTGCCTGTGTAATACAATATTTGCCGTTTATTTTGCCGAGTATTTGTTACATAATTTGCTAGTTAATAAAATATTCTAAAGATATCCCAATTGTTGACACATTTGACAGGGTAGTAATGCCGCTGTTCTGGTTATTCTACTTGTTGGCAGTTCTGCAGACATCAGTGTAGTGAAGTAATGAACAACAGTTGTTCACCTGTATTTTGAAATGAACTCTCTTTTCAATAGTAGCAGTGAAAGGATTTCAATAGTTTATATAAAAGATTTTCAGTTGTGTGTGAGAGAGTGTTTCGGTTAATGCATTTTATTTGTATGAGTGCAGGGTTTTCAGTAGTTTGTGACTGAGTTTGGTTTCATATGTGTATGTAACATTTTCAGCTGTGTATACGAGCACACTGTACTATTTAGAAAAAGTGTTTCAGTAGTTTCCATAGCAGCTTTTCAGTTGTGTATGTGAGTGTATCATTTTTCAGTTGTTTGTGTGAGAGTGTGTATTTAAATGCATTTCACTTGGATATGTGTGAGGTTTTCAGTTTGGTTTTATATGTGTATGTGAGAGGAAAAGTACTTGTATGTGCAGGGTAATTCTGAAAAATTATACAATACTTGTCAAATTCACACATATACATTAATGGCAGATGGCACCAATCATCGACTACATCCTATCCAAAAACATCAGGAAGACACTTTAACTGGACTAGGGGACTCGCGAAGTGAACAAGACACCTTCCAATTGCTGGACAACCCGCTTTAATACCTTTTAAAGGCAGCAAAGGCGTTGTTATGTTGTGACTAGGAAAAATGTCCAAAGGAGACCCTACATCTTCACCTTTTCCACAAACAATCAAGTGTGAGCCGCAAAACATTGCCATCACAAAATCACCCCTTGACCCAATTCTGTCACTCTGCTTACGACAACAATCCACAATGACTACTTGCTCGTGTCACATTAATGCCCCACTGTACTGTAGCCACCTGAAAGACATGTTAATAATGCTTTGAATTATGAAGGGATTTAATAGGGTGAAATAAACATATTCAATCTTTCAACGGGGGTACAGAGTTGGTGCGTGAAGTGGTTCTCAGTGAAGTAAAGATGCATTAGTCACCTCTCTAACCCTTGTTTATATTTATTCACAGACTTAACCTCTTAACACACTTTGCGTTTTTTTTTTATTAATGTAGTGCTCAAGCTGTTTGACATTTAAATCCGTTTTTCCGTTTTCCTTTAAGCTGCCTCATCTTGTTCGTCTGAAAATATGACACAATCACAAAATGCATTATCATTATGGAACAAAAAAAAGGTCTCTGTATTATGTCCTTCCTTTTCACAGCACTCGCTGAATGCTTTAAATGCAGATTAACAGCTACAAGCATTAATATTCTGCTCAATCACCCTCCCTTCTGCAGCCCTGTTAGCCCTGGATCGACCCTTACTCCTGTGCAAGTCCTCTTCTCCGCCAAAAGATCAAAGATCTCCAAACCTGTAATCCACAGTTGAGAACATAATCTACATTTCATTCTTTGGGGAGACACAAGATTTACATCGTTATTACTAGTGCTGCAGATATTGTTTATTTGTTCATTTATTTCTATACAATAACAGAAAAGTCATTTTAAAATCCATGCCCTTTTGATTCAGATGAAAACCCCCAATCCCCACACACACACACACAGACACACACACTAGCCCTTCTATGGCAGCATTCTTGACATTTTAACCTTCGGGAGCTGTTTTAAGAAAGCTGTAAAAGATTATGGTGCAGGAAGAGGGGTGGGACAGGTTTATTCTAGGCCACTGAGAATTTATAAGCAGAGATAGTGAGGACCTTGGACACTAAATGAAAACTCTTTGGCTTGACTTCACAGGGCACCAGGCTCAGAGGAGAACAGAGATATATCTAAGTGCAGCATAGGTTCTGCACACTTGGCACAATCAGACAACCACTTATGTATGGCTGACATTTGTATTATTATCCTATTTGTATGCTGTGTTTCATACATTCAAGGACGCTAATATCTCTTTGTCAAGCATTGTCAAAGTGCTAGTTTGAGGGGAACAGGCTGGAGAAACAGAAATATAGAGGGACAGGCTGGAAAAAGACAAAGAGAAACAGGGATAGACTCTAAGTTAAAGAGAACCACAGAGGACTGATGAATCAGCGAGTGGTGGATTGAGGATGAAAGAGATGAAATGTGCAGTTGAGGGGGGCACAGCAGAGGAAGAGGAAGAGGAGGAGGGCAGAGGATGGAGAGGCTCGTGTTGGGGAATGGAGTCAGTCTCAATGCTAATAGCTCTCATCTGGAGAGGCCTGATGGACAGAGGACAGCACTTCTGCACTTATCCAGGCTCACTTCCCCCGCAGTCAATTACTAGACAGTCAATTAAGTCCTCCAAAAAAACACAGAAAGGCACTGGCTAAAGCTCTGAGGGTCTGATGTTGCTTTCTGCTACTTTACTGCTTTTATCTCAACCTCATGCGCCCTGATTTTGTGACGGGCTTATATAGAGTGTGAGTGACATCAAGATTTATCTTATTTTCACAAAACAACCTGTGCCGAGGTTATTGAAGTTTTTATGACTGGAGCAAGATGTACCAGTCAGGGGAGCTGCTGCATTGTTGCTAAAAGACTCCAAGTTTCATCATGTTTTTTTTTTTTTTTTAGTTGAAATTAATGTTGAAAAATGACAACTTATGATTACAGTAATTTCAGTAATACAAAGTTAAATTAACACACATCAGCAGTGATGCAGTCAGTAACCTACATTTGTTGCAGATTGTGTCAGATTTTAATGATAATACATATCAAACACTCTCTCTCATTCTTGATGCACACACACACACACACACACACACACACACACATATTCTGTACTTAAAAATAAGCCAAAAGGACAGCCACCTCCTTCGCTCACTATTTGGATCAATTTGGGATTCAGTGGAGTGCTTGATGGCACACAGACTCAGCTAACCACCTCAAGCCCATTTTATGGTTCAACTAATATGGATTTTTGAAAGCTGATACTTAATGTATTTTTTGTGTTTAAGTAACCGTTAGAAATGCCAATCATCCCTTTTCCTGTGAACTTGTGTGGTGCAGGTCAAAAGTGCCACCGTTCCTGTAATGGTCGTTGCTGGGGACCCAAAGAGGACCAATGTCAAAGCTGTAAGTATGTTACTATTGTTAGCTGAAAATACATCACATGGCCTTTAAGTGGCAATTTATGATCAATATCAAAGGCCCCCAAGGTTTTATATATATATATATATATATATATATATATATATATTCACACACCACAAAACACAACTGACATAATGCTAAATGTTTGAGTGTTGGTTGTGACATGTACATGTGCCAAAGAAGATTTGCAATCAATAATTCATATCATCAGCATCATTTCTGCACAAAATGAAGCATTGCATTCAAGCAGAGCACTGTAGTTGCACCTATTTTGAAATCCGCTATTAAGGTTCACCATGATGAGCTCATTCACTGCAGTGTAGTTAGTAACATGCAATCATATTCACACAGGTGTACAGAACAGACATTATAACCTCATACTTATCTCTGATGATTGCACTCATGCCAATGCAATTTGCTGCCACAGCTCCTTCCACCACCCAAATCTCCTGTATGTGTTTATTATTATTTTATTGTTCGCTGCTTGGATTTATTGAGAGCTCCTTCAGCAACAGCAGAGCCTCCACCATCTCTAACTATGACAACTTGCTATAGATGGTGATTGTGTTTCTTAAACAAACTAGTTAAAGATGTGGTTCTTAGCATTTTGTAAATGTCTTTTCAGCTTCTAATTGCAGTCTGACATTTATAAAGTAATATTGGCTGGTATTTACAAAGGCTTAATAACACTTTTTTTTTTCTTTCTCCATTATGTCATGAAAAATGTGCATATAAGAATAACAAAAAAGAGATCAATTACATTTTTAATACAAGTCTTTGTTTTTACAAGTATTTTACTGATTTAGTTATGTTACTTTATTAATCAGGTAGAATATTCATTGTGAAAAAAAGGGACACTTTATAAGGTTTCAAGCAGGTTTCAGCCTTGTAAATCAAACCAGCTCTGTACAGGTATTCACAAGTCTATAATTGTTGTGGAAAGACCACTATCTTCAACTGTCCCTCACACACACACACGCACACACACACACACACAGACATACATACATATAAACATCCCTATATCCACAACACACCTAGCACAAACCCTCCTGCTGGGACCTCCCACCCCCCATACTAGCTAATGGCAGCTGGGAGAGAGTGTGAGAATGATACACTACTGAGTTCATCAGCAGGGGATAAATTCATGTTGTTCTCTTCCCTTCAGTCATTTTTCCAAGGCTCTCAAATTCTACCAATCTTGCTCTCTCTCTCTCTCTCTCTCTCTCTCTCTCTCTCTCTCTCTCTCTCTCTCTCTCTCTCTCTCCCTCTCTCTCTTACCTGTCTGGCAAATGTCAATGTACAACACAGATAGATATACAGAGATAGACCCACACACTCACAGAGCAAAGCCAAATCAATAAGGTATAAGACCTGCAGGCCAGAGACCACCAGTTGGCTTAGACCAAGGAATGAAAAAAATATATAGTAATTTCACTTTTGTGCCTCCAGATCCCAACAGAAAGACACAGAAAAGGTTACTTTTCATCGACTTCCAAGTCGAGCATTATCAGTACCTTTCAAAACACATGGTCATTACAAATGCTTCAATAATTCTAATGATTTTAATTATTGTTGTATTCATGTGGACATATTGTTCTGAAATCGACTTTTTTGCATACTGAGTACTTTTGGTACTTTTTATTATTACTCATACATGAGTAAAATGCTGAATAGATAACTTGACTACACAACTACACAGTGGCGTTGCTATACTTACTTAAAACCGCTGGCCGCAAGAGGTCCTTTTCAGTCGCTTTCCACAGTTCTTGGCCAAGGTTATAGACCATAAAGCAATGTATACAGTATCTGGCCTATTGACTACCTATGTACCAAACATAACTAAAGTAATATTTTTAATATATCTAAGATTCCCTATTAACTAACAAACAAACAGGCCCAAACCATGCTGCCATGCCTTGGCTTGGGCAATGTGCTTTGAACTATGGACTACTTTCAGGGAGGTCTAGATGTTGCTTATGTTAAATATTCCATATACTAATAATACAGTATAAACTAATGTCACTACATACTAGGTCATTGTTGGGATTTCTAATCAACGGTGGCAGCCGTAACATAACCAAGAGAACTAATATAACTCAAGCTTTGACAGTGTGCACACAGAGCAATGGAGGATCCATGACAGACCACTAATTTAAGTTTACAGCCTTTGTTACAGAAACTGGTCAACAGTACAAGATGCCAAAACGTGGCACATTAAGCAAGGAATATGTAAAAGTGTAAAGTCAATTTCATTTTGCCTGCGATTTATCAATATGCTGTCACAGACATAACTCAGTCTCTCTACAGATGTCCGTCCATCTTTTTTTCATCAACCCTCCATCTGTATCTAACACACCGCATCACTATGCCTACAAAGACACACACACGGCCATGACCATGTGTGGCTTTTCTGTCTGGGATCAGAACATACACATCATACACCACATACTGATACTATAAATACAGCACATACATATTCATGCTGACAGAAAAGCACTTACATGCATTTTTTTTCCCTCTCTCCATTAAATATCTCTTTGTCTCTATCCTCCCTGTTTCAGTTTGATTGCACTACCCTCGCCATCAATTTCCTCCCCCCTTTCCATCACTCTGTGCACAGACCACTTCATCTATGCCTTCCAACCCTGGCATGTCTCATCGTATTTGTTCTGCGGTCGCGATCTCATTAAGATAATGAGGAATGAACTGTTTGACCAGGACCTGTTAACAGCACGTCACAGACCAGCCCACAATAAGTCCTGGCCCTGTCTGTCTGCCTTGGTTTAGCTGTTGCTATCTCGCCATCTTCATCCATACTTTGGATGCCATGATTCATCCCCCTTTTGCCTTTTTCTTTCACTCACAACCTTTCATTTTATTGTGCTGAACACATGGGATAAAGGAGTGTAAAAATGTCAAATGAAGAATTACTTTAAAGATGCTTTTTGTGACATTTTCATGAATAGTTATTCAGCTGTCTCAAAATCAATGATAAACAGTAGCTTTTGGTGTCAGCGCCTCAGGGGGTGGTGGGCGAATACATTTAAGAAATAAATTACAACTCAACACAAGTAGTCCTGACATTGCGACTGTAGTGGAGTGTGGAGAGTGCTTCCTAGAAGTAGATGAGGAACAAACTTAAAGTCTTTGGAGAAGACATCCTTGGCTTGAAAATTCATGAATTCTTTCCCGTTTTAAACTTTTCATAGTGTGAAAATATTAATGTGGTATATCTTTGCCACAGCAGTCCTTAACACAGGTGGACCTAATAACGTTTGCCTTTGCCAGAGCTGATTTGTTCATGCTGTGTCACTGGCACACCTGCAGTACAGTCATCGTTAAAGTTATGAGTTGCACCTGTGCAATTCCTGGTATTGCAAATCAAACTTAAAATATCCACTGTGAGAAAGGTCTGTTTGGAGGAAGAAACCACCTAGTTGTTAATATTTCTATCCACAGTTATCACCCAACTATGACCCTTCAAGGTAAGCCAAGCAAACATTACTGACAGAAAACTAGGCAAGTGCATAACGATGATTTAGAAAACTAAATAAAACTAAAAAGAATTTCAACAGTTAATGTGACTTTCTTCTCAGACCTCAGTCCAGAGTGTATTAAAAAGATGAAGTGGCGCGTGTTTGCATCGCCCATAGTCGAATTAACTTAACTAGCTGCTGTCTGATGATGATTTCCTCCGACATTTTCCGGCTGGACCCGGCAGCAATTACTTTAGCTATTAAGTTAAGTTTATTTTCGTATTGGCCATATTTATTGTTTTTCATTTTGCAAGAAGATGTTACACCATAGCTAGCAGCCTAAGCTAATGTCTAAGGATCAATATAACTCCCAATAAGTAACTTATATCACATCTCAAAATATCCAGTATCCTAACTCTCTTTCTCCAGACCTACCTACAGCAACCTAAGCATTGTGCCTAAATTACATGTAATCAGTCAAAAACAAAAAAAAAAAAAAACAGACTGTCTCAAACTTGCAATAACCTATTTTTGGCCCCTTGGGGACATCGGAAACAAGTTGTGAACACAACAGTGACTTATCACCACCTTTTTAAGCTGTTAGGAAATCATTTGGAGTCATGTTTCTGGACATCCAGCGAATGTAAATCCAATATTCACTGTCTGTTTAGCTCTGTAATTGGCTCCTTGGCTGCTAAATGCCTCACTGTTTACCAGCTAGTCACTCACTGTGCCTGTCTGCTGCTTTGTGGCGGGCAGGTAGTGTGCTGTTGAGTTTCCTTTCACTGAAAACAACTGCCTGTTGAAAACAGGAGCACAGCAAGTAGCTCTCCCTGTAAATGCTTCTTTGTGTATTTTTTTCATTTTGTTTTTAGGGATAGTATATCCAAAAAATACTTGACAGCTAAACCACAAACTGCAACTCACTCCAAAGCTCCATAAAGTTGAGGAGAGCTGCAGATTTGGGTGATCATTCTCTGTACGTTTATCCAAGTGACCACTTTCACATTGTCACATTTTCATATTGTTGTTTGATGAATCCCTCTGAAACAGGCTAGTCATGCATTCATTTAGTCATTTAGCATAGTTAAAAAGTATCCATCTGAGAACTGATAAATCAAAATATTTACTCATGTAGAGGTTGAAAAGGCCACAGTCAACAGTGATTAGCTTGGGATATTAGTACAACTTAAATTCTGGGAAATTAGTGAAACGGGAGAATTTATTTTTCTTTGTGTCTGTCTTGGTTCACTGTCTGGCATTAAAAGAAAGCTAATTAAAATTGAAATATCACATAGTGAATCTGCATCGCTGGGCAGAAGGAAGAGGGATAAGTAATCGCAAACAATCCAGTATACCAGTGTACTGACATTTTCTTCATTTCATTCACTAGTCAGATAAAGTCTACTTTAATCTCTTGTGTATTTTTATTTGATTTGTTTCAGAAACAAATGTCATGATTAATACAGTTGATTAAACCAAATACAATTAAAAGGTGGCTATTAAAATCTGAGAACAGTGGCTCATCATCTTGACTTCATACGTTGTAATGAATTCCATGACGCCTGTGACAAAACATATTTAAAGAAACTTCTCAAACCTCTCCTCCTTCTCAAGTTTATTCATTAACAAAACCAAATCAAACATAATCCATATATTATAATAAAATTAAAGAGAGACGCCTGGGACTTAAAGAAAATCCAGTTCAGTGGTCACTTCCTGCTCTCTATGCTTCAGTGAAAATTACATACATTACATACAAATTTCATCATGTATAGAAAGTGTTTCCACTGCAAAAAAATAAAAAATAAATTTAAAAATTGTATTTTTATTTATGACGTTCTTTTGGAAACCCTATGTGAAAAGGCATATTTTAGCTCACGTAGATGGGAACTGAGAGGCAGTGCTTCCTTCAACTGATGCCACTGTCCACAGCCTGTTCAAATTGAAGCTTCCAGGCATATTTTATGAGATGGATCCCTTTTGTATTTGTTGTACCGGGCTGTTTTTTTTTTTTTGTTTTTTCTTAAAGTGGAAGTTTAAAGCCAAATTGATCAACAGTGTTGTGTCACTCTCCTGGCAAGGTCATTTGTTTGACAAAGTGTCTTTTTGTGAGTAGAGTAGGCTGTTTGATTTTAGCACAGGCACCATTAATGGAATGCCACTGATGGTACGTCAGGCGTAGGGTGTAAGTGTGTGTGTGCATGTGTGTTTGTTATCTGTGGCTTGTATCCATCACTGTGATAGTATCTCGTCACCGCAATGCCCAAAGGGAAACACTGCACATGGAAAACAATATGAGGATGCACACACAAACACACATGCAGTAAAATTTACACACCAGCATTGGGTTTGTGTTGTTATACACTATCATTTTTACAGACATAAATATGTGACAACTTACTTTTTTTCAGTAATGATATCTGTGACTAATTTGTTTTTCATCTTTATCAGCAAATCTAATTATAAAAAAAGAAGCTGAATGATCCTGTAACTACAACAACAACAACTACAACTACAACAAGTTGTGCATAACACTGATCCTCTGAGGTATTACAACGTGATGTCATTTGAAATAAATAGCAGGAAAGCATCTCTTGAAATGATAAAATCAAGTCACTGTACTGTTCTTCTACAGTACAGTGTAGACCCCTTGTTTCCCAGTAAGTGCTATGAGATGCACATCCACTGCAGACTTTTACACACAGCACCCAGCAGCAACTGCATGCAACCTGTGTTTCACTGCCTTATCCGTCCCCAGTAGCATTTAATTTGGTAAGCTTTTCCTACTCGATAATACAAATCCTACTGCTGACACTTCTTTTACCAGCTGTCTTTTACTGTCAGAGTCCTGTATATATTTACATAAGGCTGCCAAAAAGCGAGGCACACAGGCATACGGTGTCCCATATGACTACGACATGCAATACATGGAAAGGGCGGACAGATGTTCACCATGAAGGCATGGTATTACACTCAGAGTCAGATAAGAATTGCCATGTCTCAGTCATATCCAGCTTGAGACCCTCAGAGGAGGATGCAGAGAGACGGAAACATGATTGAAGACAGCTAGAAGGTGGCAGAGATGCTTTAGCTTCAGCTGAAGTCGCCCACACAGGCATATATGCACAAATGCAGTGCAGATGTCAGACAATGAGTGACTGTGACTGGCCACCATAGCAGTGTATCCAGTATAGCAGTAGAAGAATATGGTTGTGGATGGACATTTTAAATCGACAGAAGCTTTTCTCTGTTAATTTAATTTCATTTAATTTCAATTAAATTCAGCTCTATAGCTTTATCTAAATGACACTGATTATATATATTACCAGAGCAGAAGGTGACAAATTTAATCACACTCACCGCAGAGCAAGAACGACCCTTTAAGAACAAATTAGCTTTTTTATGCCACTCTTCATTCAGTGCACTTGCCCATGTTTCTTATTTTACAGTGATACATTTACAGTGAGTGTACTTTACTCTCTTAAGTCTGCATAAATATTGTTCACCGATTTTGAAGTTGCCAAGAGCGATACTCTTTGTGTACAGTGTCATTTTGATCTTGGGGTGTAGTGTACCTGGTGTACTTGTCATATGATATATGTATTCTCTCTTCCTCTTTTCTCTCTCTCTTTTCTGCATCTGCCACTCCACAGTAACAAAGACAGTGTGTGCTGAGCAGTGTGACGGCCGTTGCTTTGGGCCCTATGTGAGTGACTGCTGCCATCGTGAGTGCGCAGGTGGCTGCTATGGACCAAAAGACACAGACTGCTTTGTAAGTGAACACACACACACATACACACATGCACACATTAATTTTACAGCAGTCCATGAAAAAAATACAGATTTATTTAAACCAGATGTCGATATGGTAATATCATACAGAACCCAGAAGCAGAGTGTCATTGTTAAAAACAGACTTCACCGGCCCCTCCTCCATCTCTGTGTGCTTTATCAGTTTTATTTTCATCTCTCCGCATGTTAAATGTATTTCTGCCCTTGTAATTCAGAGGCCATCACTTATGAAGCTCTTTTGCCTCACTTTGGACCGGCGAGTTCTTGCTAATTTTTTTTTTTTTCTTTCTCTTCTTGATTCTTCACACATCATCTTCTATTATACTCAACAATTGATTAATCAGGAAGTCATTTTGAACTTTGCTCCAGATGAGTTAGCAAAGTCATGATTATATAAAACGTATTCATTATCTTAAGATCATATTTCTAGGACATTTTTTTTTTTTTAAGAAGCCACACTTGTTTAAGTTGTCTTGTAACTTTGGACTAAACACATACTGCACAGTAAATATCGTCACTAATTTTATCACTGTCCCCCTGATTATTTCTGGCTGTCACTCTTCCATGTTCCTCTGTGACACTGAATGACACTTCATCTTTTATAAGAATCAAGAATAAATAAATCAGGAAGCTATTTCGAACTGTGCTACACTTGAGAGAACAAAAGTCTTGATTGATTATTATCAAATATATTATGTGGTGTAAAGAGGATATACACAGAATCTGTGGTTCAATACATACCTCTGTTTGGGGTCTCTGTTTGGCATGCTTCCAGACAGCAAAGGGTGGGGGCAGAGAAAAGCAGAAGGATATATATATATATTTTTTTATTTATTGTAATTCTTTTTGAAAAATGTAAACTGCATGGCTCATCGGCTGTCATTCTTTCTATAAATTTTGTAGTGCTCACATGTTGGCATATGATAGGTAAACACAGATATATCTCCAATATTATCATAAAAGATTCTAATCTGCACATTCACAAACACACTGTAACATGAAATGGCCATCAAGCAGAGCACAGAATATACTATGATTAACTTTAATTAACCATTAGACCATTTTGTTTAACAGTTTAAACTAGAGATTGATCCATTTGTGGTCAGAGCGATGAAGGGACATTATAGCGAGACCATTTACTGTTAATAGTCAGTTGGGGTGATGCCGTCACAAATGCTTTTGGATGTTTTATTGCGTGTGCTTCCAGCTGTGTCAGACAGTTTTATTTGACCCACCACTCTTTGTCCACATTTACCCGCATCATTGCAAGAAAAGTCCACCTGCCAGAAAAAAATAACACTTTGTCCCAGTGGTAATTTCATTGGGTGTATGCCGATTATTCTCTGTCTACATCATGTAAACTCTGGGCTCTTTGGAGGGAAATCTTAATTTAAATCCAGTTTAGTGAAATAAATGTTTGGATCCCTTCATATTTAAGCACAATGACTAGAGTTGTATGCTATGTTTGTTTGTTTTTTGTTTGTTTTTGGTGAAATTACCCTTTAAGTGAAGTAATGAATTGAAAAACTCTGACTCTGTGTGTGTGTTCTGTGTGTGTTTGCAGGCCTGCACCAACTTCAATGACAGTGGGGCATGTGTGACCCAGTGCCCCCAGCCATTTGTCTACAACCCAACCACCTTCCAACTGGAGCACAACCCCAGAGCAAAGTACACCTATGGAGCCTTCTGTGTCAAGAAGTGTCCACGTAGGTCTTACCACCTGGACACACACACACACACAATCATACACTCTCCTTAAAATTGTATTTGAGGATGATAACCTTACAGTGATTAAGTGAAATACAGCTTGTCTTGTGTTTTCTAAAGATAACTTTGTATAATTGTGTCCATGTGTGCTCTTGTATGTCTATTGTTGTGAGGACCAATTTGACTTTTAGAGCTTGGTAATGAGGACATTGTATAAAGTATGGAGCACTGTTTAGAATTAAGTTTGTGGGTAGAATTAGATAATGTTAAGTTGAGGATGGGTAGGTTAAACGGTAAAAGGGCGAGGGAATGCACTTTCTTAATGAAGGTTCTCACAAGTATAGAAGTACAAGTTTATGTGCTCCTGTCCTTTGAATCTAGCATTTCCTCCCTTTTACTGTCAGCATGGTATAAAGTGTATAAAACTGATTGATCACATGTGATAAAGTCAGTATGGTGAATAAAAGCAGCACGAATTTGATATTGTGATGTCAAGGGTGACTAGAGTTCATGCTTTCCATCTACCTGCTTAAATCGCATTAAGAGGCAGCTTGAATCTTAGCCCCAATTCACATGTTGCAAGGACCTAACAGACTTGTCAATATGGGTCATGACATGCAGAGAAGGGATTATGGAGGAGGCAGCCTCCATCACAGATACCAGTACCTGGCTGCTGAATACTTCCTGCCTGTAGCAAAGCTTTTCTTCGGTTTGCCAGCAACATCTGTTTGGTGCTTTTTAGTCAATGCCTTCGATTTGTTTCTTGAACTGGGCTATGGATCTCTGCAGAATAGCAAGACCAGTTAGAGTCACTACTCATACTGATCTGTATTTTGTACAATTTCCACATGAAGAAATACCAGAAAAATCAGATGCTATACCAAGTCTTCATTCATTCTGTAACACGCATTTGTACCGTTGGTCAAGGTCTTACCCTCAACACAGCTGTCTACCTTGAAAGAGCCTCCGTCCTGAGGTTGAAGTAACTGGTACTTAAAAAGCCAGTACAGTTAATAAAGGAGCAAAGTGTTTGGTCTGCATTAACATCAAATCTACTCTTAACTTGTTTGCGACATTAGTCTTAGTTAGTCTTGCTATTACTCCTCTGTTCTGTGACCACTGCATACAGCTAATTGTGGATTCCCCACGCTGTTCACAACATCAGTGAAAAGGCCAACCAGCTGGGAGGGAAGTGGGACTTGTGCTTGAAGGCAGTGATACTTTTAAACAGACATAAGATGCAGTATAATGTAACAATTTAAACATTTATTGTTATGAAACTATTACTGCTTTAAAACTATGTGTGTAAGTAGAAGTTATGTCCATATTTCTGGCTTGCTTAAGGGTTAATGTAAAATGTACTGTGTTTTCTTTGTTTGTTTTGTTGTAGTGGTACCGTGTGTCATTTCATTTTTTTAGTTAGGTCGTGGTTAATTATTCTCATGTTAGTCTTATTGACATGCTAGAGGCTACCGGCAGCTATTTACATGTATGTGATTTCATTGAAATTAATAAATATAATATCAAAAAAAATTCTAACATGAAGATAAAACTTTTATGTCCTTTAATGTTATTCATGTGCAGTAAGGAAAGCATTCGTCAGAAATGAGTGAAAGTGACTTTCAACCCCTTTTTATGTGATTGTCCACTCCAGGTGTCACTTATTGTACTGTTTGTTCCTGTGTGACAAACAGCAGCCATCTGTACTTGACATTTACAGTGAATTGTTTTTTTCAGATAACTTCGTGGTGGACCATAGCTCCTGTGTGAGAGCGTGTCCCAGTAACAAGATGGAGGTGGAGGAAAACCGCATTAAGATGTGCATTCCTTGTACTGACATCTGCCCAAAAGGTAAACCATAAAAAATGTGTTTAAAAATATACTTTTATCACTTAAGTTCTCATTTATTGAGCCATTATTGAATAATTATTGCTGATCTGTTACCGTTATTGTTGTCATCGTCCATAGTCACATTTATGTATTAATACAAAAACATTAATACCCATTGAAAAATGTATTCTGATATTTAAAATACTGCACATTATATCTGCAGTGTGGTATCTGACATGACATTTAATGTATTTTGCTCTCTTGCTATGTGACCCAGCGTGTGATGGCATTGGTACAGCCAGCCTACAGACAGCTCAGACAGTGGACTCCAACAACATTGACAAGTTTGTCAACTGCACCAAAATCAACGGCAATCTAGTATTTCTCATCACTGGGATCAAAGGGTGAGAGTTAAGAACATTTTGCTCATCAGGATGACAAAAGACGGAGTGGATAAGTGGAACTGTGGTCATGTTTGAGTTATGTCTAAAGACATAACTCTAAAGACATAACTCAAACATGACCACATGGAAGTAATCAATGACAATGCTTTTTTTTTTTTTTATTTCTATCTCTCTCAGCTCATTTAACACTTTAGCAATTGATTCAGCATGAATACAAAATGTTGATAGTCAGATATGTTTTTTAATGTTTGTAATTGCTCTTGAGTGTCACATAAAAGCCTGAAATATATATATATATATATATATATATATATATATATATATATATATATATATATATATATATATATATATATATATATATATATATGCATAGGGTTAATTGTTTGAATGAATATGAATTATATTAGCAGTGTCAGTGACTGCAAGTGGGAAGTGAGAAAGCTGAAAATGTGCGAGATGACTGTTGGTAAAAATATATGCTCATACATTTCTATAAAGTGTAAAAGAAAATTTGCTGTCCGGCGTATTTTTCATTGCTACGATTAAGAGATGTATTGCTTATCTGTGCAGTATAAAATACAGTTGCTATGATGTTTCTGCCTTTGATTGTGTTATTCTGATCTTCTATTATCATTCACAGGGATGTCTATCACAACATTGAAGCTTTGGACCCAGAAAAACTCAACGTATTCCGCACTGTTCGGGAGATCACAGGTGAGTACCATCACAGCATACATCTCTGCATGCATACAAATTAATTAAAAACAAACAAATAAATAAAATGTACTCTTACCTTCTCTTCTTATGCACTTTCATGCCATATATTGTGTTCATATATGTGATGCGTCTGTGTGTATATGTGTGTGTGTTTGCTCAAGTCTACCTCACCCCCTCTCCCCCTGAGACTGTCCACACCAAGGACAGACATTGCAGCATAAGATGAATATCAGATGAGTCTTTCAATCTCCTCTGTCTCTCAGCTGCTTCTCCCTCAGGGAGTCCCTAGCCTTGAGTCCCACAGTCCCAGCTCTCCCTTCACGCACCATGAAGAAAAGATCCAGAACATGTGGTGCGCATCGTTAATCCTCCAGCTCCCCTATGCCACTACCACTTCTGAGCTGCATGTACACTGTCATCTTTCCAGCCCAGACATTTGACAATGCCATCACAAAGAAACCTTGTATCTCCAATGTGACACTCCCTCATGAAATGAGAAAATATTACTGTTGAAATATTGTCGGTGACATTTTTGATTTATGAAGGGGGTTTACAAAAGTAACAGTCTATGAAACCCCCCATACCCCTTAAAAATACAGATTTACTTGGGACTGTGTTTATGTCTGATGCAGCAGGATTACATTTATTCTATTTTTGGTATTGAAAAGCATCTTTGGAATACACATCGAAATAAATGATTTCTGTTACATATTTTACCTCCTTTACAACTGATGGCAAGGAAATATTGTGATACTTGATATTAATTATTGTTGAAGTGTAATATATGGGATGATACATGCAAAAAAAAAAAAAAAAAAGGCTAAGTAGTGGTTGATTCATGCTTGTATTGTGTTTTCCAGCATACTCAGTTATGCTGCTCATGCTTTTGTGGCACCACCACATCCTTCTGCATGATGTAAATGTGATTCAAAGGAAACCACTCTGGAATGAAAAGATTTTGTTGTAGCTCAAGACCACATAGAGTTGAGGTTTGGGGGTGAGCCAATTAATAACTTCTTTATCAACAAAAAACAGCTTTTATTAATGCACTCAGTACTTTCAACTGATTAAAAAACTGACCAACGAAGTCAGTTATAGCTAATTAGTAGGCTTCTTTAAAGGTCAGCCCACAAATTACATCCGTGGTTTGGCTTTCTAACAAGCTGACACCCATTGGTCGACAATAGATTGATCTAATTACCTGAAGCGAGACTCAATGACTCTAAAAGGAGGAAAAGAGACACGATCAGAGAGAAAAGTCTAATCACATGTAACAATCAAACAACAAGAAGACAAATCAAACAAACCTATTTTGTAAGGGATGAGAAACTAGTGAATACACCTCAGAATGGCTGAGTGTTTAAAAGTTGCAAGACAGAAGATACCAAAATGGTTTTAAACTTAAAATATGATTAGTAAGCAATCTCAGCCATTAACTGCGTAATTAGCTGCTGTCTTAGTAAATGACACATTCATTTGTCATTCTGCCTTTCAAGTAGCCCCGCAAATCTGGCCCTATAGCACATTTGTCCCTGAGTAGTATTTTTGTATAAGTGATACAAAATGAATTCTCGGACTGCAAAAATGTAAATTTGCTATAGGCAAAGTCAAATCCTTGACTTGCAAGGATTTTATCTTTTGGCGAGTGATGGCAGTCTGAGACCAGGTGATAGGGACAAACCACTGGCCAAACAAAATGTAGCCAGAGATGCGTGTCAGCTCAGCTTGTCATCTCTCCAAGCTGTCAAGAGAATGTGACTTCTACCAGAGGCAGCCAACCTGCCTCTGTGACCCCAAGGTCATAACTAGCATTGTTCTAGCTTTCAAATGAGCTGTGTAGGAGGACAACTCTCATCCTACACATCAGCACACCCATCTCTTTCTTTCTTTCTTTCTTTCTGACTCTTGTTTCTCCTTTTCACCATTCTCAAAGGCATTTCACCAGATCAGGATTAATCCAAAGAGTGGGTTTCTCAGTGTTGTGACCCAGAATGTAATCACCACAACTTAAGCACTCTTAACCTTTGCTTGTGAGCTCATTGCCTTCCTCTCTAAGTGGCTCTATCCCGTAATTTGCTTTGTGTTGTGCCATTGATGTGGCTCTCAACAGAACATGGACTTCTGCTTGGTGATCTTTTCATTTTACTTTTTTTGCACAAAAAAAGAAGATGAAGAAACTGAAATATTATGGTGAACCTATTAAGAGTACAAAGATAAATCTCCCTTATACGTATGTTATCATTTTAAATTACACATACTATGACACTCTGCATGGCAGAATGATATTTTTTGGAAAGTATATGCAAAGGTTAAAATTTAAATTATTTTCTAATGATTAGATACACTACCCATGAAAAGACCAAAACCAACAATGCTGAAGTTAGCCTTTCATACTTTCCGACTTCCCAACTCCATCTGCAAGTTTTTTGGTCTTATTTTCTTTGTGGTTTGATGTGCAAAAGCAAATGACCTTCTTTGTCATGGTAACAATAGTCAGGTGACCTTCATAGTCAGGTGACATGGTAACAATAATAAACGCATGGTTTTTCTGGACCAATGGGCGTCAGAACAAACAGCTAAGCATTGTAGCTTTCATCAAAGGCCACTCAAAAAGAGTGCACATGGAGAGTATTTTCAGATGAGACTGATATGCATGAGTATTTACTGCATCAGAATTCAATGAACTTGAGTGTCCATGTTCATCATATTATATCATTATGGACCCATGGAAACATTGTGTATTTTTTGCAAAACAATGGAGGTCTGTAACACAGATTAATATATCAAGGTACCCAGGTAATATTTGTTAGTTAAATCAGTTGTTAGTTAGTTAGTTAAAGCTGTTGATTTTGGCCTCTTAATGGGATTTGTTTATAAGACAAATATAGAACATTAGTTTTCCTTAACTCCAAAACACTTTGACCTTACCACTGGGCACAAACAAGGATCCTGAAAATTTCATCATCAGCACCATTTTATCCTCTAAAGTGGTCCAGTAGGAACAATATTGACCAGCTGCTGTTTTCACTGAGTCAAAACAGGAATATCGTCTGTAAAAGACAACATTACATTTCCTGTTTTCTCTGTTTATTTAGACAGTAGTAGCTGTAAATGTATATACTTGACAGCTCTCCAAATGTACACAGTGAACATGCCTAGCATGCTGTTAGCCTAGTATTACTGTACATTAGCACAGCAAGTGTGCAGCAGGCAGTAGCTTGTTACCTTGAAAAGGAAGCACCCCCATCCCCGAAAGAGCACTATGGTGGAGCTGTGAGGTGCCTCAGCACTGCAGGTTTTGTCATTAAGACAATTAGTGCCGACAAGTACAACACTAATGATTGTATAGCACTGCTGCCTCTGGGCCAAGAGGCCCTCAGCATCCTGAATGGCACAGCATGAGGTCAGGGACAGAGATGTGATAAACACAATGGACAATACCAAAACTGCTGTTAGCTTTCACAAACAACCATTTTGTAGCCATTTATCATTCTGTATAAATATCACATAATACTTTATAATGGATTTAATTCCCATTACTATTGTATCATAATGGCAGCCACTAGTACACCCATACTTTATCCTTATCTGGGACAAGAGTAGCGATAAAGAGAGTAAATGTAAAGTTATAAATAGTATTATATTATACGTTTTTTAGATAAGTATTGTTTTCCATTTTAGAATTTATATTTTCTTCCACCTATTTGGCCATATCTGTTGTGCTCTTGCATAAGAACAACAGCTGTAGTGTGAGGAAAGTGTATTAAATTCATGTCCATGTGTACAAGCCCTGGTGTGTGATTCCTCACAATTACCTGACTTCTTCTTTTTTTTTTTCTCATTTTCTCATCAAACACTCTTAATAAGCATTCGCCCAGACCCTGCTGCTGCTCAGCTGGGATTGACATAACAAACAAAATGATGTCCACAAACTGATAAAGGTGCTGTTGAAGGTTATTGCTCTCTTGTCAACAAGCCACGAGCTGCCTTCTTCTCCACAACTCTGATTACCTCCCTCTATCATCCCCCCTCCAGTTTCTGGATAAAAAAAAAGAAGTTATGCATCCTGCGGGAAGGAAGCACACAGTTTAATATAATGGAGTCAAATACTGTTCATTGATTGGTGAATGCACCACATTTCCCATCACACCCACAAGGTTTTTCTCACCGTCCACCACCACATGATTTTCTTCTTCCTTTTTTCAGATAGGCAACACAACAGCAGCTTGTTGCCTCTGTGCTTCCTTTTTCTAAAATAATTTGTGACATTATAGTTACCTGGACCACACTACCACATTCCTTCCCCTCATCTCTTAATTCCTCCACCCTCTGTGCATTTTTCCTTGATCTTGTGGCCTCATCCAGCTGTTTTGTTTGTCCTCTGGTGTTGGCTTTAGGATTGTACCCCTCTACCATTTCTCTACTAAATATTTCAGATTTCCGAATCCATTATTGAAAATCCTAAATGAGCCGCAGCCATCCTCTCAGCTATTCATTTAAACCTCTAAATGATTCAACAGTAGGGAGGCAGATAAAGGAAATGCAAAATATTGATATATCAAACTTTACAAGCGTCAGAGCTGTCTCCAGACTCCTCTGTGGTCTTGCTGTGTCTATAACATTTTTTTCTGGTTTGGTTGCTTTCAGATGAGACTCAGGTGGTGTGGTTACTGTGGTCCTGTAATGTTGCTAATTTCAGAGAGATGCCAACTCTCCCTACTCATTTTATTCTTGTCACTGTGTGAAATAAAGGGGGTGATAGGCAGCTCCAGTCTGTCAGTACTGGTGACTCATTATAACGTGTGTGTGTCTGTGTGTGTGTGTGTGTCCCCATTTAGGCTTTCTGAACATCCAGTCTTGGCCTGACAACATGACAGACTTGAGTGTTTTCTCCAACTTGGCAACTATTGGGGGAAGATCGCTGTACAGGTACACACCTGAACACATAATAGCTTTGCTGTGATTAGATGCTTTTTTATTTATTTATTTGTTTGTTTGTTTGTTTTTAGACTGGGAGTGTAATTTATATCATAGCTGTGTCAACACTGCTCAAAACAGAGCTCAGAATTTGGAAAACTGACAAACTCAGTCCATTTTTATTTTTGCAAAATAAAATGTAGCAATAAATGTAGCTTCCCATTAATCGGTGAGAGTGTAATTAGAAATGTACATTAAGCCCATATCATATAATTTCAAAGCCATATCAAATTGACTTTTACATTTTTATTAATTGTTACCACAACTACTCCAACTACAACTACTTTCTTTGCTTTAACACATACAGTGACAACATGCTACCAAAAGGTAGTGCAGAGGGTGTGATATTGGAAAAGATAGAGGATAGAAGAAAGTTGTATACACCCAAATAGCTAAAAAAAAAAAAAAACTGTATGTGTGTCTTGGGTTATATACATTGGAAGGATTTTAATTCAGATGAAAAGTAAATGTGGTTTGGTTGTTTTTGCTTCCAGATTCAATACTTAGTGCATTTCAATTTTCCCAAGTGCATTATTTTATTTCTATTATCCTTATTTGGTACCAAATAATTGGTTGGTGCCCAAAACCTGTTTTTGTGATGACATTTAAGAAGCCAACATAGTTTTAACCCAGCACACAATAATTATTCATAATTTAAATTTAGTATATTTTTTTTCAAAGGTAATTAAAAAAAAAATGCTGTGACATTTGGTTTGAAACAAAATGTGCAGCTGAAGATAGAGTGGACTGTTAAATGCAGTGTGTCTTTGTGTGTGCATGACAGAGTGTATGCATGCACTTCTGTGTCATCCACCTGCAGATGGAAACAGCAGGCTGCAGTACAAATTACAGCCTGCCACCCACCCTTATCTCGTGCTTGATCCTGCATACTCTGTCTATTTGATGGTTTTGACATCCCACTGGCCTGCTGTCAAAGTAAACTGTGCGAGTGGGACATAAGAGGAAGGCTGAGAGAAAGCTTTGAGGAATAAAAGAAAGAGAGGCTTCAGGGTAGAATGATCAAATGAATAAATAAATAAATATCCAGCAGCATATAGCAAAATGTGAAAAGAAAAATTCAGATACTTTTTTTTTTGACATATTAAACGTGGGTTATCCACTGAACAGTCCCACCCTCCAGGAGATTCTGTTCGGCTTTTGTACTGAAATCCATCACATTTCCATCCAAAGAGTAAAATACAGCATAGAGACTGCCAGGTCACATGTGAGTTGTTCTTTTCAAGTGTGAAGTATTGAAAATCACAAACAAGCTCTGCTACTGCGTTGCACTACTCCTGACCCATATGAGTTACAGTACATTAATATGTACCTATTCAGCATTCAGTGAAAATGTTAAGTTTGTGTGCAGGATGCATTTGTAAGGGTGACCCTTTGATACTCATGGTTCACAGCTTGTTTGATGCTTGTTGTCAGTTTAGAGATTTGTATTGTTAAACGATGAACACAATCTCTTTTAACCTTGACCACATGATAGTTGTAGATAAGTTTAACAATAATATATTTAGGCAACATTATATTTCCCCTAAATAGGAAGTTTGGATATGCACATTATGTGTATGTTACGGATAGGGGGTCATAGAACCTTCATAAATAGGTCACATGATAACTTGACCAAAAAAAATATGTTTTTTGCTAAAAAACCTGACTCAGGCACTAAAAGTTGTGAAATAAATCCAAATAAATCCGAGTTCTCTGCCTCTCTCCTTTCATCCCCCCTCTCATCTTCCTTCCTCTCCTGTCTGTCTCTATCTCCCTTTCCCCTCCACCCATTCCTTTCTTCTCAGTGGGATCTCCCTGCTGGTGTTAAAGCAGCAGGGCATCTCATCATTGCAACTCCAGTCCCTGAGAGAGATCAGCGCTGGAAACGTCCACATTGCAGAGAACAGCCAGCTTTGCTACTACAACACTGTCAACTGGACGAGACTGTTCCGTGCCGCAAACCAGAAGGTTCTGGTCCGCAACAACCAAAGTCCAAAGCAGTGCTGTAAGTTCATACCAAAATCATCACAAACATCAAAACCTAACATCTCAGGCGTTCCTGTACTTAACAGAAATAGAGATCTGTCAAAAATCCTTTGCCTTGCTTTGCTGCAAATCTTCCCCAAATCTATATGTACATTAGACAAAGCATCTGGACATCAGATGACAGTTCTTACAGTTTATTTCAAGTGTTAATGTAATGATGCAAACTGGTTATGAATCATTACATTTACATTTTGCTGTTACAGTAAAATAGATTTAGGTAACAAATTCATTATCAGTCCCAATCAAATACATTTGTAAAATTAAAAAAAATTTAAAACGGAAAAGAAAAGAAGAAAAATGAATTTCTTTTTTTACCAGTGCAGTTAGTTTGTGTCTAGTTCTGGCTGAAATATGCTCACAAATATAATTTGGCACTATCCCATCTTTGTCTATTTGAATCTTGAAGCCAGTGTCCAGACCCAATAACCATCATAATTAACAGCTTTTTAGTTACAAATTCACAATAATGAGTTTTCTATATCTTTGATTATTATTTTGTCTGTTATGTGATGTGATGGTGAGCTCAGCGGTCATACATCAGCTGACCCCAACTAAAAGACCGAAAAAACTCACTCCGACTTTACCCCAGTCAGCTGTTTTGTCAGAATGATAACCATAATCATCTCAACAATTGTGACACCTTTGAGCTCAACAATAATGTCCTCTTACTGTGAAGAGCTTACCATGACAAAGGTTCAAGAAGGTTCTTTAAGTCATGAGATGATAATAAAGTCTTTAACTGTCAGCAAAACAACAAGAAAACATGGAATCAATTTCTGAGTCTGATCTGGGACCTCCTCTGACAAAATGGTAAGCGACTTAGTGAGTTTCAGAATCATCTTGATTATTTGGAGGGAAAGGAGTTTTTGCTATGTTTGCAAAGGCACTTTGATATAGGCACTGTTTTTTGGGTGAGCAAACCATCTTTTCTCATAACTTCATTGTCCTCCTGCAGACGGCGACATTGACACTGAACATATAATAGTAGGAACACGCTTGTCATTTCTATTATTCTCTGTCTGTCGTATGGTTGGAAGCTCACTACTTTCTAAAAACAACAATTAGATCAATTAACCAATACAGCCATTTGGAGAAGACAAGGTTTGGTCAAATGAAATTAGGCAAATGTATGAAGTGATGACACAAAATTGTGTCCCTAAAAACAGAAGAGCTTTTATTAAATCACTGCCACTAGTGTTAAGACATTATTCATTTATGTATAACGTTCATTAATGAGCCAGTATTTGCATTATTGAGTTGGCCCCTTTTCGCATGTGCTCCTTCCCCCTGGGCAGTTCCTTCGTGTTGGGCATACACACACACACACACACACACACACACACACACACACACACACACACACACACACATCTTTCTCTCTTTCTTCAGTGACTTTGAAGACTTTGGGTGAGACTCAAGAGTCACACACTGCTCTCCTTGACATGGCTCTGCATGTGTGCTGTGTGTATGTGTGTGAGTTTGTGTCTACACTTGACTGCGCCTAGCAGGGACTGGAAAAGGGCAAGTCTCACAGTGTTACAGGGCAGCAAGCACTGAAGAAAAAAGTGCATGTGCCTGTTTGTGTGTGTGTGTGTAGTTGCGGTTATGTTAAAACATTATTATGTAATTAGAGAATCTTAAAACCATGGCAACCCGTTTTTACTTTAGATAAGCTGACATACTAATACAGAGTTAATTAGCAGATCCAAATGATACTTAAACAAGATTGCAGCACTTTTCACTGGGCCTGTTTGTGTTCATCCACTAAGCACAAATCCAAATGGCATCCACTACGTTGATGTTGTTGAAGGTATTTCACCACTCTTCCAAGAAACTAAGGTTGTCAAACAAGCCAAATTTCTGTTGATCCATTAAGGCCACAGTATTTGTGCATTTATAAATTAGAGTTGAGTGTTTAAGGCCAGTTTACTTTGGAGCCGATTGCAAATGATTTCACTTTGGAGAAATCTTCACTGTGCATTAAGCTTAAACGGCTGAATTCTTGTAGTAAACACTATTACTAACTATTGACTTATATTACTAACTTATTTCTTTCTATAATATGCATAACTCTTGAGTTTTGACTGAAAAAAATGCTTCTGAGGAACATTGTCTAAGTTAAAGCATCATAAGTTGCAACAATACATGTGATCCTAGTAAATATCTGTTTTTTGTTGCCATTGTCTGCAAACAATGTTTAAAATTTAACCATTCTTTAACCATTCTCTAAACATTTACACAGATTTATAGGAAAGGTTCAAAGCAAGTATGAAACGATGAAGACAAGCATTCAGCTACTGCGAATATGTGACAAAAGTGAATCCCAGAGTCTATGATAGGATCCCTAGGATGGCTCATTAGCAATAAAATGTCAGTGTTTTATAATGCAGTTTTTAAAGTGCAGGCTTTGGGGTACTAAATGAGAGAGAAAAAGTATTTTGTTTTCTTCACATACTTCTTCAAAAGGTCAAAGTTTGTCATAGAAAGTGTGGTTATTAGCCCCATCAATGTACTTAGAAGGATAGAATAAACCCCAGAAATGGTTGCTTCATAACCACAGCTTCCTGAAAAAGCATCTTAAATGCCATGCATTGCTCACACATGGTAAATCCACACAGGTGATCTAAATTATTTTGCCTGATAGGACTCTTCTCAGGACTGGGAGGATGTGTACAGACTGTTGCCATCTGGCTCACTCACCTGTTAGCTTTGCTGCATATTTTAGGGCAAGACAAATCACACCTTTATCTTTCATATACGTAGCTTCAACCTGAGCAGAGGTACAATGAGAAAACACCTGTGTGGTTGTGCAGGCCCTTTAAGGGTCTTTTCATACCTTGCTTGGTTCAGACATCCAGTTCTACAGTTCATGTTTTTTTGTGATTTAGTGCCCCCAGTTTAAGAGTCGTAAATATGGACTACTGTACATGTATATTTGTGATGTTTATATTATAATCAAAAACTAGACAGTTGACATCTTTGCTAACACAGCCAAACAACTAAACAACAACACAAGACATAGCAGCCAGCTAATATTACCTACTACTTTAACAGCAAGAAGCCCAGCTCAGAGTCTGTTTTTTAGCATTTAATTTCATAAAGCAATCACCAACAAGGAAAGGTCAGTCCATTCTTTACTCTTGTCCTTTCTTAGTCATTGTCTCTTTTCTGAGCTTCCTCCATCAATGTCCTTAGGTGTCTTTGCCTTAGCTATGTCCATAGAAGCTGCAGTCCAGATAATAAACTGAGAACATTAGCTAACAGCAGCTATAGTTTGAAGGGAGTTGAGCAGAGTAACCGGAGGGAAAGGTATAATCTCCCTCACAATATATCCATAAAATATGATCCAGTTACCAAAATTAGTAAAATAGCTTAGTGCTGTTAAGCACTACATACTTCAGTGATTGCACCTGGATCACAAACTTACTTAGTGCAACAACAGACATAGGTAGTGCAGAGACAGAATGACAGAGAAACCATTCACCTGATTACCAGTCAGTGTGGCATCAAAACAATTTAAAATCTGTTATTTTAAGGTAGAAATTCATATGATATATATATTTCTTTTTTTAGCCTTTTATGTCTGAGATCTTAAAATGCAAAATGACAAAGTTGTTGTCAAGCCATTTTGTTGTCGGATAATACTTCCCTATCATTTTCAATGGCTGCTGTGCTTTGCTTTCAATGCTGCCTTTGATACAGAAGAAAGGGATGCAGAAACTATAGGCAACAGTTGAGTCCCAACACCTCTCTCCACAACCCTTTTAATCTGTTAACCAGCATCACAGGTCCCTGACAGGTGTTTGCTCACTCATCATTTTTTTGTCCTATTCTTTTTTTTTTCTTCTTTTCTTATTTTTATGATCTAACAGATTTTTATTTATTTTTCACTGTTTTTTCTTCCATGTGTTTCTTCCTCCCAGTTACAACATCTTATCATCAGGCCAGAAAGCCTTCATGGGGTCAGGTGACATGGTCTAATGAGCAACAAAGTCCATGTAGAATTGAGGTTGTGTGATGCTGCTGTTCATGTCCTGTGTGACACCAAAAGTCAAGGTTGACTTTTGACTTAGTTGTTATTTTTCATTTTCAGTCACAGTTTGCTCAGGTTTAGGCAGCAAATCTACTTAGTTTGGTCCAAATAGCAAAACTACCCGGTTAGGTTTTGGAAAAAAACATGGTTTGGGTTCAAAGTCAACATTGACTTTTAGTTTCTTACAGCACATGGGCAGTGGTCTCCTCTGTGAAATTCCTGTGTTTATCAAAGGCTTTCTGGCAGAAAACCTTAAAGGCAAACTTGTCTCACGTGCTTATCATAATCATCCCCATAGCTTGTTCTCCCCCCCGTGTGACTCAGAGAGGCACCTGTCAGCTCGAGCCCCATGGGTTTCTGTTTTCAAACCATGTCAGAAACATCTGAAGTTGCTATCTTTTTGATCTTGCAAGTGCTGTATAGTTAAAAAGTCATCCTAGCTCTCTTCCTTCTGTGTTTATTTCCCTTTTCTCAGCACCCATCACACCTCCTTCTCCTAATCTTTCCCTCTGCCTGGTCAGTTTACCTAAGGCACTAGAACGCCAACAGAGGTGGTTTTGTCTCTTGTGAAAGGCAATGCTTTCATCTTCTGCCCTCAAAAGCAACACTTGGATTCTGTTTTTTTTTTTTTTTTTTTTCTGTTCTCCATGTATTGCATCCGTCTATGTGAATTTTTAAGCATTCTGAGGATGCTATAGCTGACAGTGAGGCATAGCCTCTGGCTTACAAGTGACCGGGACCTCAAAAACAGCAGGGGTTTTTGGTTAACCATGCTCATAGATGAAGAGAAGAGAAGAGAAGAGAAGAGAAGAGAAGAGAAGAGAAGAGAAGAGAAGAGAAGAGACGAGACTATTTTGAAATCCACAGACAAGGGGAAAGCACGTCAGATGCAGATGGGGTGATAAAAGTTCCCAGTGTAACTTCAGTTCTGTCACCATGTTACTTCACTACTCTCATTTTGTCAATGTAATGCTCTCAGTTGTAGCAACCTTTTATAGAGCCGAGTGCTGAAGGGGGACAAAAGCGAGCGAGATAAGAGATACAGACATGAGAAGAGAATGGAGCAGAGTAGATGTAATGGCCTGAGTCTGTTGTTACCATATGAGAGACAGCAAGGCAGAAACAGAGAGAACAGCATACAGATTGTTCACTAAAGGGGCATTTTCTTTCTTTTACTGAATGTAATCAAACCTACATGTTTCATGCTTGTCTCTTTGTAAATCAATGGTGACTTTTATAATGGCCTTACGTGACTATCCAAACAGCCAACACTTTTGTTCATACTGAGCGTGTGCTGCTATAGATTAGTGTGTTGAAAGCAAATGCTTGGATATTTGGATTGGAGCCAATGGAAAATCTTTAGTTTTAATATTTAATATCGACATATATGAGGCCTTTGACTCCAAAAAATTATGACAAGAGCTGAAAGGCTGTGCTTCAGATTAAACTCTACAAATAAATGCAGGCAATAAAGTTCCCGGGTTGATTTTTCGCCTTCTCTTCTGGAAGTCTAAATCAACAAGTCTGCATTCTGCAGGTGCTTTCTGGGTCCCACTAGTAGTTTGTCAAAGTTTGTCAGCATTTTTATAATGAAGCAGCACAGCTCCCTCATTTCCTAGGTTCACAGTAAACCATAGCACACGGTACTGTACACACACTATGTGTAAATAGAGACTATTTATATAAAGAGAGAATATACAGTTTGTATATACATACACAATGGAAGTCCATCACACTCGTTGACTGAAAGAGCTAATTAGTGTAATGTTTTTTAAAAAAAACTGTCACCAGGATTAAATGGGAGCATTTTGTGGGAGGAACTAGGTCGTCTTTCAGTTCATCCAGGAGTGTAATTATTGTGTGACTGTTCAATGCATATTGTTTGTCAATTTCTTGCTCATTGAATAGGAATAGTGCTATCCTTTAGCACATCTTTAAGCCCTACACCTTTTCTTCTGTCTTGCTGCAATTACTCCTACCATTGTTCTGAAAAGTTGTCTCCATAAAGACACATCTTTTATAGACCACTGCAAATTAACAGCTGCTCTGTGGAGACGGAGAAATTTCTTACAAAAATGAAGCCTCACAAATTGCATGTGCCTTAGTACATCAAGTCCTGTTTCTTTTCATAGATAATGTGCCCATTTTGGCTAATTGTACATCCACCTAATTTGAAGTAATTCAGGGTTTATTCTGATTCAGCAAAGCACAACTGCATTCTACGTGAATGTAATTCACTGTTCTTTTACTCTCTCTCTTTTCTTTTTCTTTTTCATGTATGTGTGTATTGAGCAGTAAAGGAGCACATGGTGTGTGACCCACTCTGTTCAGACGCAGGATGCTGGGGTCCTGGCCCAGACCAGTGCCTCTCCTGCAGATTCTTCAGCCGTGGACGAATATGCGTGGATACCTGCAATCTTTATGAAGGGTGAGTTATGCATGAGCATGCACACATACACTCAGATACATCAACACAATCACCTTTTGTCATCCTGACTGGTGGATTACGTTGTGCTAGTTAGATAAATGGATGTTCGGTTGGAGGTTGGGTCACATTCTTGCTGCTTGACTGATTGAGGGAGACAGCAGATGGGACATTGATTGGAAACATAAATCTGTGACACATTGGTATCCCATCTGCAATGTGTATTTAATAATAAATGAAGAGAGAGAACTCATGTTAACAAAGTCATCTCTAAAAAATGTAAGACAGTTTTTTGTGAAGAATTCAAGGTTTGCTGCAGTGTTCAATACAACGGCGAGCCACCTGAAACAACCTCAACTAACAACAACACAGCAAAGGCTGTATATTGTGTGATGATGTTAGGCTGTCATGCATTAACTACAATAATCATGAGATGAGATATGTAAGGGCCAAACTGTTGGGCGAAAATCCTGCAATTACCGATACATTGAGCTATGCGTTAAGATATAAGCTGCACTGAGCTAGCAGCTGTCATCAGCTCAACTCATGCTGTAGACATGTTCGTTAAATGTCCTCGAGTTATGAGGATAGTAGTTGAAAGTTTTTAAGCCAAATTGTAAAAACACAACAACATGGAAACCTTTTCGTGGAACACCTACAGCCGTGCAAGTCTTCCTGTTTTTTGACTTGATGCTCACAAAATAAAACAAACAACTAGATCATATAGCTGCCATGTAGCATGGCCTATTTCGCTGTGCTTTGTCTAGGTTGTTGTCAAGGAAATTTCAATACCTGCAATTTTTCAAACTGAAAAACTGAAGATGCTAAGGACATTTTTCCAGTGTATTTTCTGGTTTATTTACAGATCAGTCAGTTGAAATACGATGACTCACACTGGATTGATACCAGAAGACCTATACTTCAGTATACACCTTTTTTTTTACTTAAAGATGAAAACAGGTACACTACCATGTCATGGCCCTCTTATGTAAAGTGTAGTTTTTTATATTTGACAAGATACCACATTACACACATTTCTTCATCTGCTGAGTGCACTTGCTGTATCAGGCTGACCAAAATTGTGACAAATTTAGAGAGCACAATTGTGGCAAAAAATGTCTCTTTTCAAGGGGAACAAAATGGACAATGATACCACTAATTTCATAGCTAAACTGCACTCTTTCCCTGTTTATTTCCAGCATCTGTGAAGGGACATCTAACCCAAACCCTAATCCTAACCCCAAGTTCCAACAGTCCATTGTGGGTAAACCAGGGAAAAACACAGATGTTAGAGAAGATATCTCTTTCTTCTCTTTGCCAAGTAAATCACAACAAAAAAAAAAATCTGCAGGATATTAACAATAACAAGGGCCGTTAGGGTCCATGCCTTCAAAAAAAACATTTTTTTTGGATGTGAAGGTATTGCATTTTACAATGCCAGCCCCATCGGCCCAGAGAAGGTCCTCATCAAGGAAACCGCTGATCCTGCCCCTACTTATCATTCTGCTCACGTTGCTTTTATTAATTGTGCAAGGTTCACACAGGGGACTAAATCAGGTCAATTTCATTCATCTTCTGTTGTCACAAGGTAGGCAGCATGAACATGACACCATTGGGCCAATGATAAATAACGCTTTTATTGTCGGTGACATCATATGAAAAAAAAATAATTCATTTAAAAAATGATGTGCTTGTCACGAAAACTGTTTTAACTTAACAAATTTCACTTTTTCATTGTTTTGTTCAAATGCCAGCCCTTCTTCCTTATGATTGTCATGCCCAAACAAAATGATTTATCAGTCTGTTATGAATCATCTTTGACTACAACAAGGTTAGTAAGCTCTTCATGTGTCTACAAACATTGCTAATTTCTCCTGATTTGGAAAGATTTAAAAGTCCCAAGCGTAAGATATAGGGGGATCTATTGACAGAATATGGCAGAAATGAATCATAATATATCATATGTTTTCACTGGTGTATAATCACCCTCAAAATAGGAGAAGATTGTTGTGTTTTCTTATTGTGTTATCTAGAGAGGGAGCCGGTCCTCTTGCATGGAGTCCACCATGTTGAAAGACCATGTTTTGACCAGAATAGCCCAGAATAGACAAACCAAACACTGGCACTAGAGAGGGACTTGCGTCCACCATAGTTTCCTTTTCACACTAAGAAGGTGATAGTACGGTGTGTATCCAACACACTCACTGCGCTCCCATGAGTCCCTCAGCAGCACAATGTATCTTCAAGATATGGTCACACACCTTGCATATATTTGCGGCAATAGTTAATGTTTGTCAAGTCTTTATGGTAACCACTGACTGTTTCTTGAAGTAGTTAATATAGGTGGAGAAAACTATATACCTCACTTCAAGCAGGCAGAAAACAGAGAGTGAAGCGGCGGTATAATGTGATCAAATTGGAGACAAATCATAAACATGTATCAATTTATGCTATTCAGCTATGAATAGGAGTGGTTGAATTTTTAAGTAGTCCTCTGTGGGAAGACCTGTTATACAAATTACTCATCAAAACTTAAACACCCTAAGGCTCTTTGTTACTTCTTTTAAGTTAAGCAGTCATTTCTCTGTTTACTATGGATAATATTGAAAAGCCGGAGGGCTGAAAGGAACAATTTAAGACTTAGTGATAACTCTCAGTTTAAAAGGCACCCCTGCAGAGGCTCAAAACAACAGGGGTCCATTGACTTTAAAGCAACTATAGCTTGATGCAATCCACATCACAATGGAAGGTGACAAGACTCGCCCCCCTGGTGAGTTTTATTAATAATATTATAGATTTTCTTTTTTCTTTTTTTTTTTTGCCTTGGCTTCTCAACTTGATCAAAAAATCTGCTCACAGTGGAGAGATGTGAGGAGGACCAAGAGGTGCTGTTAGGGCAGGGGGGCTAGGCGTGTCACTGCGTGTCACAGTCACTGCTTGCGCACGGGGCCACGCCCTGCCTACCTGTCCACCTGCACGTCAGCACCACCCACACCGTCAACGTTACCAGCACTACCAGCACATTATCTGCCAAATATAGAGCTGCACTGAATGCACCCCCGACCCTTTACCCTCTGATCTTTGCCACATTGCGTGTTTCACAAGTCATGCTTTAAATATTTAATTTTCATTGTTGTTTGTGCCTTTTTTTGGTGCTCTGCTCAGTATTTATTTGTCTAATCAATCAATCTTTTGTGTGGAAGTGGATTGGTTCAGCAGTAGAAAAGCAAAACTACCTGGACATGGATTGTATTGGACACTGTGCTGAACTTACTTGATATCAGGTGTGCATGGCCAAAACTTGGATGACAGAGGTACTTTACGCCTTTAAAAAAAAAAAAAAATTTTATGGTGAAAAACTGCTAAACCATGACAGTAAAAGACCGTAAAATATGCCATGAAGTATGACTGTGTTTTCCTGTACACAGTAAAACACAGTCATACTTCAAAACCTTTATTTATATTTCATTTGAAGGGAATATATATAATAGTATATATAATATAAAATCTACAGACAAATATGGAATAAAATTTAACCATATATATGAAATTAATGTTAATGTTAATGTTTCTTTTTTGCAGTGTATGACTCACTTTAATATAAACTGCTTGCTAAACCACAAGTATTAAATTAGAAAAGAATGTATATTTTTAGCAAAAATATCTCAATGAATTAGTCAATAGTTGTTTAAAAATACAAGACCATTTACACGTTACAGTTTAACATGCAGTGTTATTTGCTTTGAGTGAACATACAAGTTTGTCAGTATGGATTACATCTAAAAGCCATTTGAAATTAATGTTAATTATACAGAAATCTATATACGCTTTTATCATTCACGCAAATGTGTTGCCATATTTTTGTCCCATTACTGACAAAAAAAAAAATCAAATCCCAGTACACCACGCAGTAGCCTATAAGTCTTAAGCGTCAGTGATATCTTCCAGCTACACTGCACCCTTTATTATTTCAACCAGCACACACCCAGACAAAGGCTTACCTCCCCTGCCTCCTGGAAGGTTTTATGAAGGCCAGATGAAGCATAATTAATACTAATTTGATTTAGATCCCACTGGGCCAACAACATTTCTTTCTATTGCTGCGATTGAACATTCTGTTTTTCCTCACTGACCAAAAGAGAAGTACCCAAAAGTCGTTCTCCTTGTCCTGTTGTGACAAAGGCAAAGTGCTAACTCAGCCGCACTGTGGTCAAATTTAATGACTTTTTGAGGCCACTCTGGTGTTCTACTATTATAAGGGGATTGCAGAAATTGAATAACAAGGCACTTAATTTAATTGATTTTTGAAAATGTTGCAATCCTCTCAGGTACTGCACCTCTCAAGTGTGTCCACCCCCCGCGTGATGGTATCAGTATTATTACACTTGGGTGTAACAGAAGTGTGTGTCTGTGTGTCTGCTCAAGACTGCTTATTGATGTTATGACTACATCGTCTGACCATTATGTCTAAAGTCATAATGAAACAAACAAGTGCATCTGCTATTAATTTGTCTATTTTTATTAATCCCTCCATCTTTGTTCTGTGCTCTGAAAATGGCATGCTGAACTCTGCATTGATTCAGACAATATCGATCATTTACAAACTTGTTTTCAGCAAAGAAAAGGCTATTAAAGGACCAGTGTGTAGCATTAATGGCTTCTGGTGATGTTGTTGCTGATTACAACCCCATTGCTTCACCCTCTCCTTCCTACCTGTCTTGGAAATGCCCAAAAAACACAAAAGGTCCTGTCTGTTATGGGCTACCATGCTGGTTCAATATGGCAGACTCTGTAGAAGGGCAGAGCAATTGTAGATATAAAAGGTTCATTATAAGGTGACAAAAACATTTGGATTATTACTAATTAAAACATAGTCATGCATATTATATTCCATTTCTGCCATATTCTGTAAATAGAGCTCCCTTAATCTGACACACTGGACGATTGTAAAGAACTTTCTAGAAAACAAAACTTGATTTTGACTTTGAGATTAGCATTTTGCTTGAATTCAACACATCAATGCCTTTAGATTTTTTCCTTTCTTTGCCAAGTGGTCTACTGAATTTGCAGACTCGTACTTCTACTGATTTTGAAATCTGTAATTACAACATGAAGCTAAAATGCAAAATGCAGGAATAATTCTCAATGATATATTTTATGTTAGCACTGTATTACGCTGTTCCCTCCAGTCAACATTCAAAAAAATCATGTATGGGGTGTTATTTATCATGTGCTGGTCCCCAGAACCTTTGCTTATTCATTTTCAGACACTAACTAAACCTGATGCCAAAAAATTCAAAATTAATGATTTTAGACACTTGCCACATCATTATGGTTCCAAAGACATGTTTTGCTTAGCATAGCTTTACTCACTGTCCTCTAAATGTGTTGAATGATTAGTTCTGATAGAGGTACTCCCTCCAAGTCCAAATGAGCACATCTTATTAAAAGGGCTTTTACAATAAGATTGTAGATTAGAGTCTTGAGTGAGTATTGGCTGAGGACACCAAGCCATGATATTGTTCTGTTTCACAAATGATGTTTTGCTCTCCCCCCTTGTCTCTCAATCCCTATACCACTTTTTTTTTATTTCTGTTCAATCTTAATCACTCCCTCCATCCCTTTCCTCCTTCTCTCTTAGGGATAGTCGAGAGTATGCCAATGGGTCGGTGTGTGTGGAGTGTGATGGCCAATGTGAGCGAGCTGACGATGACTCTTTGACCTGCCATGGTCCGGTAAGCTTGCTCCCATATTCAACAACAGTGACACAGACTGAAGCATTCATTCAGATTGTAAATCAATAAGGTTAACTACTGACTAAGACTGATATTATTTTAAATGGTGGGTTTTTTAAGTCTCTCACAACACAAAATGTCTACACTGAAACAGGTTTTGCTCACTGTAATCATTCCTTCTGCTCAAAGTGGCCATCAAAAGATCTCTTCCTACTGTGTAAGTGATAGGGAGACAAAAAATCTGCAGTCCTCATTTTGTGCAAAAATCTGTTAAAGAGTTTATTTGAAACTGATATAAGGTTTCAGCCATCCAAGTAAGACAAATCAAGTTAATATCTTCCAATGTTACAGCCATTTAAGTAAATGGTACTATCGCTCTACTGCAGCTCAAGGGGAATACTGTCCAGGGAAACACAAAGAAAGAACTAAAAAGACTTTAACTTTTGGAAGGTACTATCTGTCTAATTAAGGCTGCTGAAGCATCATGTTAATGTCAGATAAACCTCTGAACACTCCAAACAAACTCTGAACATTTTTGCACAGAACAAGTTTTCCCCTTTCACTTACATTGTGCATTAGGAAGGAATGTCTGGCTTTGGAAGATATTAAATCAGTTTGTCTTTACTTGGATGCTTGAAACCTCATATCAGTTTCAGATTAACTTTTTCTCAGATTTTTGCACTAGTAAGGCATTAGTAAGGGATTTTTTTGATTGTATGAACAGAAGGAATGATTATAGGACCCAAAACCTGTTTCAATGCTCATAAAGGTTAAAACAAAATGTAAACCTTTCTTTTAACAGGAGAGGAGGAGAATGAAAGTCCAAGGACAAATCGATCAGATAAAGTAAACATACCGCCAGTAAAACTGTACCTTACACACCAGTGTGTAGGATTTAGTGGCATAGCAGAGTAGTTTCTGATTGCAACCTACTCACCTTACCTTCTCATTTCGAGCATAAAGGAGAAACAACAGTGGCTGTGAAATGCTTAAAAAACATGAAAGGCCCTATGTAGATCCATTGTTTAGCTTGTCCATTCTGGGCTACTGTAGACACATGGTGGTTCAACTGAGTGAATTCTGTGGAAGATGACTAAGGAAGGAAGTCATTTTGACACAGTGATCCGCACAATAATAGCGTTGGTGTCATGATGCACAGGGACCCTGAAAAATGATTCTGCTTTCAGTTGTGTTCTGTGTTAGGCTCCCCAAAAAAGTATTCAAGGCCAAAGCACTGCTTCACTCACTAGAAACCAAATAACGTGAAGCAGCAGACATTCCCTGTGGTCATCTTAGACTATGATTAATTATTGTATTAGCAGTCAAAGTGTGCCTCTCAGCTGTTTCATTGATTATGTCTCGCGTTCCGAATCAAAAGTAAAACTGATGTTTTAGTTGTGATCAGCATGATTTGTGTGCATTTGTACCCAGTACATTTGTGTGCGTGTGTGACTATGATTATGTTTTGTATTTTATATGAAGCATAATAAATGTATTCAGGAGCAGCAACTCTTTTTTTACTGTTTTCCTCAGAGTAATTGATGTTTTGTTTTTCCATTGGTACCCTTAAAATTTTACATTGCACAAACTCTTAGGAAAGCTTTTTGAAAGATTGTTTGGGAGCAGCTGTACATTACAAAAATGCCAGAGCGAAAAAAGAAAAATCCCTGACCTTCATTTCTGTCTGCCTCTTCAGCGCTCTACACCCACAGCCACATGAGGACCCTGACCCTGTGCTTTCTCTTAAAATCGTATCTTGTTGTTTGATAGAGGAGGATGATTTGCGACAGATGTAAGCCAGAGGGGCCATGTGCTGTCTTTTGTGTCCCATCACACCCTGTCAGATAGTTTGCTCAATATAGTTTAGAAGGGTGGAACTTGTGGATCCACTGGAGTGACTGGAGTGTGTGTGAGTGTGTAAACATAGGAAGGCCAAAGTTAGCACATCTATGGCTGTTGAGCTCTGCACTTGACTTTCTTATTAAACATGTGATGGGAAGATGGTTGCTATGAAGAGATACCTGTAGTTTCCTCCCAGCGGTTTGCCACATTTTACCCGAGAGCTAATAATGCTATGGCATGCACATGAGATGGCAATCATTCAAGTAAAAAAATATAAAAGTGATCAGTTGCCTGCAGTTAAACACAGACTGTGCTAATATATACCCCATCAACCAATAATTTATGTTTTCGCTGTGGGTTGTTATGTGGGATCTAGGTCAGGATATCAGAAAATAGTGAATGCACACACTTCCAATCAGGACTAATTATGTGTCAATCATGTTGTATGCACCCATTCACTCCACTTTACACATTTATGACAATGAGCTTTGAGAAAGTGCACCGGCTGCAGATCTAACCTATAAACTCTAACTGGCATGCCTTCTTTATGTCATTGTTTATGATATCCTTTTCCCTACATGAACCAAAATGAACCTGCATTGAACGCACGTACTATAATACAATCCAAACGGAGGTATAACAGTTTGCCAAAAAACCTCTCTTTCAACTTGTCAGAAAATCATAGCTTATACCAACCTCCTTCACTGAAGGCATATTAAAAGCAATGCAAATATTAGAATAAAGGTCCAACGTTACAGCATGATTTACTTTGAATGCAACAGAGCAAACCCATTAGCAATGGCAAAGAAAGGTTTTGATAACATAACCATCTGGCACATAGTTCTTTTATGTATAGGTGATAACAAAAAGTTCTGCTAAATGACAGTGGGAATGCTTAGATTAAGACCTACCATAGTTGTGTATTGATAGCCTATCTATGCGTTCAACACAGGCTTTATGGCGAAGAAATAAAAAAGTAATGGTTGATTTTGTAACTTAGTCCTTAATTGTGCACAAATTGGTGCACTTGGTAGCTCTTTTCATCCATGTATAAGAATATGCCAGTGCCCCAAACGTGCCTCATATAATACCTGAAGCAGGTATATATATATATATATATATATATATATATATATATATATATAAATATACAGTACTGTAATTTTTCATGCAGTGTGTGTGTGTGTGCGTGCGTGTGTCTGTGTCTGTGTCTGTGTGGGTATGTGTGTGCGTGTGTGTGTGTGTGTGTGCGTGTGTAAGACTTTCCAAGCTGTGTATAATGGAAATGTTCCAGCGTAACCTGCTAGACCTCATGTAGATGTCACATGTGCAGCACAGGCACAAATGGATTACAGCAATCGCGTTATGGCCACAGAGCCCATAGCAATTACATTATAGCTTACACACATTGATTTGATAGGCCTAATGCTCTCTGTGGAGAGAGATTTGAGAAATGTCTATAGCCATGAATATTGGCTATATTATGGACAGAATAGGTGATTATCATAGATCTAGAGTAGTTGTTGCTAATCAGTGACACAAACAAACTTCATTTGCTTATTTTATCGCTAGCAAGCCCATCTATTACTGTGTCTTATCGAAAGATTGGGGCAAGTGTACATTTCACAACAGGCACTGAATGCTTCAGTTCATTTTAGTTCAACTATTGAATATCTTAATTTTCTGCAAAATACACACACAAAACACGTTTGTGCAATGTATCACTGCAAAATATGATGTTTTAGTTACAAATATGTCAGACTGACAGCCTGCATGTGTGTCTCTTGTCTTTAATTTTCGGTAAAATGCTTATCATAAAATAAAAATAAAACTCCCTCCCTCCCTTAGCTACTACGCTTACATCCATGTTGAATTGTACAATTATTTATTTATATATATATATATATATATATATATATATATATATATATATATATATATATATGATATATAATATTAATAAAGTTGCAATGATGTTCCATTGAATTGTATTTAAAAATGCTCTTGTTTTGTGTAGGGAAATGACACATGGAAGTGTTGCTTCCTATGTTATTCCAACCTAACAGGTACACACTCTAATGCAGCAACTCTTCACTTTAATAGTTCAACATACGATATCATAAAATACAATTCAACCTGCTGGAGTGGCTACATATTCTTTCTAACCACTGAATTGAATTGCCTACTGTCATATTCAGAGCAGAGGAGCTACCATATCCATCTCTTTCCTATTTTCCACTTTTTCTTTTCTACCCCCTCTACCTTGTATGATTTTTATCTCTCCACCTCATGAAACTTATTATGTGGTATGATGGTTTTCTAAGACTTCTAGGGGGGAGTTTATTTAAAGACCCAAGCACATATATAACAGAGCATGATGACTCTGAAGACATGACGATGGGTTTGTGCACTTTATCATCGTAACATAATTGTAAATTCTCCCTGATGTACCTGATCATGACTTGAAAAGCTTTTTATGTGGCTGCCTGTTAAAAATCTTGACTGTGAGCTCTGACACTGTAAAGATTAATTGCCAATCCTCCTGAGATAATAGTGTGGTTTGTGCATAAAAGGGAAGGCAGAGAGATAGAAATATTCATTTACACACAGAACCACATCCAACTTCACTGTTAAACACACGAGCAGACCAATTTAAATTTACAGCAGGGTACTTTGGTCACAACACTGTGCGTTCTTGTCATTTTTTTTTTGGATGTCCCACCACCCCTGCAGGACCAAACGTTGTTTGTTTGCTCTGTCACATAATCTTGCTTGCTGATGTGATGGGTTTATTGGATACGCACATGCGCACACACACAGACACACACACACTATTAGCAACGGGTGGGAAGACACTCCAAACTGTAGGCTCAACGCTAAAGCCAGTGAAAGCAGCGAGACTTTTACTTTGCATAATTATACCAGGGTGAATGTATGTTCACACATAGGAGCAAGCTACAAAGAACACACAGAGGCATTAGTTTATGCAGGCTCACACACACAAGACCATGCATAACCACTACTTCAGGTTATGTATGAACAAGCACTCATACACACTCCTCCACTGACCAAAGGATAGTTATCTGCTGTTGCTGTCATGTGTTTATGTTTTTACCTTGGGGTGGGGGTTCTGTCTTACCTATGTGTTAATTATTGTGCGTGTCGTCCAATTTGGACATCCATATAAGTGTATCTGTGACTCAAAAGCATGGTTGTTTATTGCATCTCCACTCACTGTGTTTATCTGTGAGGTCTGTGTGTGTGTTGTTTGTCAATGAGATGTTCTTTAGGCCTGTTGATGATACGAGGCCTGTCTGGGAGAGCTCTTCGCCTCTCTTCCTCTCCTCCCCTACCTCCTCCCTCGCCTATATTAGCTCCATAAATCCTGTTCTAGGCGGATTGTTATGGTCATTGTGTGTGCTGTGAGCGATGGTTATTATCTGCCTGCTCCGCTCACACTGCTTTATGCGTCTCGTCTGCTCTCTCCCTCCTGACTCTCTTTCTCTCTCTTATTCACACTATATCTCGCTCGCTCTCACTGCCTCTGCCCTTTGCTGTGCTATTCAGCAACCATGTCCACTCTCTCTCTCTCTCTCTGTCTCTCTCTCTCACTCCCTCACTTTCCCTTATTACTGTACTATACTTTTTTTTTCTAGTCTCTGCTTTCGTTCTGTTCACCTTCTGTTTTTATGCTTCCTGTTATCTCTCTTTCACTCTAAAGCTTTCACAGCTACACAGATGCAAGCACAACAATTTAATCCATAAAGCTGCTAAGAAACCTGCACTTGGCGAGTTATTGATGTAGAAATATACCCATCAATCAGTCTACGTTACAAGCTGTGGCTACAGCAGATATCTCATCCTCTAAATTTGTGACACCACAGATTTGTCCTTTATGCCCAACTTCATGTCAAATATGGCTAAAGTATATCCAAACAGGAAGTTTGGAATCAAAACTCAGGAGTAAATGCTGTTACGTAAACATCTACACTCAGCTGTGATAAGTAAACATTTTTACATGTATCTGTCTCCCAAACCACCATTCATCAAAAAGTCTTATCATCAGTTTATTTTATCATGAAACTCACCACTAACTGCAAAGCAACTCAAAAAAAAAAATCTGTCCAAATCTTCTTTTATGATTCTCGGGTTAGGGTTAGGAGCAGTGGAGCAGTCTTAGGCAGAAACGAAAGATGCTATGGTTAGTCATCATATTCATAGTAATAATGATAATAATAAAATAAAATAACAATACTCATCATAAGTGCCTTGCTAAATGGCAACTTAGCACCTTCCTATGATTATTAAAAAAGATGATTAATGGTGATTAGTAATGGTATACATTATGATTTGTATGATTTCGAAATGAAAATGTGCTTCATGACAAATAATGCTTTTTGTTTTCCTCATTTCCCACAGGGCCCAGAGCATTGTGTGAAATGCCTCCATTTCAAAGATGGTCCTAATTGTGTGGAAAAGTGTCCCGATGGCCTGCAAGGTGCCAACAGCTTCATCTTCAAGTACGCAGAGGCAAACGATGAATGCCATCCCTGCCATGCCAACTGCACCCAGGGGTGAGTTACAATCAGGGCAAGGACTGGTCACAGATGTGGGTGGTAGGTGAGGCAGCTACAACCAGTGATAAACCTCAGAGCACAGTGATAGACAGGAGTCAAGGACTGAAGGCAGCTGGTTGAAGCTGACATATACACAACATCGCCATAATCGAGTACAGGCAAGAAAGTGGCTGACATCAGAAACTTCCAAGCTCTGAGGGAAAAACGTGATTTGTTTCTGTGATAGAAACCAGGCTTCACCTTTAATTTGGAGATCAAAATCTTAACATGTAATTTGAATGAAAGCTCCACATCAGTAATGAATCCCTGGTACTTATAGCTGGTGACCAGCTCTAGAGTTTCACCCCGGACAGTTCGGATTGAGGGGATATTCTCCAAGGGAACAGATGAATTTGAAAAAGTTATTAGTTTGGATTTATTAGCATTTAAAACCAGTTTAGTTTCTCCAGACGAATCTGCACTACATCAAAGGCGGACTGCAAAAATTCAAATGCCTGAGCAATCGAATGTGAGCAGCAGTAAATTACAGTATCATCCGCATAAAGATGGTATGAGGCATTTGACATGTTTGCACACAGATCATTAATGTAAATTGTGAACAGAATGGGTCCTAAGACTGAGCCTTGAGGTACACCTTTTGTGACCTCAAGAAAGGTGGAGCTAACTCCAGCCATGATGAAGTATATGTGCCTGTGTCTGTCATAAAGGATTTAAACTTGATTTACTTTGACCAGCAAATTCATTGACCAATTGCAAACCTTTGTGACACCACCAACATGTGAAACAAGGAGCTAGAGAGCCACACTATTGGCTGTATTGCACCTGGTAATTTGATAAAACTCTGCTCTGCTAATCCTAACTGCTCCACAAAAGAGGCATGGTTAGCTGTTAGCACTACCTTCTTACTGGTGAGCTATCCTGCTACAGTAGTTCACCAACTAACCATACAAGTAGTCACTGCATTGTCAATCTTCCAGCACCACTATTTCACAGTGACTCTTGAATGAGTTTCCACATGCCATTTTCTGGAGTGACTGAGTACTCTCAGAATATTCTCACAAAATCGTGTCATTCTCTCATTGTAAATTAATTTGGATTTCATGGGATTAGTGGCTGAAAAGTGCATAGTCAACAATATTCCCTTTTACTATCCATGTCCTGCAAACATAAAATAATAATCCAGCATATTACAAGAAAAGACAGATAAATAGAGAAGTGAAGCAGAAAATGAGAGAATAGAGGGAGAATGAAAGTGAGAAGAGTCACTGAAGTACCTTGCCTCTCTCCATTGCTCACTAGCCACTGATCGCTCAATGTAATATTCAACAAGGGTTGGAAAGACATTTTGTATTTAACTCCGCAGGGAGTTTATGTCACTTCCTTGTGTGTTATTTCTCCTCTCCTGAGTGACAGCCTCCTGCTCGCTCGAGCATAACAATGTAACGTAAATGGAAAACACCAGGCTGACACTTTGTCACAGGTATGGCTTCATAAGCAGATCCGCCTCTCAAAATACAAGCTGAGGAAGGGAGAGGAAAGGGAGAGAGATAGACATTGAGAGAAACAGACAAGGATGAAACCACTATCCCTTACTCCTAAATATTTAAAAGAGCTAAGCAATTTTGGAACTAGTATTAGGTTTGTCAGATGTGGCATATTATGTCCCTCGTGCACACTGCACATGGGAGATTTGAAGCATCAACACAGGAGGTGAAATTTCAAACTGAGATATTTAGTTTTCATCAGAAGACAATAGCTTTGCAGTCTGTCATCCATGTGGACACACTGAAGAAAAACTAATATGGCTTTAATTCAGAACCACTTTACATTTCAAATTTGCCCACAGCCACAAGGAAAATATGTGAAATAAGAATTGAGCATGGAGGAAAGAAAACAGTGAAATTCACTTTGTAATACTTCAATGTTTATAAGTTATGAAAAGGTTGAGCAGATATTGTGATATCACACTTGTCATCATCTTCCAGGGACTTGTACATGTTTACACACACAAACACACACACACACACACTGTTTGCTTTGACAGACAGCATTAAAGGGTGTAGTGGACAGATAAGGGAAACAATAGAGTCTGGCTTATGTTTGCTTGTAGACCACCACACCAAAGTCGATACAAGAATCAAGTTACTTTGATAAATCAATCCATTGACAGATACAAAGTACTGGAGTTCCATTTAAATACAATGTGGTCAGAAAGCATATTGATGAGCGAACATCTTTAGTCAAATCACCTCAAAGTAACATGAACGCGTGAGCTTTTCAGGACGGATTCCCTTTTTCTGTCAGTGTCACTGAAGTTGCCATACAGTCAACTATACAGTAGAAACTTCACCACACATCCTGACTAAAGAAGTGTCTATAAAGTGTGTAGGTTCACAATTATTTCAGAGTATATATTAAATGGTAATTCAATGTGAATCCTATCATGTAAATTACGAATATGTGTGAACTCTGCCCTGCCAAAGATGTGTACTACAGTACAATACAGTTGGCCAGTATGAAAAATTGGAATTTTAATCAGCATGGGTGACCTTGGAGTCTCCCATTTCATGGGTTGTATCATGAAACCAGCAAAGTAGAAAAAGGCAACTGAGGGTGAATACTGTGAGCAAAAATGTAATATACTTTTTTATGGATTTAATTTTTTTATGATTAACAGCATAGAATATTGTTTTACACTCCTGACCTGGTTTTGTAGCCTATAGTGTATGCGTGGGTATAGTGTAGAGAGGAACCACTGATTTATTCGATACCCAAATCTTGTGTAAATGGGATGATAAAAAATAATATAGGCCACAGGATAAACGCAGGTCCTCGGTGTAGAAGGGTTTTTAATCCAACCATTGCTCTATTCATTATTCTCAGATATATGGAAAACTTTGAATATTGTTTATTTAACTGTTTTTGCTTGTGCTGAATTTGTTTACTTAGGTGCATAGGACCAAGACTGCAAGACTGCATTGGCTGGATGGACAGGTATGAAATTCTTTTTTCTGTGGATTGCATCTTGTCCTGTAGCATACGGACACACCACATTGTAGTACACACCATGTACACACACACACACACTCACACACACACAGAGTAAGCAAACTCTCTGATTAATGGGTAGCTCTAAGGCCCAAAATCCCTGGGAGTGTCCCTAATACCTTGCTGTGCATGCGTGCATGTGAGTGTGTGTGTGTGTGTGTGTTGTGGTTGTGTGTGCACAAGCAATTTGCCTGGTTCTTGATAAATTGATAGTGCTTTAGCTTTCATTCTGTGGCTGGGGGGACAAAATGCCGCTAACAGTTTACAGCAGATGGATTTCATACAAGAAACAGTTTGGCATCAAGTGGTGCTGAGAATTGTTGGGTGGTGTTTTGGGGATGATCTAAAAAAAGAAAGAACAAGGCCGACAGGCAGAGTGAGGAGCCAACACTACAGAAGTTACTGGTGGATCTGGAGATCTGCAACACAACAATGCAGCCAAAATAAAACAGAGCCATGCAAGACAGGCCAGGACAGTGCAATGCGAAAAGACAGTGTGTATCTTTAAACTTCAGACCTTCAGACTGGGAAACACAATTGTCTAGCAGCGTAGACAGAGGCTGTAATGGTTGTTGTTCAGAAGAAAGAGCCGAAATCTACACTTTATTCTCCTGAAACAGGAGGACATTGCCAACAGGATGACAGGGAACTGCAGCCATGGGGGAATGTAGCTATTAGCTGACCCGGTGCACAGATCAGCTCTTATCAGATATCTGATAGCTGGGCTAGGATACAGCAGTAGACACCTAGCTAACCCTGGGCTTAGCTGCCTGCACTGAAGTGTAGCACGTCTTGTAAATCTGTTTCCTGTTGAAGGTATTGGCTTTTGAGCACGACTGAAAGTAGCTTATCAGAAACACATGATAACACTAAGCCTTTAAAGGCCATCATTTCGCCTGGTATTAACTCACATTTTGTGTAGGGATTGTGAGCTGATCTGATTAAGACGGATTAATAACTTCCTGTCACTTATGTAATATTAAGTCTAATGAAATTGACAAGTAATACCTCATCTAACATGCCTGATTTGGCAGTATCTTTTCTATTGAATTCAAAACTATGAGGACTGCCTGCCCCCGTGCTCCCTGCTTTGCTCCTTGTGAATGTATTTTTAGATTCTGATCTCAGTATAACGGTGAGCATTATGCATTGCAAGCACTGAATTTAATGTGGTCAAATGCATCACTTACCATGCACAAAGGTAGCATGCTGGGTGATCTTTAGTACTGTATGCCTTGAGTACATTTTTCATATAGTATTTTTTGTATAGCCCTCTCATCACTCAGGGGGTCTGTTAATGTCATTTGGAAATAGCGTATATGTGGAGCGTGCAGATTGAATTAGACGTCTACACTACAGTGGGTCTTGAAGCTACAATGACATTTAGTCATGCATCAAATCATCAATGGCCTTTCTTGCTGACTGATATGCAGCTATCTGTGGCTTTTTTTTCTGGCCACTGGCCATCTGTTTTCTTTTGTTATTGAGGAGTGCAGACAAATGAGCTTTATGCATGCAATAAATATGTTCTGTAAAGGATAGATAGATGGATTACCTCCCAATTTCATCTAAATTGTATTAGTAAATGGATTTTTTTAGGAGTTGAGTTTTCTCACTCATTGTTGTTTGATTTGTCAGAATCTCAGTAACCATGGGTCACAGGATTTTTGTTATCAAACTTCTTCATGCCGCCCTTCAGAAGTTGAAAGAAGTTCACTGACTCCACCTGGCTCAAAGCTTCATATTCGATGGACAGATATGACAGTGGTAGTGATCTTCTCATCTAAGCTTCTAAGGAAGTGAATAATCATTTATTTATTTTGAAAAATGTAAGTTGTCAAAGTTCTCTGGAGGACAATCTATGTAATATTGATTCAATATATATGCACATTTGTTGGTCAGACTGTAGTTCTCTCCAGCTCTTAACTATTGCACATATAAGTCCCTCAGAATAGTGATTATCTCCTTGTGCAAGCTAAAGAGACAGATGTGGGGGAGATACCAAGTCTTTCACTTCCTATGAAGCCGGCTGACTGCTGACTGCGATAACATTTTATGGAGTGTATCCTTGCAGACTGTGATATACAGTCTTGAATAACAGCTTTTTCCCACTGATTTAGGACAGAGTCTCAATATACCTTGACCAAATTAAGTTCTTTCATCACTGGAAAAAAGGGGGGCTGGTTGGTATATTGAAGTGCTCATTTTTTGCAGCAAGTCTGTCGTAGAATATCAGAAAAATTATTGAGAGGCTTGATTTTAAATGACAGCATCAATGTGGTGCTGAGAATTTTCTTTGCTGGTTATTTCCATGTTTTTGATCTCAGCCTCGATTTTAATGAGAGGGCATGGAGGGATATTTGTTGTCAGATGAAGTTTAGCAGAATAGCTCACAAAAAGTGAAGGTCAAAGGCTTTATTATGGTTCGTCCACATAAACACATACATTAGAAACATATTTTTTTATGTGTTTGTTTATTTGCTTGTTTGTTTTGTGTATATGTGTGTGTGTATATGTCGTGGTATAAACATTAAGCCGACTTCTATCTTTTTTGTGTCCTCACCCTCCCAGAGATAATGTTTTATGCTTGCTGTTTTATGATTGCTTGCCTGCAATCTCTTCTGTCTTAATCATCTACTTATTTTCCTCTTTCCTCTGCCCCTCCACTTTTTTTGTCTACAGAACCCCTCTGATCGCAGCAGGGGTGATTGGCAGCCTCTTCATGGTGGTGATCATGGTGCTGAGCGTAGCAGTGTCTGTGCGCCGGAAGAACATTAAAAAGAAGAGAGCCCTCCGTCGATTCCTGGAGACAGAGGTGAGAAGGGCAGTAGATGAAAAACATATCACGAGAAGGGAGAAATTGCTGCCTGTAGCAATGGAAGATAATGTTGTCAGAAGATTCAGAGATGACTGAGGACCAGGGGGCATTGTCGACATTTGCATTGCACTTTTCCAACTTAGCCTAAGTCCATATATCCACATACAATAAACCATTTTGCCATATCTTAGAATCAAAAGCATAAAAGCAAAAGCACAAATAGGAGGTGACAAAATCAGTGGTATAGTAGCAAAGAATAGGAAGAATGGCATCTTTGACAAATTCAAATTATTAATTAATAATATAATATTATATTAATTAATTTTATAAGAAGACAAGATCAAAACATGCCCAAAAATAATGCCCAAGGACGCCTGAAGTTGTACATTCACATCGATGTTTGCATCTGTGTGTGTGCTTGCAAGCCTGTGTACGTTTGTAGTATAGCAGTGTATGTCTGTGTGTGTGTGTGTGTGTGTGTGTGTGTGTGTGTGTGTGTGTGTGTGTGTGTGTGTGTGTGTGTGTGTGTGTGTGTGTGTGTGCACATACACTGGGCACATACTGTACAGAATAAGTGAAAGTCAGCCTGAAAGAGAGTAAAGAGAATAAGACTTCAAGTCTCCAGATGGTGACTGCGGAGGTGGAGAAAATGTCAGAAACTCAGAGGCTCAGGTGTTGACTTTGCCATAGTATACTGGAGAGGACACTTCTGTTAGGGAGAGGTAAGAGACCATGCCATTAGAAGAGAAGAAAGCACTCTTCCTTTGTGTTAAACAAGAAGAGCACATCATCTAATGCACTTGTGTGTCCATTGTGAGCATCAGGCTTGTTTTACTGCTTTCTCTCTTCAAAGCACAAAAGTATGAGTGAAGTGTTTTTATGGTTAGCTTCTACAGTGACAAAATCGCACCGAATGGCTTATTATATATGGCCTGCACTTATTTTGTCCTTATAAATGTTTATGGGGGGTTTCATGCATCAATTCAGACACAATTTTGGATACATTAATATTCAAGTACAAGAAAGACACCTGCTGTCATTCTTAATGCAAAGATAGAACATGTTGAAAGTATCGTTAAATGTTATATACACTGTCAAAGGCCTTCTTAGGCATAAATAAATTAGTCCGATTTTTAACCAATTTTTTTTTTAAACCAATTTGACGAACTGAACAATGAACTATTTTAACTTTTCACAAAGCATTCTGCTGTCAGTTGAGATGTGTCTCAGCTGTAGCATAGTCTAATTAAAACAAGAAAGAAATAGTTTGTGTGACCTTTTTTTTGGTTTGGTTTCAGCACTAGCTTTGTAGAGTGAGATGGTGGACAGCTCCCCTGCGCTGTACTTGTGGCTGCTCCACAACATCTTCAGCACCACTAACGCTGGACAGCTCCCGCACGCTGGAATAGTAGTGTATGTGTGTGAACGGATAGGTCATTTTTAAGACATCTGTATCGGCTTGTGTGTGTTTGTTTGTTTCTGCGTGTGTGCCCCCCCCCTTTTTGTTTTAACCCTCTAGAAGCTGATTTGTTATTCCATTTAAATGAAGAATGTTTTTTTTTTTTTTTAATCAAACGGTAACCATGAGCCAGAGGGACAGAAGCTGCAGACCACAGCCAGGCTGATTTACACTCTCTCTCCGTTTTCTTCTCTCTACCCGCCCTCCTTCTCTAATCTTCCACTCTTTTCCTAATTCTCCTTATATTGCTCGCTCTCTTATGCTTTTGCATCCTCTGACTAATTCGGCTGCTCGCTTCTCCATCGTTGTCTTGTTGTTGCTGTTTCTGCCGCACTTCCTCTCCCACTCCACATCTTCCTCCGTCCCTCCCCTCATATAATGTTTCTCTCTCTCTTGCTGTTAAATCTGTTTGTTCCACCACTTGAGCAGTAATGAGACAACAAAAGTGTCAACTCACAATTACCCACCTCCCCCACCTCTTTCTTTTCATTCTTCTTCCTATCTTCATCTTGATGTTCAAATGGAAAAAGCACTCCAGCGTTTGGATTTGTCTTCTTCGAAAAATGTTATTGTGACCCTGGTGTTACCTGAAGTTCTGGACAGTTACGAATTAAGGCGATAATGATGGCTGCTGCAGAAAGGACTGAGCCCTTTGTACTGTACATGGGGCGGACGCTTTACCTACTGAGCTAACCGTTGCCAAGATGAGGCATTCTGAAGCAAAATCCATGATAAGACTAGCAATAATTGCAACCTTAATTAGACACAGTAAATATTGGATTCAAATGTTGCTATTTTAAAAAATTAATCTTATTTTAAGAGAACTAATTTCAAGTAACTCCATGGCAATTGTTGATCAATTATGATAAAAGCAGAGCTTCACAGTATGACATCCTGGAAATTAGGTCACAGTTTTATTAGAAACAGCCATTTTTTGTCACTGAGTAAAGCAAGAGTCATGTAAGTAGTGAATATTAGCAATAGTCAACGTAAAATTCCATCATCCAACATCTCTTAAAAAAGGATTTATATGTAGAAATATTTAGTATTTTCATGATTCTCCTAAAGGTTCAATGCAACATGGGTGCTATCAGACATTTTAATGACATTTGATTTCTCAGTATCTTCCCATGGTAAGGATTATGTGGACTGTATTCAGACCCACTAACAGAATGGCTTCTGTGTCACTGCATGTGTTTTTAGCTGGTGGAACCTTTAACACCCAGTGGAACGGCACCCAACCAGGCCCAGCTTCGCATCTTGAAAGAGACAGAACTCAAAAGGGTCAAGATCCTCGGCTCTGGGGCCTTCGGGACTGTCTACAAGGTAAAACACACACAAAAATAAACACATAGTAACTGTTTACGTGTGTTTGTACTACCAAACAGGACATTATGCTCCCTAAATTTTATGCCATGATTTGAAATCTTAAAAGGAAAAAGACAAGAGAGACAGATTGAAGAATCATTAACGACAGGAAATGAGATGGAAGGCTGGAGGTGGGAGATGAAAAGAATAAGTAATAGCAGACACTGAGACCCCTGGGGTTACAGTGAAATAAGAGGTAGCTGAAGTCATAACCAGTGTGATTGGTTGGGGGGATATGGAGAAAGACACAGCTGAAATTAGAAAGAACAGACTCTCTCACTGAAATCATCATTTATTTATTTTTATTTTGTAGCTCTAACCATTCACATTACAGCACATTTCTGGGTCAAAGGTATGGAAGCAGGAGCTCAGATGTCCTTTTTCAAAGCACATTTCCCTGGGGAATCTCCAGGCACCTCTAGGCATGTAAGAATATATAGTCCATCCAGAGTCTCATGGGTGTGCCCTAGGAGTCAGACACTTTTCCTTGGTGGACATGTTCCTAAATCTCCTAGACTGGATCTATTCAGGGTTTAGGAACAGTTTGTTACCGTTAAGATCAGTTAGTAAGCAGCTTGATTGCATATTATACAACATATTATAAAACCCAATTTATTTCAAAATACTTCAAAAAATGTACTTTATCAGCTATGAAATAAATGTACAATATTGCAAAGCCTGAACGCAGTTGATTTGAGAAAAAAACATTTAAACAATTAATTCTGCTGAGTAATAACCATCTGCACAAGTGCATCAATCACATTAAAATTACAGTAGAGGAGCTGGGCTTGCTGTCATTGGGGATATGTAGTCACATCAGGACAAAACAAAGGTGTGACACATTTGAAAAAAAAACTCAAGAGGCACTTTTTTTTTTCTCTCCTCTTTTAAATGCTTTGACCACTATGACAGCAGCTAAATTACTTTAATCCCACCTGAAATTAGATACTTCAAAATGATTAAATTGTTTTGCCAAAGTATTTTTGAAGGACAAAATTGCCTTTATTCATACAGTATGCACAACATTTGCATAATCTGCCTGTGAGAATACAGAAGATGGTTATTAAGAAATGGACAAACTAGAATTCAGGCAGAAAACTCCTAAATGTATTAATTGAGACCCCCCTGTTAAAATCTTTAACATCTTTCTTTTAGTCAAGTTGGTGACTTGTATGACTTTTCATTCAGTATAATGACTCATAATCTGTTTGTGTGTGTGTTTCTTTTAGGGTATTTGGGTCCCAGAGGGTGAAACGGTGAAGATTCCTGTGGCCATTAAAATTCTAAATGAGGCCACAGGACCCAAGGCTAACGTGGAATTCATGGACGTGAGTATCCTGGAAACTGGGAAAAACACCTAATTGCAGGGTTTAATTGGTTTTCTATTCCTAGTTTTTCATCATATTAAACCTGACAATAAATCTCCACAGTTTAAACTCAAGTTCGACAAATACTTTTTCAAGTGGAGGTGCATGTACAGTAAAAAAGAAGAAGAAGAAAGAAAGGACCAGGGTTTGAACCCTGTGGCACTTCACATCTCAGCTCAGCATATGAGGAGACACAATGATCAAGGGCCACCGAGAAATTCCTGTCTGACAAATAGGATGCAAAACAAGGGCAAGGGCATTCCCTGTTCATGACCAACGCCGAAGCTTACTAAGGGGAATCACGTGATCAGCAGTGTTGAAAGCTGCATTCAGGTTAAGCAGCAACAGAACTGAACATTTCCCAACATATGCACACATTAAGATATCATCTGACACCTTAAACAGGGCACTTTCAAATTTTTTTCAAGGACCTTAGAAATAAAAGTAAGTTTGGATATATGTCTGTAGTTATTTGGAGGCATTAGTCTAGTCTTGAATGAATAAATAAATCATTAGTTTATAATAATGATGGAGCTAAAAAACTACAACTAAAACAGATTAGTCACGCCAGTGTTGCCCCATAGTTGAACCAAGTCTCAGTAATAAAATCCTGAGACACAATGGAAGTCCAATAGGATAAAGGTTTTATTGCACACTGACCTTGCGTTGATAAATGCCATCTTAACTGGAGTGGATTTTAATGACTGACTGTATAACTGTATATGCTTACAGATAATCTGGATTAGGTTATCTCCATTAATTGGAGATTTATAAATGGGAACGTGTTTCTTCAGCCTGAAGATTAAGTGTTAATGCTGCGGGAGGACAATGCCGCAGGAGTCTGTATTAAGATGAGCTGTGTAAACAGTCATGCACGTGCAGAGAACTGGACCGCATGCTAAATATTTATGGATAGAAACTGGCTACCCTGCCTGTTGGGATGAATTCTGTTGTAGAAGCATGGCCCCAGAACAAGTTAAAATTATCACTAAAATTCATGTTGTGAGATCTGCATGACTGAAGCCAGGTGTGCAAGCTTAGCATGTGACTAAAGCTCCAAGACCAAGACTGGGAATGAGGCCAGAGACAAAACTAGACTTTCTACAGTCCTTCGATGAAGCTATTGAAAACTAAGTTTAGACCCTATAGACACCAGAATACAAACCATCAGGCGCCCCTAGGACTCCTAAATACACCCACATACATGCATGCCACGCCACAGGCGCCCAGCACAGTGCACAAGGCCCTATTTATAAAACATTCACAGCTCGTCTCATTTCAAAAGGAAAAGTGGGAAAAAAAAAAAATCTAAATTATTACCCTATGATGATGCAATGCAGATGAAATAACCCCCATCAACTCACGTAGACATGCAGACACAGGCACACACACATTAAAAGCAACCCAATTGCATGTTTTGCACTTAGTTTGACAGTCTAAGAGGAAGAGTTTTGGAGTGTTAGCGTTTCTATTTTTATTAGGACATCTTTGATGAATATCCTATGTGTGTTTAATGTAATACTCCATGTGCTTTGCAAGCTTATGTGACAGTCAGGGAACCAGCAAAAATGTGTAGATGTTTGGTTTATTCATTTTGTTTCCACCCACTTAGTTCCACTTTATTTTCCAGCGATACCTTACTTCACACTCAGTTCCACAGTGTTTCCACAGCTATTGACTGCTGAGCAGCTGGGGGCTCAGACTCTGCTGCAGTGAACATCAGTGGTAGTTACTGAGGCTACTTACTACAACCATCCATATTTTCCCAGCCAGGCTGGGAATTCTGACTGCTGACCTTCTAACTGCAGGCCACCCAGTTGCCACTGACTGTTTGGAGAATGTCACTGAGGATTGATTGTCCTTTAAAAAAAAAGGATGTGTGTGTGTTTTCCACTCCTTACCTGCGGGACATTTAGAGAAGCTTCTAAGTCTAAACAGCAGTCAAATGAGCCAAAATGTTTGCCAGTAATGCCTAGCTGCTGCCAGTGCCTGACATGAGCCGGGGTGTCAATACTGAGCTTGATTGCCAGGCAAGTATGTCTGCATGTGTGTAAGTTTGTGTTTATATAATCATAATAATGGCCAGAAGCAGACAAGGCATGATACAGTATGTATTCCTTTTAAAGTCCAAACTCCAATACAATAAACCGTTGTGGGCTGTCCTGGGAAACTGCATTCAGTAATGAATGAAGACGACTTTGTTCTGTTCTTTTCGTTATTGTTTTGCTTTTTAATTAGCAGCACAAAATAGACTCCACCCTTCCAAAGATTCAATTTTAACAATATATATTATAAACTATGACAATAAATATTTTTTTCTGAAGCACTCAAAATGAAGTTAGACAGTCCTTCCGAGAAAACGATTACATCAACAGTGTCCTACAATTCCTTAAAAAAGAAACTCTGAAAATGTACCATAGGGTTCTGCAGTATTGAGCTCTTTCACAGACGTTAGCTCACAGATTTGAATCTATATGTAACGTAGTCCCGTCACCCTTAATTTAAAGATGTGCATGCGCACGAGTGTTAAGACTTATCCGGAAACCACATCACAGTGATAGAGGATTTACTTGAAAAGGATCCTGTTCAAGTAGTCAAACAGCAGGCAGACAGAAAGGCCCAGTTTCTCACAGATGATTTACTGTATGTGCTGCCATCACTGGACATCTCCTGCACACGAGCAGGGATCTGATTATGCAAGTATTGTGATACATGAGACATATATTGTAAATCCTTGACTGTGTTATGGTTGTATCTCTCTGTCAGTGCTCAGTGGAGCTCTACATGGTGTATATCTGTCTCTCCCCAATGCACGCAAACACATCCAACACCTTCATCTCACGATGAATCGTCATATCAATCCATAACACATGTAGTCACAGTTCTTTATGTGTGTGTGTGTATTATTTTTTTTTGGGTTGTTGCATAGTAGCACAGACTAGATAAAGGTTGTGTGTCATTAGAATAATAAGTTTTATATATATATATATATATATATATATATATATATATATATATATATATATATATATATTTGTAGCCCACAATTGTATGCAATTTGCAAACATAATAAACATAATAGAATTAGAATAATAGAAGTATATAACATTTGCTAAATTCAAAGATCTATAAATAATGTACCGGAGCAGCTTTTCTTATGCACATGTTTTCAGACCAATCTTAGTACATTTCACACACACATGATTTGCAACAATCTCACCTTGGTGTATTTACCTTTTATTCGACTACAAAGCATGCTGACAGTCTTCTGAAGCAGTAAGTCACTTTGATGTTGAGGCTTTAAATAAACATCTACTATTTCTGACTCAGTGAAACCTTGCTGCTCACTTCAAGACAAACTTCAGCCTTAAACAGAACAAGGGCTTCTACTGTATTGTCTTTGACAGTTCATTCTACACTTGTACACATGATGAACTCTCTGCCAGTGTGTTCAGTCTTTGAACTTACTGGCATTTGTCTTTTGACACTAACTATAAGACTGTGTTTGAGCACATTATGAATATGCTAATACGCTTCAACCAATCTTCATGTTTTCTTGTTCTGAATATGCAAATAGAAGCACATCCTAATTAGTGATTAAGTTATTAAGTTATTAAGTGGGTTATGTTTTCTTTACTGCAGTGAACCTTTTACATAATCCTAGTAAGAGTGATGTAAATTTCAATATTATTGCATTTTACAACAACCCAGTTAGATACATAGCTGAACTTTAGAATTTTTGATATATAATAACATGATTGCAAAGGTCCATGTACACCTCAATCCAAATAATGACTGGGATGTTCTCTGCAAACCAAAAAAAACGTCACAGTGGTGCGTAGCTTAAGAAGAGAATTTCAAGGTCAAACATTTACACAGAACTCTCCAAGATCGCAGAAATAACATGACAGTGATGTATTCTGTTTGCACCTTGCTAAAATAGTTGGCTGTCTAGAATCTGTTGACCACTATTTTCAATGTCATCATCCATCCCTAACCCTTTCCCCCTCATGCCTGAGTGTATTTCTGTCTCATTCAGGAGGCCCTGATTATGGCTAGCATGGAGCACCCCCACTTGGTCCGTCTGTTGGGCGTCTGCTTGAGTCCCACCATCCAGCTGGTCACACAACTGATGCCTCATGGGTGCCTCCTCGACTATGTCCACGAGCACAAGGACAACATTGGATCCCAACTGTTGCTGAATTGGTGTGTCCAGATTGCCAAGGTAAGGATGGAAAAGGTTTCTTCTTAGTGATCGTACTGTTGTATGGTTGGTCGATTTGGTGACTGGCTGGTTGATTGGTTAGGTACTTGGAAGGTTGGCAGATTAGTAAAAGTGTGTTTTTGTATTGATAGATCTTTTTGTTTATCAGTGGATTGTCCACACTGGTTGCTGCATTGTTGCTGCTTTGACTGTTGCACCAAATATCTGAATTAATCACATGTGATAATCTGGATCTGCAATTCTGCTAGATTCAAACTTTAATAAGTCCTTTTAGACTGTTGTTCCATGACCTACTGCTATGTTCCCATAAAACCTTTTTTTCTTCTCTTATCTTAATCACTCTTTCTTTAGTTAATTCCTGAATTATTTGTCTTTCTCGGTACATCTATTTTGCTGTTGTATGCATATGATAACACTTCTAGCCCTTATACATTTGTGTCACTGCCTGCCACGCAACTATGCCCCTTTGGGAATTTTTGCTTTGCAATAGATGGACAGACACAACCCCGCACGTTTGTCTCTGCCTGTCTCGCCTAAGAGTGGCTAAGTGAATTACTGCATTGCTTTAAAATTGAAAAGTAGATATTTGTGTTTGCCCATGGCTGCAAGCCAGAAACAAAGACTGGATATTTGGTGAAGTGTTCATGAATGTGTATTGGTGTGTGGGGGGGATTCAACAGCAGACAGCAGACAGCGCCCCTTTGCCAGTTCTCTGGAGAACTGAAGTAAATAATTCAAAGCCTTGCTTGACTTTGGTGGGGGAAGTTTTGAGTGCAAGAAGCTCAGTGTTACAGGATCATGGCTGTATGACTGCATTATATTTAATGATTTCATCTAGTTGTCAAAGTTACACCTATTAATGACCTCTTTTTCGTTCTCTCTATGTACGCAAGCGTAGGGTATAGATATGAAATAACAGATACACAAATCACCTCAAAGTTTAATCAACTCTCTGAATTGCTATAACAACCCTAACATCACCTGATTTATTAATGTATTTATTAATTTTTAAAAGCCATCAGGTTTATTACAGTACCATAACAGTATACCTCTGTATATACCATATGATATAATTATATCTCCAAACATGCTGCGTTTGCTGGAAGGATGATGACACTGTCATACAACCACATAGAAAAAAAAGTAACTGGTTATAAAATGGAGAGTGGCGGTGTGAAAATGACTCGGTAATCGCAGCAGTCCCAGATTTAATATCTTAGACAAATATTGCCGTTGCCATTTTTGGCTAAATCAGAGGAAAGCAGTACTCCAGTGAGCTACCACTGGAAAATATTAAACCATCAATTAAAAGTTGGGACATGGTTATGATCATACCACATATTTTTTTTATACCAAAGGCGATCAGAGCATGCATTTTTGTATGCAAGTTTTGCCACACTGACAAACTTCCCTTGCTTTGTAACACAAATAAATACATGGTATGAGATTAATCATACAAATTAGTTCTTGGAAAAGGGATGTAGTTTGGCGATATACACATGAATAAATATAGGCCTGTTGTGAACAGTTGCGAAGAGTGTATATGTATAATTCATAAAGGGTAGATGATGATGTATTATTTACCACTGTTATTGTGTGTCTCAAGCATGTATTGTTTAGTGTTTTCAATGATTGGCTACAGCTCCTGGGGACTCAAATAGCCGTCAGGGGCCACAGTTAATTAGGTGCACATGGGTTCACGCTCACACCAGCACAAATTGTCCGACACAATGGACTTATCTGAATGATGCCAAATAGGTGAACTGGGACACTTAGCCTTTGCCATCGACACTATAATCATTCCCACGTGTAGTGCTCATAATAACTTACCCCAGAGTTGAGTCAAACATTTTTCATGCAGATTATTTCATTAGCTTTATCATGGATGTATACATCAACTCATGCAAGGTCTTGAGGGGCTCCCAAGGCTCTTGCAAGTGACGGGGATCCACTTTCTGAGGCAACATCCCTGTGGCCCTCCCTCTCTGTCATGGCTGCCATCACAGTCATAGATTATTAATAGAGTGATATGCCAGGAAAGTCATACTAATGAGCAAATTCATTAGAGATACTATGCATGCAGGGCTCTGATGCCACAGAATGTTTTTTTTTTTCCTTGGGACTGATTTTTCTTATCCTATTTTATATTTCCATATCCCCCACTATATCACTTTCTCCTCATTACGTCTGCTTGCTTTTTAAATCTCCAGCAAGTCACCCACTCTTTGGTCTTCTTGTTCATGTATATAAAGTATGTTGCCGCTAAAGTGCCAGATGTCTGAAGCTTTTCACAAGGGGAGATGATGTATTTGTTTGTCTTTATTGGATAAAATGTTAATATATTTATTTGTCAATTAATTGTTTTACTCTCGAGGTAAGAAAATCTTCTTACAGGTTTTATTTCCCATTATTAATCATGGTGATAAACCAGAACACCCCTGAAACAAATCTTCATCATCAACATCCTTCTTATTGTGCCCAGAATCTTTAAAGAAATTTAAATTTATCAGACTGAAATAATTTAACTCACTCAGATCAAATACTTTGTTTTCATAACTTCAAAGACTTTTTTTGCTTGTTTACCTGAAATATACATCTTCTTGTTTTTGATTGTATTGACATCCATTTAGGTTTATATACAGACTTATTTTGTCTGTCAGGGTTTGTTTATTTTATTTCTCATAAATCTTTTGAAGATAAGATGTAGTGAGGATGTTATACGATTGTAGGAGAACCATTATGTGTGTGTTGTTGTCTATACTATGTTAATTGTTTTGTGTCATCAAATGATAATAATAAATTATAATTAGATTGATAATTAAAAGATTAATCCACTTGTAAACATGGTTATCTGTTAAATGTTTTCAGTTGTAGAGATGGTTTGATATGTCTTTTAATATCTCATATCAGTGCCAGTCCAAAAATACTACAGCATCTGCCGATAGCACTCTAGCACACCAAAAGAGAAAAAAAAAGACGAGAGATAATATCATACACAGTAATGAGCCTAAGCCACTCTGATAACAATGCATATTTTTTCTTAAATATATTTCTGTACTTAGCTGTCAAAAGGCCATTTATGTGCAGCTGGCTTGTTCCTGGCAATGTCTAATAAAATGATACACACTTTAGTCTACTTATCTAAACTTGTAATGAGTTGACCTCCCCTCTGTTGATGCTAGAGTTGATTCCCTCGTTTGTGAGCCATAAAGCTGTTAACCCCGGGGCACTGCTTTTTGCAGTGTGCAGCTAGAGTTAGCAATGATCCATATTTTAACTGTTAAAATTCAAAATGAAACATTTTCAGTCGGTTGGTCCACTATAGCCCAGACTCACATTTTTATCAAGTGTTTAATAGACTGACATGCAATGTTGCAGACATTCATGATCCACAGAGGATGTAGTCAAATATAGATGATATAGTCAACTATCGTTGTTGAAAGAAAAGTATTATGTAAGTAGAAGATCAAGCTAATTTATTAAGAATGTAAGTTGAAATAAGACATATAGTTTGACACAGAACAGAGTAAAAAGAGGCTGAATCAGGCTTTGAAGTGAAAACACTGCAGCGTGTTAGGCACACTTGGAAGTCTCTATGAGAATTAATTTGAACTAGTAGAAATACTTAAAGAGACAGAAGAAAGGAAATTATATCATAAGATGCATTCGGACAGGTTGGAACTAACAGAGATTGTGATTCATTTTGCGGTTAAATATTTATGGTGAACCCAAGTGAACTGCCTTTGAAAGAGAACTCAGAGTATTACTACCTGTGAGACCATTACTGCATCAATACAACACCACCAACCTCCGTTACATTTTTAGCAATACCTCATCAAGCTTTACAGTGAAAGTTGCTATTTGTCAAATTCACTAGCAAATCATCTCTACTTCCTTCTCTGGCATTGCTGCTTTGGATTGCCTCCAAGTCAGGTGTAGAGTGTGTGTGTGTGTGCGTGCGCGCGTGTGTGTGTGTGTGTGTGTGTGTGTGTGTGTGTGTGTGTGTGTGTGTGTGTGTGTGTGTGTGTGTGTGTGTGTGTTTGGCCCCACAGTGTGTATCACAGGGTCATTTCTCTGTGTAAACCAAACTAGGCAAACATGCCTCACTCCAACTCATTACATACATCCCCAGGGTTCCAATGAAAACTCAGTTTACTCCTATTCCCATTCTACTCTGTCTTCTCTCCCTCTCCTGTCTCTCTGTTTGTTTTTATTTCAATATGTGGGTCTCTCAATTTTATTTCCCTTTGTCTCTCTCTGAGCATAGATGTAAGAAGAATACACTGTAGGTTACCGTATGTGATCATTTTAATACAACTAACTATTCTCATGTCAGTAATAAGGCAATTTTCCCTGTTTCCACTTTTCTTTTTTCTTGTATGTTTTTTGCTTGTATGAGCAACCTCCACCAGTCCTACCTGTGTAATGCTGACAATGATTTCTATTGTTCTGTAAGGCTTGTTTATTTGTTCATTCTTATTTGGATATATTCAAGGAATACATTTACAGTGTTTGCTATCTAAACAGGGCTGTTAGTTTTTTTTGCTGACAATGCCAGCCGTACAATATTCAACATGCAAATTTTTTTCCACTGGGACACAATTTTTTTTTTAGGACACCAGCTACCTCAGGGCAACTAAGATCTGTCCTTGAATCAATGTAATAATCTTTTTTAAAAAAAAGCCCAAATTCAAATTAGTGCAATGTTCCTTTTTTTGTTGTTGTTGCAGGTGTTTGCCGGTCGAGTAAGAGTACACTTTCCAACATATTTCATTTGGTGCAATGTTAAAGCACAAGGAATGCTATATTCAATCTAAAATAAAACAATTAGTTGTTGCATGATTCGACAGCATTATTTAGTTTACTTTATGAAATTAATGTGTTAGGCTGGAAAGTCAGTGAAAGCATCCTGGTGTTCTTACAGTTACCGTCCCATGTCTATTGAACCCCTCAACATCTACCTCACTATTTTCTGTTTTGAAAATAGACCACTGATTTTTCTGTGACTACTGACTATCTTGTACTTACCAAACTCTCCCTCGTCTCTTATACCACACTTGTCTCTTGTAGAAAATCCTCAAATTGCATTAAGGCTTTTGATTCTGACCAGCACTGGCAGATAGCATGCCTGCTCCAAGACTGCATGTTAACACGTAGAACAAGAAGCAGATCACAGGCGTCAAGTCTTTGATACTGCCAGCCTTTAGAAATGTCAACAAGTGTCCGCCTATCTTCCTTCCCCCTGCTCTATCTCGTGCTTTAGCCGTCTCCCTCGCTCTCATTTCCAAACTAATTAATACTGAAGCTTTTCTGTGGTGGTCTTTCATGACTGCATAAATAAGTGTATGATTCCACGTTAGCGGCCAGAATACCTCCCTTCCCCTGGGTAAATATCAGCCTGAAAGGCATGTTTGATTTGAGAGAGCACCCTTCTGCATGTTTTCATCAGCTGTAATTCTCATCAAAGTGGAAGATGAGTGAGGTAGAATCATCCATTTCTCTTTTGTTTGTTTTTGTATGTACTATATACTGCACAAGGAAATGTATCATCAGTAGCATGTTGATGATGCTGTTGGGAAACCTATGATAAAAAGAAATAATAATTGATTCAGGGAATTGTATTAAACTGCCTTCACATATTGTCAGGTTCATACTCAGGGCCCATCAAATGTCCTCTCGATGGTTTTCATCCATGAATGTCACAGAACTAATAAATTAAATATATATTTTATCCATGATATTTATGTATTTATTTATTTTTAGATTTGCTTCCTCACAGTTTTGCTTGGAAAAGACAATGGCAGTCAGTCAAACTCTTTTGGCTGCTGTAATACCTAATAAATATAATAAAATGCCTGATGCCTTAAAGTTTTAAGAACACAGAATCACCATTACTAAAATAAAATCAGTGTTAGACAACCATATGCCACGAAGAGTCTGCAGGGTTTTATTCCAACCAAAGACTCTACACACTATGACGTTATGTCAAAGATGTCTATGTATTGCACTGCAGAGATATTTATTGAAAAATAAATTACATTATTAGCTTCATTCTATATATATATATATATATATATATATATATATATATATATATATATATATGTCCCACCACTTGTACCACAAGAGGCGATAGTGAGTCACTGTAGTGTAGTCTGCCCTCAGTCCAACATGAATATGAAGAAGTAGAAACAGGGTGTAGCAGGGGGACAGAGCTGCTGCTAGCCAAAACTCCCCACACTGATTCGCTCCCACCTCCTAAATTCACTCTGGTTCTTGTTTCTGTCAAGCTTTTACTGCCTCAAATACATTTTTTGTACCCATTAACAGCGGAGCCTCACCGTACAAGCTTGTCAGTGTTTTTTAATAGCTGCTGTATGAATATCTCCTGTGAGATACAAAAAGTCAAAATCTGCCATGGTTAATTGTCAAAATTGGGATTTAAAAGTAGTGTTGGAAAGAAGACAGAGATGGAAGAAGGATGAACACTGTCTCCTTTTTTAAAGAGCTGTTTTCTATTTATCACTTTGCAATCAAACAGGTTCATAATCCCAGAATCTTATTTAAAACCATAAACTCTGTGATTGAACCCGTGCTTAACCCGCCAGCTGAATCTTCCTCAGGGAGACATCAAACCCTCTTTGTAACTTTTAGAATAAAGTAGTTGAGATTCAGCTTTAGGAGCACATTAACACATATCAAAAATCAGAGAGAGCTTCATGTTGACTTCTGCCTACCTTCAACATTAACTCCCTTCAGTGAACTGTATCTGTCAACCCTGGAACACACTGTTGCACTCTCAAATTATCCACCTGCCCTTCAGACTGCATTCCTACTTGGTTGTTAAAGGCTGTATTTCAAACGGTGGGTCTGGATCTTGTAGCCATTATCAACTGCTGCCTGTCTACTCGTATTTTCCCTTCCAATTTTAAACTTGGCACTATCTACCCCCTCTTAAAGAAGACCTCCCTGGATCCCCAGTTTAAACTTAGAGACCCATGTAAGAGCTGCCATTTTATCGAAGATGATTTATTTATGAACAATCAATTTTTGGAAAAAAATCTGTCTAGTATTCGCTTACTGCACAGCACTGGGACTGTTCTGGTCAAGGTTACCCATGATTTACTGTTTGCAGGGTCTGTAATCCATTTTAATTCTCATTGCTCTCAACTCAGCCTTTGACATAGCTATCTGAAAAAAAAACTATGTTTGCATCAGCAATGTGGGTTTAGATTTATTCATCTCCTCTTGTTTTCCCTCATGTTTGGGGTCTAGTTTGGGTCCCCACTTATTTGCTATATACATTGCTAAGCAGATAATTGTCAACAATATCTCATATGAAAGCCTTGTAGCACAGATTTGTTATGTCTTGCCTTGCCGAAATTTATAATTTGATGTCTGAAAATCAGTCTCTAGTCTTGGTGTACTATTTTGTGTTTTGATGCTCTGGTGACTTTCCTTTCCTTTCCTCTGCACATTTAGAAAAGGCCATCCATGCTTTTATCTTTTTTTAAGACTTGACTATTACCAGCAAGTGAAACATCCAAACTGCAGTTGATACAAAATGCTGCTGCCAGGCTTTTATCCTGTACTAAGAGAAGTGTCCACATCACACCGATCCTTGCTGTCTTTAACTAGTAACCTGTGTGTTTTAAAATTGATTTCAAGACTTTACTGCTCATTTTTAAAGACCACTGCCTTTATCTGTAATCTTCTAACTCACTATGAGCCTGATCGCTGCTTGAAATCCTCCACAAGGGACACTATTACTCAATCGGCAAGAGGATTGCAGAGACAAAGAGCCGAAAAGAATTTGCAGGTTAGTTACGCTCGCCCTTAGAGACACCATAGGATAAGAAGCCCAGGTATCCAGGAGCTTAGACTAGGATTGCTGCTTTATGTCAAAAAGAGTCAGTTGAGGCAGTTCAGCTATCTGATTAGGATGCCTCCTTGGCACATCAAACTGGGAAAAACACGTGAGGACAGAACACGTTGCAGTCTGGCCTGTAATTTGCTGTAGCAGTTAGAGAGAAGTCAGAAACATCTGGGCTGCCTTGCTCAGTCTTCTGTCACCGTGGCCTAGACCTGGAGAAGTAGCGGAAATTGAATAGACACATAGAGGGATTTTCTGGTGTTCGTAGTAATAGTAGTTGGGGCTTTCTTTGGTTCTTTTTTTACCGGAAAATTTCCATTTTTTATCGAGGAAAAGTAAAACAAATTCTGTCTTTGTAGTGAAACTTGGTAACCTGGAATATCCTCTGAATACAAAAGCACAAACCTCAAGGCTCCAGACAGATGGATAGTCACAGGAAAGGACAGAAGGACATACTATTAGGCCTGCACTGACTCATGGTTGCCATGTTGTCAGTCAAAAGCACGGCCAAACAAGCCAATATGAATACATTCTCTCTGTCTCTGTCTCTCTCTTACTTACACACATATAGCAGTAATGCAGTTTTAACAGCAGCAGGCTGAGCCGAGATGGATGTAGCCAGGTAGGGCAGTGGGGAAAATGGATGACTGCTGGCAGCTCACACAATGGATGAGACTGGCAGCTCAGGGAGACAGGTCTACACTAATGAGTGACTACTAGACGCTCAGACACACAGTCACAGGTAAATGAAGGCTTGTAGGTATCCAAACTGGCAAACACAAACATTAACAAAGCGAACATCGCATAATTTGATTCGACGATGCACACACACGTAGATTGTGATGCCCTCAAACAATCAAGCAAACAAACACACCCACACAGACGCTGTTTGACGTACAAAGAATGTAATACAATTTATTTTTATTTACAGCTTACTTCACTTTTCCCCTCACTCTTCCTGTCAGCGCTTAACTACAAGTGTTCTCAATACTTCTTAACCTTTTCACCAACACAAACACACACACAAACACAGTGCTGGAGATATGTATCTTTATCCACTGGTTTATGGCACGCCATTGCCCTATATTTCCTCTTCTCACTACTCATTACAGAACAGGTTCACCCTCTGATTTTATATTTATTTCCCAGAGGAAATAGATATACTAACACTCACATCTCGACAAACATAGGTCTTCTCTCTCTATGTGTGTGTGAGTAGGTGTGTGTGTGTGTGTCTGTGTGTGTGTTGGAGGCTGCAGAACTGTGCCCTCTCAACAAGTCAATTGAAACAACATCTGAGTATGGGATCTAGCCAAGAGACTGCTGAGGTATTGAAGAAAGGTTTGTATACGATAAAAACAATTAACCACATCGCACTTGTTGTAATTGTTATTGATCATTTTGAGTATCATTGTAATGTTTGGGACAACACTCTGCATTTAAGAGTGACTTTAAGCATGTTTCTATATTGGCGACCCTTTCTCTCAGAGAAAGTGTTTCACTTTGCTCATTTGGCGTTAAATGCCAACCAACAATGTAGGAGTGTGCTTGATGTTTAATGATTTTAAAGCAGCAGTCTTTGCCTCACTTGTGTCTCGTGTATGTCTTTTAGCTGTGATGTCTTAAGAGCAGAGTTGTGTTTATATTTTGGTTTTGCATTGTTTGATATGTATGAGGTGTTTTTGGTCTTTTGCTCTTACTATGTTCCTACTACCTTTGTTTGCTATCTCGTATTGTAAGCCCAAGCCACTTTGGGTAGATGACATATATATTAAGAAATTTAAAAAAATGTACTGTCACACATCTGTTGGGGCTAGAATAAAGTTAAGTGTCGGTCTGACAGAATTTAGTGCTTGACAGTGTTTGGCTCTGGGTTTGGCATATAAAGATATAAAGTACGTCTATTCTTTTTGTAATGTCAAGAGTGACTGAAGCTGTTTAGATGGTAGATCGGTTATTTAGCACTGTTTTACCTTTTGATATGTTTTCCCTGCAGATTTGTGGTTGAAGAAACGTCCAGTGAATATATTTTGAGTCATTTAGACCCAGTTAAATTAAGCACTATCTGAGTTTATAAAAACATCTTCAATAGACCAGCCAGTCTTTAATATATCATCATATCAGCATCTTTGTTTGTTTGTTTGCTGTTTTGTTAACGGATTAACAATGCTCTAAAGTGTTTGGAATGGCATGTGAATGACATCATTGTGTTAAGTGGATTGACAACCCATGATTGTAAAACACACTATTGTGTGTGATAACATGTTTTTATGTTACTGGTGTTGTTGCTATATACTCATTTACATATGGACAAATGTGAATCCCTGGAGGTGGTTAGAAGTGTGCGTGGCTAATGTGAATTTATGTGTATATGTGTGCTATTATACTGTATGTATGTGAATGTATTGTAAACACGCATGTATCTGTAGGTAGTCAGGCTGCTGGTGCTATCGCTAGTGGCTAGCTTGTCATCCCTTAGCCATGTAGGCGGAAGGCCAACGCTGCGACAGCTTGGACCCACTTCACTTTCAATTAGTCGCCTGCCACTGTAGATGCCTCCTCACAAGCATCTCTGGAACTGACTCAAACCCTGCATGTGTAACAATGAGGCAGTGAGTGAGTGTGTGTGTGTGTGTGTGTGTGTGTGTGTGTGTGTGTGGGGGCTTGTGTGAATTGGATGTTAATGAGAATTTAGTACTTAACAAAATGTGTGTGCTGCATTTGTTTATGCGTGTGTTCCTGGGTAGAGAGTCGAGGAATGAAATGTCTGCATTTGTGGGTTTCAGGGTGCGTGATGATGTCCATTTTGACACGTCCACCCCTCTGCTAGAGACCAAGTGCCAAGTTCTGTGACATCTCACCCCTCTGGGTTGCCAGTCACCTGCCAGACCTTTGAATGAAGAACTTGAGGGCGAAACCGATCCAGTATAGAGGGGTGTTTAGAATACTGTGCAGTATATCCGTATGTACAGTATATTACACCGTTTGTACATATATATGTGAGGCATTAATATTTTTTTCAATTTTCTAATGGTTTGACACATGGAGTTCATATACATAGTTATAATTCTATGTGAAGAACATTGTGAATAGAAATCTGCAGTAATTGCTTCATTAATTAGCCTGGCCTCATTTGCATACATTGTTTGTTTACCATTTGTTTACCATGTCATGGTTATTGTGGCAGGGCATTTTAGTGCTTCTTGTTTTTGTAATTGAAACAATCTTTTTCAATCTTTTTTTTTTTTTTTTTGAACACATATCAGCAAGTAGCTATAAAGATGAAGCCCAGAGACCGTTAAGCATGTTTCCCAAACCATCAATTCAATTACAGGAACTCTTTTTGATGTTGTAATACTGCACTTACCAAGATGAAAGAGGGTAACTGGGAGAAAAAAAGCAATCAAAGTCAAGTACAACCAACATGCCATTAAACCTTTTAATGATCTCAACCTTTCCATATTCCGGTTCACTGCAATTAGCAATAAAATTCGGGTGTGGACTGTGATGTAGCTGTTTGAGCGCAGGTCAGGTTGTACAGTCATGCATACGGACCTGCACCATCTGTTATTTTCAGTGGTGTCTAACTTATACAGAGGTCATTGGGATGTACAGTTGTGCTCTCTCTTTTTTTTTTTTACAATGATACCACCATATAAACACCAGCAAACAAAATCATGTTTATATTTTTATTGATGTTTCTGTATATTATGGCTTTAAACAATGAGCAGTGGCTGTTTTAAAAACATAATTCCTGAGAATTGTCCATCTAAAGTAATATCTATATTGATCTGATGTTAACAGGTCATATAATAGTAAAATTATGCAGTTTCTATTGTGGTTTGAGCTCTTTTGGGAGTTTTGAAAGTTACATTATCTAAATATTCGCTGCCACATCTGTTATTTTGTTGATTAAATTCAAAGTGGATGCTGCAAAAACTTAGATCATTTGGCTGCTCTGTGTGGCTCTGTGCTCTTTCTAGTTTATGTCTGAACGGAGTTGGTCATTGTTGAGCAATGTGTTTTTCTATTAGAGACACAATATTGGACATTGATGCATCCCTGCCATTTCATAATGATGAGTCACTGCCATTAGTTGTAAAGGTGTTGTTTGATTTACATTAAAATGACTACACCATATACTGTAGCATAATGATGAAGAACATAACCTACACACTGACTTTGTCCGTCAGGCAAATACAAGTCTGCTTATCTCAGTGGAACTGTATTAGCATACAAATGCTTCTTTGAGTCAAATTTGAATAGTGTCATATTATGAGACCAAATTGTTTCAATTTTCACTTTTCTTATCCTTGCACAATTCTGCACCCCTGTGCCTCTGGACCCTGCTTGTGCAGATTCATATCCAAACACCTCTGAAAAGCCAAAACAATGTATTTTGAAAGTTTTCGAAGTGTCCTAAGATGCCCTGTGGAATCGTCACAGCTCAAGGTTGTTTTGAAGTGCCATCGGAATCATCTGAGAAATGAGGCAAATGAAAGTAAACTATAGAAAAGCTGTCCCACTCATTTGTCCTGACCAGGGTCCAGGGTTTGGCATTGTTAAAGCTGTTATCATTGCCGAGACAGGATCCTCCCGTTACAATATGGCTTTTGTTAAAACTCATCGACAGGATGCAAGCACGTCTCGCGCTCCCTCCGGCAAACCAGGGCTGGCTGTAAAGGTCTCGCACGCTCAGACTCACACTCTTCCACCCACACACATACACAGCGACACATCCCAAAGCTCAGAGAAGGAAGCCATACAATGTTGATGGGAGCTTCCAGTCCTGAGGCTCTCTGAGGCTTACCACACAATCACCTACACTGAAAAATACCTGTCTTCACACATGCAGGGGGTTCAACTGCATGCCATGATATACAGACATACTCACACACCTCTTGGATAGACAAAAGATACTGTATGTATTATTTACTTGAACTACAGGGGACAAAGTAAACTCAGAATGAGCAAACATTGTCTGGGAGGAGAGAGAGAAGTCAGGAAGTGGAAATATAGTGGAGAAGTTGAGGAATGGACAGCAGCTCTATTTTTATTTATTTAACCTTCTTGTCACCATGTAGGTGGTTTTTATTGTTTATTTTCTGGTCTGGTCTGTAAATAACACACTTAAAGAAACAAGTAAAATAGATCATTTACATAGCCTTACTACATGGAAGCATTTCTAGGTTTTGCACAATGGGGCCAGTAGTAAAGGCCTTTGGTTAAATGTACATTTGAGCTTTGCAGAAGAGGTTTTGTCTTGTTTTTTTTTAGACTTATAATATGAAAACTGTTGGCAGTATGCTTGATGCTTTGACCAACACAAACAAAATCTCATTCATTATATTAATCATGCAGGCAGAAATCTCAGTACATTTGTACATTTGTGAATTTGTCTTTAGATGACATGAACAAACATACTCGGATAGTCTCTTACTCTCAGCATCACCCTCGAACTCCTGCTCGATTGCCAAGCTGCCAGCCTTGCAACAGATCAATCATAGATCACAGTTAATGTCTCCGGTTACGGCACCCTGTGATTGCCCTGTTATTATCCCACTAATTATGACTATCATCATTATTATCATTTCTCTATTACAGTTCATTACGCCAGACCCGAAAGAGGATGGTATAATGGTCTAAGTGGCAGTTATTCCATTTATTGATTGGTGGGAAGTTGCAAGCCTTGTTACCTCTGCCAAGGAGGTTATGTTTTGTTTGTCTGTCAGCAGGATTTCTGAAAAAACTATATACTGGGGTATAAGGGTGACGCATGGGCCAAGAAAGATTATATTAAATTTTGGAGCAGATGCAAATCACAGATACCAGAATTTTCACTTTTGTTAACATTGCAATACAGACATATGTACTTGTTTCACTTGCAGATGTCTATATTATAGAAGAATCGCCTATTGTATTTGGCTGAGATCTGTGCTCAGCCACTCCACTCCAGGTTCACAGGCCAGTCTACCAATTACCCTCATGGTCTAACTCAATTGGGATGAAAATTGGCAAACTTACAGTACACATAACATTAGATATGGATTGAAAGCAGGAAGACAAAGGGAAGTGCCGAACTTCACTCACTGGACAGATAGAAATCGACAACCTTTGCTTTTCACTAAAGTTATCATAAAGTTTGTGGCTATTATCAGTCACAGAACTATCGAGGGGAAATGAAAGAAAGCCAAGGGACTTTTTTGTGCTTAAGTTAGAAGAAAAAGACCCATAGAAAAATATTTTTACATCGAAGAAGATTGCCTTAGCCTTCTTTTATCAAGCATTATTTTATCCATCAGTCCAAAAAGCACATTTTCTTTTCAAATAAACATACAGACCGGTTGGTGTAAAGATCTGAGCCAAAGAGCCAACACACATTCTGGTACTCCAGCTAAACAACAATCTGCTACCAAATCTGTTATTTTTAGAAATTCAATAATTTATGCTTTTTCTACTCAAAATTTGGTTCCATTTGATGCCGCTCACAATGCTGTACCCTGCAGATTTACACAGGAGGATTTTCTTCCACTAGATTTATGTCAGCAACCTGTTCTACTGTTATGTTTTGCCAGTTCATTGCTTGTATTAAACATTTACGTCGGTGCCATCAGCTTGTCCAAATCTGATTTGAAAGACACTTTACATCTACCAGGCAGTATGCTTAAAAATAAAGAAGTATACACATTTTAAGGCCCATCCTGTGGGCAACATTGCAGATCAAATCAAGCACAGTTGATGTTTACTCGAGAGGTGTCTCAGCAGTGTGTTTCAACACACCCACCCCTATGCAAACAACCTGAGGCAATATCCACACACTTCCTCACTCGAAAGCACAAACAGACTGGGCTGCCTACACTCAAACACAAGCAGACGGATGGCTCACTAGATAGGGATACTGTCCCATCTCTGGAAGGTAAAGAAATTAGAATAAACTTATTCCCTAAATAGCTGCTGTCTCTCACAAGCTTAGTCAGTGACTGATTCATAACCATGTTTGTTGTATGCCAGACGCATAAGCTGTACCAATGTGATTAAGGACAGAAAGAATGTCAAATCACGCTGCTGTTGCTGGCAGAACATAATTTATCTCCAGAAATGTCAAGTTTTCTTGAATCAAGACAAATACACTCAGGGTTAGATTGACAAGTATGCATGTTAGGAGATAATGCATTTAGCTCTGAAATAGTTTCATAAGCCAAAGGGTCATGCACTGTTCCTATATTTTAAATTCATCCATCCATCTTCCATAACCACTTATCCTTATCAGGATCATGGGGGGCTGGAGCCAATCCCAGGTGACATTGGGAGAGAGGCAGAGTACAGCCTGGACAAGTCACCGGTTCATCACAGGGCAAACAACCATTCACACTCACATTCACACCTATTGGCAATTTAGAGTCACCAATTAACTAATTAATGTGCATGACTTTGGACTGTGGGAGGAAGCTGGAGGACCCAGAGAGAATCCATGCAGACTAAAGTACTTCAACTAAAAATGTTCATAACTGCTATCCTATATCAAAGTTAGTCACAGGACCAATTTACACAGTCACATGTGTGGTTTGTTGCCTTGGACAATGACTCCACTCATGAGAGGAGATGCTAATTCTAGGGCTGGTCTGAATACAGTTTTACAGAGTCAAATAGAGTCATATTTGAATACACATTGTCGCAAAACTAAATATTATGTTACATATTGCTAAATACTGTGAGATGTGATTGTTTCCATCCTAAATATTGTATATCCAACAGGAGGGAGCATTTCAATCATCATGCAGCCCTATACATTGTTGGCAGAAGTTCACCAAAATGAGCTGTGATGGCAGAAATGCTTTCAACCAGGATCAAACCAAGCCTTAAACTTGAATCCAGTCTTCTATCTTGAAAACTCGCTCATTCCTTCTGTTCCCCTTTGTGAGTATAGACTTATCCATCATAATTAAGTAAAGTGTGAACTGAATGAAAAAAATATTAGCACAGAGCATTAGCCTTGTTAGATAACCATCACATGCACAGATCTGACTCACTACTTTGCTTCAATGGGAGAGCACTGACAAGTGCTGAAAACTTCAAAGAAGAGAAACTCCAAAGCTTCGCCAACAGACTGAGTTGCCAAAGAGCATAACCTGAGAAACAGAGACTTAAATTGAATAAATTTTTCTTTTTCCATATTTTGTCTTTGCACTTTGAAAGATCAAATTTAAACAAACAAATAAGAACTAACACTTGATTGGTTTAAGTAGTGCATGCCTACATAATTATATCTTCTACTAACTATGGCCTAGAATTAACATTGTGTTCGTTTGCAGTGTCTGCACTGATGACAGTGTTTTTTTAACAAACAGCCTCTCCTTTAGCGACAATTTCTCCATCTTGTGGTGTTGGATCTGAAATGCTTCTGCACATTGTTAGACAGTTCTGTTAATTTGATTATCTCTTCACCAAGGCTTCCTAGTTTTTGTTGTTGTTGTTGTTGTTGTAACAAAGAGCTGTGGCCATGACAGCTACAGAGATTCCATGCAGAGTGAGAAAAAATCAGTGATAGGTCAGATGAGTTTTCACCTACATGTTTCAGACCGCCAGACGATTTCTCACCTCAAATGTTTTCAGAAACATATTTTAGTGTACTGTTGAGTAATATAAAAACGTTTGTATGTGAGGGAGGTTTTCCTGCTCGGACAGTTAAAACAAAGCACAAACCAACTCATAGTACGTCACCCACCAGTCCCATGCTCTTGTAGAGATATGGTCATCTCTAGCTCTAAGAAATGAAGATAGCAACATCCAAAATGCTAAACTCCACAAGCCAATGGATGACATCAAGGTGGGTTTATTTGCTTGCATCCTATCAAGATCTATTTACGAGTATCTTAGCACTCAGTTTCAGTTCAAAAATATTGCTTTAATATAGTAAATTGCAGAAGATGGGACAGTGGGAGTGTTTCACCTTTTAAAAGATGAATAGTTGAAATTAAGTTTCAGATTATGTGACTATAAGACAATAAAAAAATGATAAAATTATGATAATGAATCCACCGGGCAGGAGAAAAGAGGAAAGGAGTGAATAGTGGTGAGAAACCTCTAAACACATTTACTGTTGGCCAAGACAGCTGATTGAATACGAAAGGTTTTTTCTCCTTGAGAGGTTGGCTGTATGATGTTTTTTCTTATTATTCTTTTTCTGTTTACCTTTTTGAATACCTTTTCAGGTTATTCCCTTTGTGTGGTTGGTAGACACTGCCACTACTGTGTTTGTTTATTGCTTTTCATCCCCTTTTTGTCATTCATTTGGCAAGGAATTTCTATTTGTATTAATTTGTGTGTATAATGTACACTCCACACTTTATTCTGCATTAGTGCATGCCTCATATTATATGCAGCCAGTTTCTATCCACAAATACCTTTGGTCTCATTACATTAATGAGTTTTAACAAATCACACACACACTCAAACACAAGCAAAAGACCAAATCAAATTGTGCTACATCAATCAAATAAATGTATGGCTTATTGCATGCATATAAGGTACACTTTGCTCACTTATTTTCATTATTTACCTGTTCCAAGCAAGCAAATTACAGTTACACATTCCCTTCAGTGTGCAAACATTTTATAACAGCGTGTCAACAAATTAATTAACAAAACCTTTTTCTGAAATGAGATTTTAGCATCATGAAAAAAAAGAAGTTTTAGTTTGAGTTTTATTTGATGCATGTTATTATAATACGTGCACATCAGGAAAAAATATTTGCAAATTGCTCAGTTTAATTGCATATTATCATGTCATGCCCACACTTTGAAACCATTTTGGAGCTGTACACACACACATATACTAAAGACACACACTATTTAGCCTTTATTTCAAATGCACCACCTTTAATTATTATTACAGCATGTTATTAGGAGATATTTGGTTAAATCTCCGCTTTAATTAGCAAGTTTAGCTCTGGTCTGTTGTGATTTACTGTTTGCGTAAATTACAGGTTACTGTGATTGAAGGGAGCACAAATGAAGTGGATCTATGCTAGAGACTTGATTATGTGGCTGCAGGTCTTTGGCTGCTGATAGAGGCTGAGCAGTCATATATTCCATCATGGCACTTAAAGAATGTGTGTAGTCATTGGCAAAGAGAGGAAGAGAGTCAGACTGAGAAAAAGAAGGACCAAGACAGAGAGGGATAACAGCAGATTACACCATGCCAAGCACATTAACATATCCATCTGGTGTCTCATTCTTCCTCCACTCCCACTCACCCGTTTGGCCCTGTTGCCCTCATCACTGGGTTTGAGTGGGCCCATCCAGGACAAGGTCATGTTGTTGGCGTGTGTTATGAATCTGCCACCTGATCCCAAAGGTGCCTGTAGGGCCCTGGCGCACCGGCATGCTGGTTGTGTCTGTAGTGGTAAAATGACAGGAAGCAAGGCTGTGTTGCGCAGCCTGGGTCACATATGCAGGCACAGACACAAAGTAACACTTTTCTTTGTTCCTGGCTTTAATTTTCTCTTCCCTTAACATTTCTCACTTTGTCTCTGTTCTGTTTTTGTCTCTCTAGATATCAGGATATAAACTTATAGCAACAATAATTTGATTTGTAGACATGCCTTTGACCTGTGTGTGTGTGTTTGTTTGTGTGTGTGTTTGCTGCTGGGATTGGCAGTCCTTTCAGTCTCATAGCCAGGTTTTGTGTGGATCAGTGATGCCCAAGAGTGCAACACTGTGCAATGTGGCTCATACCTTAAATCTTTGAGACAGAGAGAGACAACAAACAGGCAGATAGCACGACTGGACTACGAATAGCTGTTCAGTGGAAGTATTTCAATATTGAAACATGTAAGAGCAAGAAAATGAGATAGGCCAGCCCAGAAAGGCTGAGAAATAAAGGATTTGATATAATTTATTGAGTTAATCCTCCAAACCTTATAGGTTTAAGTGAGTACATGCCTTGTGGTGCTTTATCATTAAAATAGAAAGTAAAATCAAGTATTATCTAGAATTGAAATCACATCAGTGGAAAATCCAGGCCAAGTGTTACCTTTAAGCAGATGAGCTGTGTCATATATCTCTTATTTTATCACAGTGAACAAATAATAGTATTTTGTCAAACTGGAAGCCGGGTTTGCAAGTTTTACTAAGGTACTCAAAGTCATAGCAAAGTTTCAATTTAGGAAACTGATACTCATGTGATTTCCGTGGAATTAGTTTTGCATTGCCATGAAAAACAAGCCCCTAAAATATTGTTGAAACAGGGGGGATTTTATTTAGCCACAAATGGCTGCTGGATGGCACACTGTTCCTCCGTCTGTTGCCCTGCATGAACTTTGATTCAGCCACTCTGCATCCTGCATCCTTTTTGTGACATTACAGTGAAAATGACCCTTGAGGAGTTTTGATGCTGGGACTTCACTTAGAATTTAGTGAACTTATGCCCCTGCAGAGAAAGAGACACACAAAAAAAAGAGTGAGTTGCTGAAATATGACCTTTCTAAACCATTGTTTCGTCTTTCATTTTGACCTATCACTATGGGATGATTCAGTTAACAAGGGGAAAGATGGACGTGTTTCTGCTGAGTGTTTCTATTTCTTTGCCCTCAACATATATACACCTACTCTTTTTTTGCAATGTGTCCTTTGATTGTTTACATTACTCTGCACGTCCTACCCTTATCCTAACCTTACCTAAACCTTTAAGACCCCATCAAACCATAGATGTTGATGATATGCTGTCATTTCTGCCAACCTCCATGCCTCTTCCCTTACATTATGCATCATATATACAGACACAACTGCACATTTTCCAGGGTGTAAAACTACTTCTAGGTCAAGGAAAGAGACAGTAAAACTATGTAAGAGTTTCTCTGAAAATATTATTATATAAAGAAGTGTATATTTATTGCCCAAATGAGCTGCTTTTTCAGTGCAAACATATTTTATAAATGACCAGGAAGGGATCATGTCACAGTTAATCCAAGAGCTTGGCATCATCAAAATTGAAGAAAACTAAAAATAACTGAATGTCAAACTATTACCTGGCAGCTCTAACCTTTCAGATTTGCACAAATACAAGAGATAAACATCCTGTTGAGAAAAACTTTTTTTCTTGGTAGGGTCTGGTAGGTTAGGCTTTGTGCAGACATTAATGCACTCTCGCTTATTTTTTATGTGGAGCTCACGAACTTTGCCCATTAACTTTGATCACCCAAACGAATGAAAAGGGATAATAATGTGTTTGTCTTGATGCCAGCTGAATCTGTTTTGTTATATCTGTAACACACAGTATTGCTTCCTCCTCTTAAACAACTAAAGTGAAACTGTTCTTTAGGGGGAAAGGAGACTATAAAAGTAATTCAGCAGTCCAGCATACTAATTAGCTTGAAGCCAAATATATGTTACCACATTAAACATCTGGAGAAGTGTTTGCTTACTTGATGTGTTTAATGCATTATGCACAGCTGACCACAACTGTCATTGCTATGAATGAATCAGATTACTTTCTTTGTGTTAAAGCCAAAAATTGTGATTTTGCCCAGTGTAAAATATACGTTTTGCATTTAATTTTCACTTAAGGCAGCACCTGCTTTATTTGCATTGCTGTCTCATTGTTCTTTAGCCTCTCTCTGCCTGAGCATTTCTCTCTGTCGCTCCCTCTGTGGGTGGTGAGGTCAAAGGATACCCTTTATACATTCATTCATAAGAGCCAGCTGGATGAAGGGCTTCAAAAATATTAGCTCAACTTTGAGCATTTTCTCAAGCAAAGGGCTCTGGATGCCTTCCTCTCATTTGTCTCAGGATTATTCAAAACAAAATTTGATTTTTTTTTATGTGCACATCAGAGAATAAATATTCTCTCTTCATAGCTAAAACGCACCAGTCTCTAAAAGATGCACTTAAACTGCCAAATAGGCTTAAGATGATAATATTAATTTTCTGGTAAAGTAATTTGAGCTATCAAAAAACCTATATTTAAAAAAACACAAAAAACTGAAAACCCTTATTTAAGCAAATAATATGCCTATTGCAACCTGACCAGGAGTCCCCATTTCTTCCAGCATAAAAAAAGAGAATAATTAAATTTTATTTTCAAAAATTCTGACTAGACCCAAACATCAAATTTCTGCCAAATCCTGGATCATCTAATCACATTCATGAGTTGAATTTAGATTAAATACTGACTTGATTGTTCAGTTGGAAGCAGCAGATATGAATGGTGTGACAGCAGGATTGTTAACTTCAACAGCAGTGGCTAAGTGAGGTCATTCCCTGCTCAGCTGCCACAGTGACAGTTACAGGAAAGAGGTTGAATCCCATTTAGAATGATGGCTGCTTGACAGCACTTCAGCAAAAACCCAACCACCCTCATTCAGAATCATATCCTCATATCATATCTCCACAACCTTTCCAAGCACCTCATGTCATTTGATAGTTTATTTTATTATGTTATCCATGATCATTCTAGGCTCATGAGTATCCATTCCCTGTGTCCTCTGTGATCTCTTACTATCTGTAATATAGCTAAAATTCAAATTCAAGTGAATGGACATGGATTGGGTATAACTAATCTTTTGTTTTAACCAGAGAATCTTGTTTTAAGCCGCTGTGCTTGCAAACATAAACCCTTCTGAATTATCACTGAGCAGGATCCGTTGGTGAACCTGATGCCTGACCTGACTGCAGAAATAAAACTATTCCTACCAAGAGGAATAGATTTTCAAACATTGCTCTTTCAACTACAAGTCCGTGGTAGATGCTATGTTATTGTAATCTCGTGCAAAAGTGATGCATGGAAGTTGCTATGCATCTAACTAGGAAAGGGTTGAATCTATCAGTCATGTCAGCTGTCAGTCACAGATGACCCCTGTATGTTGGAGGCCTCATGTTTATACTGGGGTAGGATGTAGGGCAGTAAGTCTGTGAACAAGAATAGAACAGTCTAGCCTTTCTTAAAATAACTGAATGATTAAAAAAGTTTTAAAATGAAAATGTAGTTATAGGCTCTGTGTACACTTATACCTTTATTGCCAGAACAATTCTGAATAAGTTTCTTGTAACCTGATAATTCCGTGTAATAATCCCTTTTTATGTGTTCAGCCCTGATGTGCTCAAATAATGTTTTGATAAAGCCATAAACTCTTTTCCAGTGCCACATGTCAGACAATGCTTTTTAAGGATACAGAGTTTGAATTACTAAGAGAGCTCAAACTGAATATTTGTGCAAAAAAAAAAATATATATATATATATATATTTTTTTTTTTTTTTATAAAAAGATTATGGTGCTTGATCTATATTTGGTTTAAGATAAGATAAGATAAGATAAGATAAGATAAGATAAGATAAGATAAGATAGACTTTATTGATCCCACACTGGAGAAATTCACTTGTTACAGCGGCTCACAATATACAAGGTAGATAATAACATTAAACTTATTCTTTTTTTTTTTTTTTTCATATTTTAGAGCTCATACGATTTCAATAAAATTTCAAGAGGCCTCATTGGGATGTGAAACAAGTTTAAACTACCTTTCATCAAACATAATTACCTGATAATTGGCTGCTGTATACTGTTAATGTATAACGTACTCCTAGGATACTAAGTACTCCCAAATAACCCCATAAATCACATGGTTAGTCTGAAAAATTCTAGTCTAATATAGTTGAATGAGACTATGCATTCATTCCAACATACAATACAATACAAAAGGTATCCCTGAAAATGAATTTGAATGTTGTACTTTTACATTGAGATCTACAGTATATTAATTTATTTTATTTTAATCAGTACATGTCCTTTACTGTCGGATTATTAATTAAAAGTTATGAGGGGTTTTATGTGTGTGTGTTCTTACCTAAGAAGGACTAAACTTCCTCTACGTTGTAGGTACAGCAGTGGAATCCGCATTAAGCATTCATCAGAGAGAATAAATGTATCTGGACAAGGTTTCCCCTCACACACTGCTAACACAGTCTGAGCACAGACAAATTGTTCATATTCAAGCTGGCCCCTAATGTCATTTTGTAAATTCATTCTGACATGGGAGCTCAAAATGAAATGAAAGCCTACTGCTTTCATCATTATTGTGTTATCATCCCTACCCCCCCTCTCAGTTTCCCCTCCACATTGGTCTGATTCGTTTCACCTCATTCCTTAAACAGTGATTCACCTCCTCCCATGCCCACTGGGATCTTTTTCTATCCAAACCATACATTAAACATGTACTACGTCAAGCAGATGCTGCACTGGTGTCACAGACCTCCAATAAAACTGCATATGCATATGTTATTCACAATATGATAACACAAAATAGACAGTCACCAAGCATCCTGTGCCCTCCAGAAATACTGGCATCCCAGTTAAAATGAGCCAAAGAGGCTGAACAATAAAAGAGAAAAACAGCACAGATGAGTCATACATTCTTGCTGCTGAGCATTCGGTGTTCAGAATAAAATTACAGACTAAAAAAACAATAGTAATTACATTTTTTAATGGGTTTAATGGTATCCTGCGTTTGAAAGGAGACGATCTCACAACAACTAAAATCACATAAGTGATATATATATATATATATATATATATATATATATATATATATATATATATATATATAAAGTGAAAGTTTTATTATTTAATGTTAAATAGACTTTATGTTCATACTAAAGTGCTAAAGCTCATTTATAGGAGAGACAAAGTTTGGAAAGACATAAACGTACTAAAACATCTTCTCTATGACGAACTCGCCACGGGAAGCCGCTGAGTCAGCTGTACAAGGGAAATATGCTTCTTTTACTGAGAGTTAGATGAAAAATCAGCACACTTGTGTCACTCTTGTGTCTGTGTCAAAAATACAGAGCTTGATCCAGCTTAGCATAAAAACTGGAAGCAGGTGGAAACAGTGAACCTGTTTTTGTTTTTGGTAAAATTACCTGTAGACATCACTAAATAGATTCAGATTAGTTCAGTCAGTACACAAACAGAATTATAAAAACAACAAGCGTGTAGTTGCTGAAATTAACAAAGAGTTACTTTCTGTTACTACTTTTCGGTAAACAGTGACTACGTGGAGTTTCATTGCCAACATGAGGTTGCCTAGCAACCAGTGGTTGTCAATGATTACCAGAAGGTAACTATATGGATTGAACAAAGACGATCCAACATGTAAATCATCTCGAAGCATTGTTATCCATATATTTCAACAGAGCCAAACTTGACGTTTCCCCCTGCTTTCAGTTTTTATGCTATGCTAAGCTAAGCTAATTGCCTCCTGGCTCTAGCTCTGTAGACGCACACAAAGAGGGGTATCGATCCTGTAACCTAACTCTCAGCAAGAAAGCAATGCATGTATTGACTAAAATGTCAAACTATTCTTTTAAGAACAGCTCGAAATACGCAGTGACAAGCAAGAGAGTCGCTGGTCATCCATGGGAGAAGCAAGTGTCAGATCGAGTAACATGGATAAGCATGATTAGTGGATAAATGGATGGATCTTGAACAAGCAGCCAGGAAGGCAAGGACTGCTGACACACATTCAAGTGTGATCATTATGGAAGAACCCCCCCATGCCAAAATAACCCTAATTAACTCATCAAGCAGTTGCCAAATGTACAACAATCATAACAAAATACGGTGCATCCCATCAACAAATTGTCAAACAATTCAATCAAACTATTGCAAATATTCCAACCCTTCATTTTTTTAGCTACTAAATGAACAGTTTCATCTTAACCACGGATTCAAAATAATGAATGTATGTGAATCACCTACTGTAACACACATACACACACTCAATAAAGAAAGAGAACACACAAGAGGTTTGTACAGCCTCTGAAGGATGTCTGAAGTGTTTCCTCATGAATAACATAGAATCAGAATGAATCACTTGATTATAGATCTCTTTGTGTGTGTGTGTGTGCATGTGTTTGTGTGTGTGTGTTTTGACAGCTTCCTCTATGTGGGTCTGTGTGTGTGTGTGTGTGTGTGTGTGTGTGTGTGTGTGTGTGTGTGTCTATTTTGCCAGAATAAACAACAGTGGGAAGTGGCAGTCGGTGAAAAACTCTCCTCGCTCTTCTCCTATTGATTTAATCTTCACAGCCCTTTGCCACCCTCCCCCAAAAATCTGTCTTCACAAAACACATCTGAGGACAATGCCGTCCACTCAGGTTTTATTCACATGACTCTGTGAAATAAGCATAAATAACCATGACGGGTGGTCAGAATATTTTCTGGGAGAGCAATAATTCTCTTGGCTGGTGAGAGGACAGTTAACCATCCTGCCTCGCAGTCCTGTAGCACTGCTTTTGCCCTGTTCACCTTCCCTTCTTCTTTTATATATTTTTTTTTTTTTGATTTTCCTCACCACTGTTCACACTGAAGAATAACTTGCCTTAAATACTTTACTTTTGACAACCTTTAAAACAACACTATCTAGTAGAATGTGATCATACTTGGCTTATGCAGTTCAGTTAATGTATAAAAATACAAACGTAGCATGAGGGTTGATCTATTCCAGAGTACAAACATGTGGGTTTTTGTAATAAACAGGTAATATTTATATTTGTATCGCATGTGATTCAAAGCCATGATATTTCTACTCCCAGCATCAAGATTCTTTCCTTGGCTTGCTTTTCTACGTAAAATCTTCGTGTGCAGGATTTAGGGCGAAGGCCTGATCCCTGCTGATTGGAAAACAGTCCTTGTCTGGAGGTGCGATCATAACAGAGTCTGTCTGAAGCCTGCAGATTTTACTTTGGTGGCAGGCTTACGTGAAATACAGCTTCCGCAACTGGCATCTCTCTGGCTGTCACACTTAGATTTGCTGCAGTTACGAACCTCTGGCAGTGAGTTGTTCTCATCATGTCCACATGGGAGGGCAGTAAATGAGAGCAACCGAGTAGAAAAAGGAAAAAAAGTTTGTTCCTCATGCACACACTTCCATCACCTCCTCCTCTCAATCTCATTGTGCTGGCAAATTAAAATTCACGGGTTGCCAAGCCATCCATTCTCCCTCCACTGCTTAATTGTCTTGAAAATTGAGGAGATTACCAGGCGCGATTTATGTACAAATAAGAATCTGTCAAAAACTTGGCAGTGTATACCATGACATATACACACACACACACACACACACACACACACATAGACTAAATGATTTGTGAGCTGTGGGAAACAGCCACAGTGCAACACCTCAAATCCCTTTAGAAATCTACACTTTGTGCATGTCAAGCTGAGCAATGTATGCTAGCATGAGCCGGACAATACACTGGAGAGAAGAATGAAAATCACACATCATCACAGTGTTTGATTCTGACCAGCATCCTCTTTATCTACATTAATTTCACTTTTTCTAACATGTCCTTTGACTTTGAACATCAGATTACACTGCAGCTACATCAACATTGTACTAACTGTAACTGGCAGCAACATTAGTATCAGGCATTTTTTTCATTTTTACACCACTGCAGTGAAGTTATATATGCATATTTATATATGCATATTTGCTGTATTCAGTTTGTGAATGGCAAATGATGACATCAGACCTCTCTGAATTGGACTTTTTTTTTTTTTTTTTTTTTGGCAAACAGACACTCATTGTGTTTTAGTTTAAAAAAAAAAAGTTCTACATTTTTTATCAGTCACTTAAATAAAGCTGCCAGGAGTTTATAAATCTAGTAGTTGTTGGCCAAGTTGGCAGCAATGGTTAGCAGCTGAGCTAGCATTTGGCTCACAGGAGCTGACTGAGTTTGGGACAAGTGATACTATTCCTACAAGCAAATGTGAAGTGCTTTTTTTTATCTTTAAAAAAGTCAATTACTGGCTATGTTGCCGGGTTTCCTGATTCTATGAATCATAGGTGGCACTTTAAAGGACCAGTGTGTAACATTTACTTATACATATTTACAGAATATCCATCCATCCTTCCATCTTCATTTTTTGTAACTGCTTATTCTCATCTGGGTTGCAGGGGGCTGTAACTTATCCCAGCTTATTTACAGAATATGACATAGCTATATAGAATAACTATGTTTATTTGTTTATTCACACCGGCTCTGGATAGGGCTGTTTGCACGTTATGCGGCCACCAAATTTCTTTTGCATGCTAGGAAGGAGAGGATGAAACAAGAGGGTTGCAATCCACAATTACACTACTAGATGCCAATAAATCCTACACAATGGTCCTTTAGCTTTAGAGCTTCATGGTATCTGGCACTACATATCTCTGAAAAGAAACAAAAACATAATTAGTTAGTAGAAATGTTGCCTCACAGCAAGAAGGTTCTCGGTTCAAACCTCGGCTGGAGTCTGCACGTTCTCCCTGTGTCTGCGTGGGATCTCTCTAAATACTGCAGCTTCCTCCTACAGTCCAAACACATGCACAGGTTATTTAGTGTTTAGGCGTGACTGTGAGTGTGAATGGTTGTTGGTCTCTATGTGCCCTGCAATAAGATGGCGGCTTATCCAGGGTGTACCCCACTTCTCGGCCAGAGTCAGCTGAGATAGGCTCCAGCCCCACCGTGACCCTGATGAGGATAAGCAGTTCCAGATAATGGATGGAATTAGTTAGTGTTAAACTAATAAGTCAGACATGCAGTAAACAGTAAACACATATGCAAAAAAAAAAATCCTTTCCCTCAATGAAGCTTTTTTACTGCTCCTCTAATCTTTCAGTGTCATGACTCACCAGATTTATCTTACTATCAGTAAAATCATAACACATCTCTGACACTTCCATCTTGTTGGTGGCCTGTGGAATATTGTAACAGGATCTTTGACCATCCATCCATCCAATCAGGCAGGCATCTCAAACATGATGTCAGCTTGAATAATAAAGTGAAATAAAATAGCAATTCAGTCTGATTATCAGGCCAAAATGTATCAGGCATATCAACTGTATCCTGATCACACCTCCTGCCATTGGTCCACAAGATTCATCACATAATCTGATTAAATCAGTGTGGATATCATTCTTGGGGAGTGGGTTTTGAAGGGAAAAAAATCACAATCATGTATCTCTATAAGATATGGATCTGAATGATATAAGAATCCAAAAAGATGGATATTGGTACTGTAACAGTACTGTAGTGTGTGTCACAATTTCATTGAGTCATGTAATTTCTAAGTTCTGTACTTTCTTTATCTTTTATTTTAATTCTCTACCAGCTCAACCTCTTTCCACCCACTTTTATACACACACACACACACACATGCATGCAAACATACATATGCAGGTGCATTTCCATATGAGTCACTTGTGTGCAGGTAAGTTTGTGCAGGTGCGTGCTGGAACGACATGTTCTCTCCTGGGAGGGAGCAAATGAGGCAGTGTGATTATAGCCTTACCAATGCAATCTCACCCTTTAGACTGCCACCACTCAACCTCACCTATCCCCACTCCTCCTTTCATTCTAGCCCATTCAAGCTAAATCCAATTTGTTTTGGTTTCAAATAAGGCCTTGTTTTTTCTGTGTTCTCGCCCACTTCAAACAAAGTAGCTTCTGTTATTGCCCGTCCAATTTGAAATAGTTTCGCCCCCCTCCTCATCTTTCTTTCCCTTCAAATGCGATCTTTCTTTCTCCTCTGGTCTAGTCTTGCAGTGACGCACAATAGTGTAGGCTGTAGATGTGTAGCACAAGATGCACTACTGAAAGAGCTTTTACACACTGATACAGAGCTGTTCTTTTTGTAGCTTGAGGACATTATTCTGCCAGGTCAACGTTTCAATCGGCTTTTGTGTTGATGCATATTCTGATACCCACGTCATTTACCTGTACGCGTGTAAGTGTGGGTCTTTCAAGTGTGATGAATTTTTTTTTTTGAAGGATGACACAGAATTGCTGAGCATGCTTGAGTTTTTACCCCATAAAAGAAATGCATTTTGTAGTTTTATTACACTGAAACCTTATGTGAATGTCAGACAAAAATGCTTTTGCCTTTGTCCATGGCAGATAATCATTATGAATTAAAGTATGGGCAGGGAGGAAGAAAAGAGAGGTGCTTTCTTAATTGTTGAGCAAATGTATTCAATGAAATGTTTTACTACAACATTCCTCATTCCTATGGGTCCCGTTTTTAATTGAAAACCTGCCTCTGGGTTGATGCTTATGAATGCTGCTGTTATTACATCACCAAGCATTTGGCAATAAAGAAGGCTTTTCCACAGTCTAGTTGTTGATTGATGCGAATTATAACCATAAAAATAACAATGTGGAGGTAATGATGATGACACAAGTAATTATAGAAATTCTAATGGGGTCTTGATGGTGGTTGTGATGATAGTGATGATGATGATGAAGACAGATGGTGATGTTGAACATGATTCAGGCTTGCATGTGTGTGTTTATGTCCGTTCCTGCATACCAGTTATGCCTGAAGATAGGTATATTGTAGAAAAATTAACTCAATAGAATATAATTCCTGTGTGTGTGTGTCCATGTGTGTTGCAGGGGATGATGTATCTGGAGGAGCGTAGGCTGGTTCATAGGGATTTGGCAGCACGAAATGTCCTGGTCAAATCTCCCAACCACATCAAAATCACCGACTTTGGTCTTGCTCGCCTGCTGGATGTTAATGAGAAGGAATATAATGCTGATGGAGGAAAGGTAAATCCAGTCATCACTTTGTGACAAATGTCATTTACACTCCCACACATAAATGTAACTACATTTGACATCTTTAAGTCTCATATTGCGCTGTGCAAGACTATAAAGGTCTGGCATATTTATGTGGTATTTATGTAGTATTTTCATTCAAGGATATATTCAGAAAAAAAAAAATCTTAAAGGAATAGTTTGACATTTTGGGAAATACACTTTGGTTTTCTTACAGTTAGATGAATGGATCCATACTACTTACTCATATCTGTAAGGTAATTATGAAGCTATAGCTAAGACATGTTGCTATATCTAACTATTCCTGCTTTCTAGCAGCTGTGTGTTCAGACAGAACTTGAAATTAGTTTTAGAGGAATTGCATGCAAAGTCAGTGGAAAGATGCAAGTAGAAGCCACCTTCCCGAGGCTTTACTGTATGAATCTGCTGCATGAACACACGGAGAGGAGAGAAAAAAGGAGATGGATTGGAAGGGAATAAGGGACAGAGTTCCAAGTCTTCGTCTCTTGCTAACTTTACAACGTCTGTAGGTAACATCTGTGGCAAATGATGCAAGGTGACACTTTGCTTGAATCTGTACTTGTTGCATTGCAATGTCACAGTGCCAACAAGGTTCCAGGAGGCATTTGTCCAGGCCAAATAATAGTCTAGCCCATAACTGTAAAACCACAACCAGCATTTCAACAGATTAAAAACTTTAGTTTTTGTACCCATTAAACAAAAGATTACATATTTTAAAGATTAATAGAAGATATAACTAATTAATGAACTTCAGAGTTGCTTGTTGTCTGATTTTGTTGCCTTCAGTCAGAGCCAGGTTTGCCGTTTCCCTGTGTTTCCAATCCTTTTGCTAAATAAAGCTAACCAGCTGGAGGTTGTAGACTTCCCTTAAATGAACATGGGGATGGTAAACTATTTATCACAAAATGTAAAACTATCCCTTTAAAAAATAAAAATGAAAAAATACTATTTATAAAAAGTGTTAATATGTGTTCCATTTCATTATCCATTCATGTACTGCACTCATACGTACTGAGCTTGCCATGAGTGACCTTGTTATCTGCTTTTATTATCTGCTGTTTGATGTGTTTTGTTTCCAAGGCTCATTGAGATACAATATTATTGAATTACTATTTTGGACCATACCGTTGACATGCTGTTAAAAACAACAATAGACATTAACATTAATTAGGGTTTTATATCCTGAGGGAGGAACTTAGACCATCACTAAGGACAGTTTTAGTGGAGTCAGTGAGATACTATCCTGCTCTATTGAACCGTTTTATTTACTTTTGGGGAATGGAGATCTCTAAACCCTATAAATATAGTAAGTGAATATGTCCTTGGAGCTCTCTGTGCATGGACTTCTGGTTTCTTCAAGTCTTTGTTCATCATTTTCCTCTTTTATATTTTGTTTTCAAACGTACTCATCTCAGAAAAAGCCTATTTCATTGTCTTCACCCCCCTTTCTAGTGTGTCCATGAGGATTTGTGTCATCGCTGAGCATTCTGATATTATCCCCTCCACTGAGAGAAAGACAGACATACTCTAACCTTCGACATCCCCCACCCTTCGACCTCCATCACTGTAATCAATAGAATTGGCCTTCAAATTAAATCACAGTGTTAAGCCCATCCTGCCATTTGTCCACTGTGTGTGTGTGTGTGTTTGTCTGGGTTTGTCTTTTCTTTTATCAAACCTTGTTTTCTTTCAGTCTGTCGTTTAGTCTCTGTATGGCAACATCTTACCAACATACAGTATGATCCAAGTTTAGTCTGAACCCACAATTTGTGTCATCAGTCTCCTTACCAATTTTATTTAAAAGAATATATGACAAAGAGATTATTGTATTATTATTGGTAAATGTCATTTATGTAATATTGATATGTTATGTTTTTACCTGGCAGATGCCCATCAAATGGATGGCCCTGGAGTGTATCCATTACAGGAAGTTTACTCATCAGAGTGACGTTTGGAGTTACGGTAAGCTTAAAAAATGGACAAAAGGGTTATGTATCATGGATCACACAGACCAAATTCTTATATATCATCCCCCTTTACTGGTTATCCATGAAATATGAGACAGATTTTAAGATTATTTGGCTTTCTTAGTCCTCTCTCTTAGCTAACATGGAAGACCAGGCAGAGAATAGCAATGATCACACTGTAGACCACTAAAACAAACATTTGGTCAGAACAGTATGATGTAGGCAGGAGTAAGGGAAAGACTTAAAACTACTGGAAACCCAAATACTCAACAGCCTTATGTATTTTAGGGTCTAACATATATAATAGTGAGCAACCAGTGAGCAAGTATTTGAAATAATGTCATTTAGGCTTTCTTACCAAAGTCTTTCTGATGTTACAACAATCGCCAGCTCTGGTTTGGTCAATAGAAATTATTCATTCAAGTGAGATGTGAAAATATTCTGGTAGAACTACTGTTTTTGTCAAAGGAGTCTGGTGGCTTTGAAGAGAGTGCGGATAACAGTATCTGTTCCTGGTTGAACAGGACTGTCTGACGGCAAATTAAAGTGGTGAAAATATTCTAAATATAGAATATGCTAGAACTGATAATAATATTTCATGTGGCTAAAATACGTTTTGATGCCCCCCTGTCCACAGGAGTACATTGCTTAGCTTCTGTGTCGGTTTTCACGATGAAGAGATGTCAATCAAAACATGTTCCGCCACACCTACACAGTCTTGATAAATGGTCTTAACAAGATTTCTAATAGTTCTGAATGTTCATTTTCACTCAGATTTTTGCAGACACTTAATTAGACGTTAAACATGCATATTTACTATTCCAAGCCACATTTCCAGAGGCTTTAACAATTGTGGATGCAAGTTAAGTTGTGGATGCTTGTACAGTAAACTCCAGGCTGCTTGTTAGACAAGAAGGCAATTTATAGATCTAAAGCAATGCAATCACTCTAAAATGCAAACTAGGTGATCTACTCCTTTAAATCCTGTACTGTTAAAATCACATTTCAGTCAGCAAGATTTAATCTAGAGACCAATCTCTAATGAGATTTTAATTGCTATTTTGCAAATAACAATTTCCTGTTTAAGTCTAACCAGGAGTTTTAAAGTCATTTCCAAAAATATGTGCAAGAAGTGTCATATCAAAGAGAATAATGTGTGTTTGATTAAAAGTGTGAGTATTGCGTCTGCGTCCTCAGTGGACCTCTATGACTGCAGGCTATCATGCCTCCGTCTTATAGTGTGCATTTAGTCTGCTTACCACTCATTAGCTCACTAACACTAACATGATTAAAGCTGAAGTGTGCTGAAAGTTCAGATTGACTGATGACTTTCAAGACTCTGATTAGTTCTTTTGCCCTCTATTGACTTTTATTCTCTTTCTTCTTCACCCCTTGCTTTGCTGCTTCCTCTTCTCTTCTACTGGGATTCTCTCCTGTCTTTATCCCATCCCCTCTGATCTCTTCTGCTCTCTCACATCTTTGCATTTCCTCTCTCTTCTTGTTCTCTCTCTCTCTCTCTACCTTTCTTCATTCTGACTTGTTCTTGACTATCTCATATTTTCTTTTTTTAACTATTTTTTACTATTTGTTCTTTCCATCTCTTGCTGTATAACCCATCTCAACACTTTAATCTTCTCTTTTCTATACTCTCTTTTTTTCCCCTTCTCATCTTGATTCTACTCTACTCTACTACTCTACGCTTCCTCTACTTATTATTTCTTTTTTTCTCTCTTCCTCCTTCCTTCTTCTTCTTTATAGGGGTAACCATTTGGGAAGTAATGACCTTCGGAGGGAAGCCATATGATGGGATCTCGACCAGAGATATCCCAGACCTGCTAGAGAAAGGAGAGCGTCTTCCTCAGCCTCCCATCTGCACCATCGATGTCTACATGGTCATGGTGAAATGTATGTAGAGCCTCCCCTAACACTTACAAGATAATACAATCCAATGCAGCAGCACCATGAACCACAGCCTCAAAAACTACTAGTGTTAATTCAATATCTTTCTGACAGTCTCAACAAATATTTGAGCTACAAAAAGATATTTACTGCAGAGCTTCTGTATTGGATTGAAATATATTGTACATGTACTGTATTTCAAACAGTGGATGGTAGAAAAGCCAGTGAATATTAAGGGTGAGGAAAGGGCAAACTGGTTTTTAGTTGAGGCTGGCAAAAATAATTACGCTTTTATTAAGTGATTTTCAAAATGCCACAACAGCTGTTTTGTACAGCAGGATCTAGATGGTGTCAAAGATGAACCTTTAAATCCGAAATATTACTATTTTAAAATTCAACCCAGCTGTTATCTTTCAGTTGATAGTGTTACAGTATGAATGCCACAGAAACATCTCTCTCTGGTGGCAATATTAGTAATAAATTCTTTAAAAAATTACAAAGTTTAGGAGTTTTTTTCTGGTTTGCTTTGACCCCCACCACCAACATGTTGGCCTTATTGGTCGGTCATTGCTGTCATGCCATCAGGCACTGGTGTCACAGGTGGCGATGTAACCTCTGGCCACTGCTGCCAAGACAATGACTTGGTGCCAATTCCACCCCGGCCTTGTCCTCTAGTCTCCAAGCTGCAGCCTCTGGGCTTCACTGTCACCTTGGCTCTTACCCTGAACCTGCGCCAACCTGGCAAACAGACACACAAACAAACACACACACACACACACACACACACACACACACACAAACAGCAGGAAGAGGTCACTGTCTCCTGTCTGTAGTCTGCCTTTTTTTGCACCACACGCTCACATGGTGGGCTCCCACTAAACCTCACACCCAGATACACAGACACATCATTCACTGCATGCATGTGGTAGAAGTGCACTTTACTAGTCTGTAATATTTTTTTTGGCATGAAAGTAGGTACCAAGATAAAAAGAGAAAAAGATTTTTTACATATAAAATCTCTTGTATCTGTATGTGTGCTCTTGTGTGAAAAGCCACGTCTCTCTGTCTTCCCATCTCTGTCTCTTATTTCCCCGGATACCTAGATGGGCTCTACTCAGGGCCAGATCACATGACTGTTTTGGCATCACATCCTTGTGTTCACTGAGAAATTGGCGGACAGGAGCACATTACTCCATATGGCCATTCTAATGATGAAACAGTATTTATCTTTAGATTGGAAAAAGTGATTACAATAAAGCAAGCTTCATTAAAAATTCTGTAATTGTTCATTATAGGACAAACAAGAATGTTTAGCATAATGGAAAATGGTTTAAATGTTTTGAAACCCATCAAAATGGGACATTTTATTTCAGGATGTGGGTATTGTTGACAAAATACAGTTACTCATCTCCGTCAGGGGTAATGACCATGTTTTTGGTTGTGTGTGATTCAGTCTACAGTGTTCACAATGTCTGAAATAATTATTTTACTGATTGCTCTGTTTTATACCAACTCTACACACTTTTATACCAACTCTTCAGTCATCATAACCAGCTGGTAGCTGCTGAGAAAAAACAAGCTTAACTAATCTCTTTCAGGCCACATTTTGGCTCAGAAACTGACATCTATAGAAAAGCTTGGTCTCATCTTGAATCAGAGCATCTGCATATTAATTCTATACCCAATATGTTATGATTAATAGCTCATATGATCGAAAGATACCTCATTGGCTGCTTCTGTATGCTGCTGCTGTGCAGCTGCGCTGCCGCCATCTTGGAGAGGGCAAGATCCACTAGTAAACAATACAATGAGTATTTAGAGAGGCAGACTTCACCATAAAATCAGCCGATTTGTAATTGTTCTCTTATTGGTTCCATATTTTAGTTTGTACAGTTAGGTGAACCCAGGACACTCAGTTACAGTACTATTCCTGAAAATTAAGACCATGTTATGACATTTTATTCTCATATGTCTATATAAGAAAACATAAATCTATGCTATACTATGCTAGGAAGTAGGTGCTTTACTGAGTACAATCCTCTAGTTTTTTACTTGGGATATTAGCAACATCTATCCATCACTTATCACCACTTATCCTCTTCCTCTTCATGGGTGGGCTGGAGCCTATCCCAGCTGACTTAGGGCGAGAGGCCGGGTACAGTTCATCACAGGGCACATATTCACACTCACATTCACACCTATGGGTCATTTAGAGTCTCCAATTAACCTATTAGGTGTATGTCTTTGGACTGTGAGTACCCAGGGAAAACCCACGCAGAGGACATGGGGAAAACATACAAACTCCACACAGAAAAAAAAAATATATAGTTATTAATATTCATGTTGCTTGATTCTTGTAAATATAAAAACATAAATATGGCATGACAAATGGGTGTTATCTAGAGCTCAAAAGATTTATATCAAAGTCAGATTATTATGAATGTTTTTATTCAAATAGGACAGAATAGAACATGGCATACATAAAACATGGTCTGTGTAGGCAGAACCTTTGCACCTTTCCTCCCACTTAGTCGCAGCTCAGTTCACAGAGCATCAGTAAATAAAGTGATCTTGATTGTCTAGGCTTATGATGCTTACTGCCGAGGATAGCATACTGTGTGAAAACATTGAACATTGAACATTGATAGGGTCAAATATAAAGTCAAGAACTATTGGCAAAAAGATCAAGTACCACAGGTTTTAATAGCTACATCTGTGTATGTATTTGGAAGCATCATATTGATTAGACGATAACGCAAACACATTTTTCAGGTTGGATGATTGACGCAGATAGTCGGCCCAAGTTCAAGGAGCTGGCTGCAGAGTTCACTCGGATGGCTCGTGATCCCCAAAGATACCTGGTCATTCAGGTAGGTAAATCTTGAAGCTATATACAGGTAAGGTCTAAATTATATTTAGTCTTTGAGATGATTGAATGACATTTCTTTTTTTCTATTTGTCTAAAAACCAGAATAGGTAAGCTGCCTACAAAGTGAAAACTGGCCAGTCTTGTTTGTGCTTGTTTTTGAGTCATTTTGTAATATTTTCCCAATACAGAGTGTGAGTAATTAGTAGATGCCATTAATATCCATTACACATTACATCTTACTTTCCTTCCTTCTTTTCCTTTGTGACAAAATGTATTGCATGCATTACTTGGTAGTACACCTTAAAATAATTGTATGGCTTAAATTAGTCAACATTATTAGCAGAAATAAAAAATAATCTTTATTTTAAGCTGTTTTATAAAACATAGAGCTTTACTTCTCTTTTCAAGTCATATTTACCACTTCGCTTGTTCACGTGTGAACTGATATTTCTGACACTCTGCCTTAAATGTGACCCTGTGAAACTGATTACTTACAATGTTTCGTCATCATTAATTACTAATGCAAATTACTGAACAGGGTGATGACCGCATGAAGCTGCCCAGCCCCAACGATAGCAAGTTTTTCCAGAGCCTCCTGGACGAGGAGGAGCTGGAGGACTTGATGGATGCTGAAGAGTACCTGGTGCCCCACTCCTTCAACATCCCACCACTTGCATACACTCCCCACTCACGCATGGACTCCAACAAGGTATATATATATTTTTATAGACTCTCCAAATAAGGTATAGGTTCACAGTTTTCAAGTCTGTCTTACAATAGGCAGGACCCTTTCCTCATCTGCCTCCAATGTAAGTAATGGGGGACAAAATCCACAGTCTTTGTTCTGAGTTTGAAATTTCATCTCTGTATTTCCCTGTTTAGCTGCAGTGGAAGGAGAAAAACATAAAAAAGGGACTTTTGTACTAAGAAGACAAATTTTTAACTCTAACTGTAAAAGATTTCGTCTTGATTTGTCTAACTCGTGTGAGTAAGCCTCATATGTCTTTCAGAAAAAAACTTTTGAGCAATTTTCTTGTACAGGATAAGGAGTAGGGATTTTGTCGCCCTTTACATACATTATAAATGCATTAAGAAGGGATCTTTTCAAAGCGAGTATAACCAGGAGGAAGAAAGCAAGCAAAACCTTGCTTTACAACGTATGTAATGATGTTAGATGACAGGAGGGAACCAATTGTTTTCACTGAGACATCGTTTTAATTTGGATTTCTTTCTGTTAGTTGCTGTTATTCAACCAGATAGCAGTGGTGATTTGTTTTTCTTCAAGAATTATTGCTCTGACTTTATCTATCAGAGAATTCCGATCGAAAGGTATCCATAAAGCTAGCAGTAATACCAGCCATTTAACTGTTAGTAAGTGTCATTTCACATCAGTTCAATTTCTGAGGTCATCCTTGCTTTGTTGAGATCCAGATGTTTCCACACAAAAATGGGCACCTTTAGCTACAGTTCTTAACTGTAAGAGTGTCTTTAAGGACAGCAAGTCTTCTTCACTGAAATTGGCTTAAATGCAGTACTTTCTTTTCTTTCTTTATAAAGTGTCTCATTTGAGCAATAGCTTAATATTCAAGATTTCTCAAATCACAGGTAGTATTAAATCTATTTTTCAGGCAGTCAAAAAGTCATTCCAAGTGGATTGTTTGTTTCTGCATTTTATTTTTAAAGTGATGAAAAGGTAATCTTTTTTCTATTCAAGTAGTTCTTTGGTTTAGTTTTCAACACAAGTGAAACTTTTTTAATGATTTGTCTTTCTGAACCTCGGAAGATCCTGTCAGAATATTCCCCAAATAAAAGCGTTCATTGCATAAAGTGTGATTGTAGGAAATACAAACATAAACATAGTAACGTACTACTGTAAGTAACTATTTAACCCCTTTTAACAAACTAGGCAAGCTTAGTTATTCGGGGTCGTCAATCAGTGTGCAGAAACTTGAGTCAACATGACCATTACTCTTTATATTGTGAAGGTATTCCTTCTAATATGTACGATAAATAAAATGATGAAAATATAGTGGTTTGTTATGTGAACGTGTTCACCAACAAGAGTAAATTATGCCTTGTTAATGCAGTCAGTTATACTACACATTTTTGAGGGCCTCATCTATAGCAGATTTGCAATAAAACAGTAGCAGCAATTCTATTCCCATTTAAATCGTGAGGTCTTATTAAATTGTGAAAAACACTGGCTAGTCATGCTTAGTTGTTTACACAAACACCAACCACGCAAGTCCCAAAATTTTCATGCCACGTTTTAGGAGAGAACGCTGTCAGCCCAACTGTCGAACGTGTGCATTTTAAGTCAGCCAGTCAGGAAGGGACCAACAGTACAGAAAAAAATAAAGATTCTGACAAAAATGTTTTTCTGACCTTATCTCTCATTCTAAGTATTATCAAATTATGAGGTGAGTCAATACACAGACAGACTGCTGTCCTCCTACTCCTACTGTATGTGGCACAAAGATTGTTTAAAAGTATGAATACCTAAACTAATTGAAGTCCTTGAACTATTTATAATCAACTTGGCACTTAACATGTTTTTTTTCTTTTATTGTAAAGTAAATTTGATTGAGTTGCTCATCTTTTAATTTTACATGGACTCCCTCATATTAGCATTTCTTTTTGAGTGTAGCAGCAGGATGATTGAACCATGACGGAAAAGTAGACAATTTCAAGTCAAAGTAGTCATTCAGATCATTTTGATGGTCTCTCAAGTGATGTGGCAATGAAATTTCTCAGCATGTGCTGCAGGACTCTCCTGTTCAAGCACAAAAGATTGAGATCTTTAAAACAGAACTCACACAGCTTCCTTAGTTTCCCTCTCATCTCCCTGCTCCTCTCTCGTTTTCTCTCTGTTTCCTTTGGTCTTTGTCCATTGTGAAACTATGGTAGTTGCCTTCAAATTTGGGGTTTGCAGCAAGAATCTCTCAGTTCCCCAACTGTTCAAACGTTCATCATCTTATCTTTGAACTTAAATCAATCACAAAACTAGTCACACAGCCAGGCAACTCAGCCATTTTGTATTCCAACATCCCCCTGTGTTTGTGTCAGGATAAAAATGCCTGCTGAATGCCAATGAGAGACATGACTTCTTTTCCAACTCTGTTTGGTGCATTTCAGGCACTGACAGATTATTTATTTGCATAATGTTTGTTATCCTTCACTGTTTTGGGGCTTTCTTATTGGGGTGGGTGCTGAATTAATTATATTAATTTCATACAGTCACATTCATCCACATAAATCATGTAAATGATTTTAATGAACTCAATTATTGTAGCCAACAAAATGCAAAAAATTAGACAAATATAATCTTCACACTTGCATAGTTGTACATTCAAACACACACACACACACACACACACACTCTGTTGTCACAACAGGTTTAAAAGTGACCAAAACATTCAGCGTGTCCACACAGTCCGTCTGGTTTTTACAGAGACATTTGAATGGGAAGCTTTCTTTGACTCAAGTCAAGTGTAATGTTTCACTTTCCCACCCTGTTACCACAGTGGATTAATTAAGTCTATGAAGGGCTTCATGGGCAAGATAATGTGACAGTTCACTTAGATGACTTCACACATTTTTTAAGACAGTTTTACTTAGAATACTGAGACAAAATAGGTGGGAGGTTGGAGGACATGTAAATGAGGACTGGCAGAGGGTTATTTAATAGATATAGTTACAGGGGAATGAAAACACAGTTTGAGCCCTGGAGCTTTAACTAATACCTCCAGGCTTAAAGTACAGACGCCTGCAAGAGAAAGTGAGAAACAGTGATAGACAGCCAATGAAAAAGAATGATGTAGTTACATACAAATGTAACTATCATTGTAAAATGCCTCTTAAGAAGTCCCAATAGTTCTTTCGGTGCCTTTTGTGCATTGGAAGCATACGACTGGGTTTGACGAGGCAATGACAGTACTTAAGCTTTGGGTTGACTTGACATTTTTACTGCCACTAACTAAAAATAGTGCTGGTCAGAAGTGGGATTTGAACCTGCACCATAATTCATAGACCTTCATCCATGGACTTTGGCCACATTTGTCAGTCTTTCACTTTGTAGGTTAAGGAAAAACAAGAAAAATAAAACAGATTTTCTGTTATTAATATATTTACTGACTTCTCAGAAGTAGAAGGGAATTTAAAACAGAAGACAAACCGCTTTCTGAATACATGGAGAAAAAAGGATGAATCAGAATAAAGCACCCAGCGAGGTTCTAAAAAAGTCCTTTTTTTGTTATGAGCGCAGACACGAATGCACACAGCAGGGCAGGGCTGATACGGCTACTTTAAGACTTTGCTGCATGGAGCCTTTTAATTAAAATCCTTTTAATTAAATTGTCCTTGGCAGTCATGCTGCCATATCATTGTTTGGCACTGCTGTCTGTCTCCCCTGCCTGTCATAGTTAAATATTACAAATGAACAATGGTACAAAGAACTTAAATGCCCATTGGGCACTTTATAAATTAAATAAATAAATAAATAAATAGAATAATAAAATTAGTACTTTATAGGTAATTGAATTCAATTCAATTCAATTTTATTCATATACCATATCATAACAAAGGTTATCTCATGAATCTACCTACATAGTACTTATTTTATTTATTTATTTATTATTTATATTTTATTTATTTCTTTGTTTTTGTGCTTCACTAGTAAATCAAGTTACCTGCTTTTTCAACTAGCATATAGACTGCAGAACATACAATTATAGTATATATATCATATTGTAATTATATATACTATGATTAAGACTAAAAGTAAGATTAATTTATTATTCCAAAGATTAATTAATTTATCTGTAGAAGAGCTTAAAAACACTTGATTTTCTTGGATTTGTGTCAATCATCCCAGCTCCTCACTTAACACTCCCATCTCACTTCTACCCAGAACCAATTTGGCTACCAGGACCCCAGTTTCAGCATGGAGGACATGCTGGCCACCCTACCCAGAGTGGTTTCTGTTCCACCGGGATCTGGAAGCTGCCACACTGCACAGGACCTGGCCTCAGGGAGGCAGATTGGTGGTGGATTTGGCCGTGGAAACCAGGACGACCCTCGCTGCAACGGCACCCTGAGGAAGCAGGTCTCCCCAAGGTCAAGTACCCTTGGGGCTGGCTCAGCTCTCGTTGCAGGACAAGGTAAAGCAAAGTATTAGCTGAAAGTTGTAGAAACTGAATAGTAATGTCCTCTGTGTGTGTGTGTGTGTGTGTGTGTGTGTGTGTGTGTGTGTGTGTGTGTGTGTCCTAAATCAAAACAGTAGGTGAGCAGAAGACAGTGTGAGACTAATTGATATCACAACAAGGTCTGTAAAACCACAACATCTATTTAATTAGCTGGTATAAATGTTTCTTCACACATTCAATGGACAGTGTAAACCAATCACAACTATTAGGACAATTATTGATTATATTTTTATTCTTAATTGTTTTAAATTGTAATATTCATCTAAAATTTGCTGTATGGCCTTCCTGCATGAATGATGTGAAGAGTGATAAATGTTGGTATTAGGTTTGGAAAATCCATGAACCTTGAACCTAAAAACAAAAATCATGCAAACTCATCAATTAAAACCACCTTCAAATGAGCAGACGTGCTCTCGCCTATCTTTGACTGACCCTATGTACCGTTTCCTCATTGGTATTGTACTGTGTCAGTAGATCACTCACCAGCAGAGGATTTGGAAGATGAGAACAAAAGGATAAGCTCAAATCTAGCAGCTGTCTGGCAAAACCGAACCGCATATTACACCTCTCAACAACAGACAACAGGAGAGAAGCAGTAATCTAGTTCTGTTGAGCCCCAGTGCAAGACTTTTTGGGCCAATTATACTTTAATTGCAGCTTTGTTTGGGTAGGAAAAAGGAGAAATTAAGCCTAAGTAAAAGTAAAAGCAAAAGTAAGCTTTATGAATAAATGCATATCTTTGTATTTATTGGAGAGTGGTGGAAAGGTCTTTGTTGTTGTTATTTACTTTACCACGCAGTACATATACTCACACACATATACTCACACACACATGCATATCCATATCAATACACATTCATATCAACCCATAATGATTCCTCAGGAAGACATGACCTGAACAAAGTACATCACTATATACATTTTCATCACAGGTCACAGATATCAATTTGAGGTCTTAGTTGTAATTCTGTTCATTTAATTATTTTATTACTTAAAATGTAATTATCTCCATTGTGTATATATTATTAATTGAATCAATCTACTCATTTATGGTTGGTATGTCTTTCTTAAGCCATTTTCTGTTCAAACCCTTTTTGCCTGGTACTAACAACACCCCCAACAAGTATTTATCTCGCCCAGTAAAATGCAAGGGAAGCTGTTCTCGATACGCCAAGGTACATGATTTTAAAATTAAAATACATTTTCATCTCAAAAACTGCCTCTAGGACACCGTGGACACTTCTCCAAAATGGAGCCACATAGAGACAATTCCAGAAAATGTGAAAGTGGTATTATGATAGTGATCTATCTGTTGTCAACAGATGAAAAATGAAAATAAAATGCAACTTAGGTCATTAAAAACCTTTAATTCACATAAAAATACAGAGTGCTCAACATTAGTCAAAGCCCTGCCCAAGAGTTTACTCACAGTACAAAATAGATAACTGTATACTAGTATGGATTGCATTGGAAATGTAGATGCTTATTTACAAATCTGTATATAGGATCCTCTCATGCATGGAAATAAGTTTGTAATATACAATGTCATAAAACTTTTTCTTGCTGTCTTTTTGCTTCCTAAGGTGGAGGGGAGGATAGTAGTGGACAACGTTACAGTGCCGATCCAACTGGTCTTTTAGTGGAACGAGGAGCAAAAGGAGACAAGGACCAGGATGGCTACATGACTGCCATGAGAGACAAGAACAACTCAGGTGACTTTGAGAACTACTGAAATTATCCATAAAGTTAGCATATTTTGGTGCTACAGTAAATGACTTTTTAGTAGCTGCAATAGCTGCTGCGTCAGTAGAGATGATCTCAGCTAATCTTACTGTCCTCTCTTTGTTTCCAAATGATCTCTCCCCAGTAGAGGAAAACCCTTTCGTCACACGTCGTAGGAATGGTGATGCCCATGCAATGATTGATGGAGCAGGTTGCCACTCCCTACACATGGCTGGCGCTGCTGCTGCCCCCAAGAGCCAGTCCATTCACGGGGACGATGAGTATATCAATGAGCCACTGTACCTGAATACCTTCCTTAACCCTGGGGACAAGAATGGATTGGCTGGCGCAGTCTCCATCCCTGGCCCTGGGTCCTCTGCTGCCCAATCAGTATCGCAGACAGTCAACCCATCAACATCAAGCCACACAGTCTCCTCCTCTGGATATGTGGTACCCCCTGGCCACCTCCCCCACCAATCGTATCCATCACACACACTGCATCCGGGCAATTCAGGACACACTCTGCACTCAGGCATCACCAGCAGCACCATCATGTTTGATAAGAAAGGCAAAAAGGCCACTTTTGACAATCCTGAATACTGGCAGCACAGTCTACCCCCGAAGTCCTCACTGCACAACCCTGAGTACCTGCAGGACTGCAGCACGCGCTTCTTCTACAGGCAGAATGGACGTATACGCCCTGCTGTGGCCGAAAACCAGGAGTACTTGTCCGAGGCTGCTATGAAAGCTGGCAATGTGTTACCACCCCCTCCATACAGACAGAGGAACACTGTAGTGTAGTGACCCACCTGTAGCACAATGGATGGATGACTAGAGGGATAAGGGTGGAGATGAATGGACATTGAACAGTCCTCTCATTTCCATGCAGTACTTCTCAACCTGGGTTCTCCTTGTACCCTCCCTAAACACATCTCTGTTATGTCTGATTGCAAGTCTTTTATTCTCACAATAGGGTTCTGCCTTTTCTTGACAGGACTACAGTTAACAGTCACCAGTAGCCTCATTTGACATTCATCTTTTTGAGCTCCATCCTTGGCTGTGACACATAAAGCAAGTAGACACATCACTTCGAGGTTGGTTCTGTTCTGGAGCACAAAGTCCTGCCACCTTTACAGGTGGCACAAAGGCACAAAAACATCACAATGAGAGATTGAAATTAGATGTTTAATAAGAGAAAAGGAGAAATGAACTGTGGTTAGTCCAAAGAGAGGATTATCGCCATGCCCTTACATTCTTTTCTTTATCCACCCATGAATTACTGCTCACCATGTCCTTCTAGCATATTTTCCAGAATATGCACATATTGCTATTGTTTGTGTGCAGTCTGTCGAATGACACATGCACATGGAGTTGTGTCGTGACTTACCAGCAAACCTGCAGTCATGCTGAAGAGCCCAGATGTGGCTTGCATGCCTGCCCACACGCTTCTTTTACTTTTACATGTTGGTGCACCACTAATGGAATTCAAACATTTATCACACACAGCTCATATCATGCCTACAATATGTTAACAGCCTGCAGCCTTGACACACCAATAATAACCATACATTAATTCATAAGTAAACACACACACACACTGACAGATAAGCTTGCTCTCACTTGAAATATATTCTGGAGGAGAAGCTCAATTGACCTTGTGCTGGAAGACAGAGTATGCCGATAATGGCAGTCAGCGGTGCAGCGCACAGAAAGGGTCAACGGGAAAGTAAATGTCACCACAGTTTTATGGAAAGCTGTGATATCACCCAGTACTTTGTGGAAAGCATCCAACAGATTATTGGCATGGCTAGGGTGGGATTTAAAAGGTTGATGGCTCAGAAGATGACCCTTAACTCCTCACATCGGTATCCCTCTTGTCCCTCTTTCATCCACACCAATCCAGTCTGAAGAGACAGCAAACTATCCACTTCAATGTTACCTTCATAAGATCATTGTAATCAGCGTCACGTCTGACATAATCAATGGTAAGTGCAGTACAAGGAATTATATTTTCAAGGGAACTGGTGCTTGGGAATGAACAAATCTTTCATCTTCTTTCTGACAGGGAAAAGAGCTGATGGTGATTGAGAGCATATAAACTGAACACGAGGGAAAAAATCTACAAATTTAGAATCTGAATCATTTTTGTTGCTGTTGTTCTTGTTTATTTTCTTTTTAGGCATCAGGGATCTGTTTACTTTGTTACTTTGTCTTACACTTACTCTTACGCGAACAGCACAGACACCAGGCCACGAAAGAGCACTGTGGAGAAAGAGGCTAACCCTACAGAGCTGTAAATAAGCCAATTATACGTCATTACCAGACAGACGCAATCCAGAAAAAACAGCTCAGTGGACCGAGCTGTGTCTGGATAAAATACATCAAAAGACGAGGATAAAAGATTTTCTCTGCACCTCATACTATTTTATGTCATAAAAAGAAAAGATTAACTTTGACCACAGAGTCACAACTCCTTTAGGGTTAAGATGGTTCAGTAGGAGAGACTGACAGAACTGTCTAAGAATGCCTTGTACACATTTTTACCATGGAACACCATGAGAAAATGGGACGCTTTCTTTTGTATTGGTGCTTGACATTAATGGTGAGACATCACAAGTTATCACTGAATCCACTGATGGCTAGCTTTCTGTACTCATACAATACTGCCAGATGCCACAGTAAACTCTGATGGAGACCACTAGCATCTGTTGTCAAGTGACTTTGAAGCCTAATTTAGGCTGAGGTTGATAATTTAATAGCACTTAATGCTCTGACACAGCCAACGACTTTGCTGTTAATCTCACTATAAGCGGCAATTGATTTTTTTTTTTTCTCATTGTGTTGCAACATTCATTTACAGTGAGATAAAGTAGTTTCCACTGCACTGAGGCCTCATGTTATGTGTTTCATTTGGCATTTTACTAACAAATGAGTATCTCACCTCTCTAAAGAATATCATGATAGTGATATGTGGGGTTGGGCGATATACAAAAATATACAACATCAGGGAATAGAAATTTCTCAATTTTACAGTTGCATTCATAGCTATGCCTTTGATATTTCTTGTTTTACTAGACTCTTGCAGGCACTGTTGACAATATTTGATTTACAGGATTATACCTTGATTGTTTAGGTATTTAGTTCACTAGTAAAAAGTAAAAAAGTCCAATTTTAAAAAGAATGGTCAAAATTGAAGGAGCAAAGGCCAAGATATCCTGACTAAGTCTACCCTAGTATAGGTTAAGCTCCAAAACACACACTCCTACAATTTCCATAAAGCAATTCTATAGAAATCAATGCAACTCAACTCATTTGACTCGTTCTAACTTCTAAACTATGCATCTCCAGTTAACAGTAATACAGTCTGAACCCCAGCAGAGATCATTCCGCAATGACATCACCAGGGTTTTATTCTCCCTTCAGAGCTACAGAAGACATTATACAGCTGTTTTCATTCACAGGCTGAGTAGTACAGCTTGTGATGAGTAAAACCAACGACGTACCCCTTTGACCTGACAGACATTCTACAACATCTAACATTTCTCAATCAAATTTACAGAAGATTTACTATACTTACCTTGATATGAGATTTTTTTTTCTATCGCCCACCCTGGGTAATTTTAGGTGATTATATCATGAAATTTGGAGACCGAATAATGCCTGTGCATGTCTCACTGCTGACATACCAATACACAACCACTGTTACTCAACCTTGTGCCTCTACATTGAAAATACCAGGCAGAGGGAAATGTCAGACAAGCAGCACTGATGATTTACTGTCCTAAACACAGATGTTGCCCTGGAACAGTGTTTTCTTCCCCTCTCAGGTTTTATGGGGAACAATAATCATCCAGTTGTGCTCCAGCTGAGGCACAGGTACCATATCATAAAGGGACGTCAATCCTACTGAAATAAAAGTATAATGGAAGACAGATTAGTGCCATGATTCCATTGTAGACCTACTGCTGAAATGTGCAACTCAACAGAAATGTGAAATTATATTAGTAGGGGGTCAGGATTTGAACGGTCATTGGTCAAGTGTCACTGAAATTGCTTTGTTACTAGCCTGATTTAGCTGTTCTGTGCTCCTACACTTTCTGACATGTTGATTGTTCTGCTGAATTATAAGTCTGAGCTTACACTTTTGCATACTTTCTGTGTGTGAATGTGTACAATGAAAGTGTCCTCTGCGTGTTTTTAGAGTTAAAAGCCAGCTAGGTAAGTCTATTTTTACCATCACCCATAAGGTATTAGCTGTAGTGCTTGTAGACTATAGTATGGCCGTGTTTAAGTGCAATGATGGCAGTGGAGAGTCACCCGAAGGCTTCGTAATGGATCTCTATGGAAAAATAAAGCCAATCTTCTGGAGGAGCAAACCTGCTGGCACTCTCAGCCAGCAAGCATCACAAGGGGCTTTTAGCTTTTTGAATGCTAATTCATCCACTTTCCCTTGTTGTTCAGTGGGGAAATCATGTTACCCAACATCTCACCCAGTGCACCAGCTGGGAAACCCTGAACGACAGGCAATACGTTGTAATCCTGCAGTTGGGTAAAAACTACGGTATTAGCATTCCAGAAATGTTACCCGACCAATGCATCAATGTTACAAAAGCTAGCAGGGGAGAAGGTACAAGTGCACTGTAACTGGCAGAGGAGACCAAAGTTGATTGCCATTCTCTCTTTCTCCTCTGAGGTGACTATAGAATTGTATGTAGCAAACATTGTTCTGCAACTGAAGCAGTGAAACAAAGACTAAAACAATCTGGAAAGGAAAAGTGATTGTGGTCAAATGTTAACATGAGTCATAGTTTCATGTGAAAAGATATAATGTTCTGCTTGATATAGGTATAGCCTCATAAGTACAGTAATTTAAAGGAGCACAATAACTCTGTGACTGCTCATCCAGTAAATCGGCCTTATAGTAACAGTTCTATTTATTTTGTGCATCTACTTTTGTTTTGGGGTTTAATGTATTTTAAACAAATCTTATCACAGATATTGTAAATGGTTTATAAAGTTTTATTTTTACTCTCACTTTTGCTCTTCAGGGCGTCATTGTGGCAACAGAGAGTTTTTTGAAGACTTCATCATCTTATGTCTGTCATGTTTACGAGCTATGTCCCAACTCAGGGGCTGGATGTCTGCCCCTCAGAGGAACTGAGGTCCAGGCTGAACCTGCATATTATTCCCAGATTATACTAGATTTAGAAGACCAAAAGTATTGTTTGGTTCAGGTGCTCTGAAGCTTTTGGAATTTCTCCACCATACACTTACCCTCAGATTTAAATACCAGTGGTCAATACCTGACTTTACATTGATTTTGAAATTTCAGCCAACACACAGTGGAAAGCCTGTGTTCGCTTTTTCATTGGGTTAGTTAATGTAATCTGATTAATATTTTGTAAATATGACATCACATGATATTTTCCAAATTGGCAGTTGGCAAAGATTGCCTGACCACTCAGGTTAACAACAACTGATTTTGGGATGTTGAGCAATACACATGACAAACTGGTCATGTCATCCAAAGCAAAGGCTGGCTTTATTTTTCATTCACATGTTTGTGGGACCTTTGAAATGGAACAGCCCTTATTGGACCATTAAGGCCGAGATATTGAGGACTTTGGAGGGTACAGCCTCTGAACTGGGACACAGTGACTGTATTTATAGAGTGTGCTCTATTTCACTTTTATATGCTTTGATTATTCATATCATGAGGACATTTTTCACAGCATTGGTAATATTAATCCACCTGTGATGTTATTGTATTGGATAAACATGTTACATTTCAGAGATCTTCATTTATTAATTACGTACACAGCTAGAAATAGTTTAAGTTGATGCATCATCAAACAAATCACATTTTTTTTTAAAGGGAAAACACAAAGCAGCTGACAAACACATAGAATCAAACTGTGTATGGCTGTCATACTCTGATTTTACACTGATTCATGTGTGTATATTCTACCATGCCATGATAACAGGGGTAGATGACAGCGGTTGAGTAAGCACAGTTTACAATGTATTGAATTGATGGTAAAACTGTAAAATGGAATTAATAATTGTCTTTTAACCAAATGACAAAGGCATTTAAATGATGGGTCACTCAACAGTTTTACCATTGTTTAAAAAATTAAAAATAAATAAAAAGTGGATAGTATTTTTATAGGTAGTTAAAAGGTGGCCAGGTGCATCTGTAAATAGGACAATGATGCTTCTTTTTCCAGCAGAAGATATTTTGTTTGTTTGTTTTATTTCTCCTTGCACCATTGCATTTTAGTGGTCTACTGTACCTTTTTTTCCTTTTGGGGAATATCTTTTCTGTATGTATATAAATATATATACAGTATATATATATATATATATTCTGTAAATGTAATTTGAAGAGTGAACTGATTTTAAAAACGCTTGCAGGGTCTCTAGTCACCCCCACCCCATCATTTCCCCTGTGATTGTGTGATTGTGTTTTCAGCACAACTTGGTGGATTTTGTGTTTCGACCTCTGCTCTCGCTTATTTTGTAGGAGTGCTTTCTTTTCTTCTTTCTTTTCTTTTTTTTTACTTTTTACAGCGTGTATTATACTTCCACTACCCTCCACACTTCTCTCAGTATTATCCACCTCTTGAGATTTTTTTTTAAAAATTTTGTACACTCTTAAAATGTTGTTGCAATACTAATGAATATTCAATATGTCATTCCCCTTTTCTCTCAGTCTTTTCCTAACCAATGGTAATGTTAAATCCACCCTTACACCCTGAGTTTTAAGGACCTATACTATATTACCTTGAGTAGTTTCATTTCCATTTGCACTGAGCTCAGTCATTGTTTACTTTCAGATGATATTCAGCTCTTCATCCATTTGGGGCAATACTGATTGAATTGTGTAGCAATATCATGTTACAGCTCCCAGAGTGATTTAATGGTGGTTGAGAGACAAAATGGAAGATGGTTTGCATGGGCTGGACTGATCATTTAAATTACTGATATTTGCTTGTACAGAGGTTAGTAGGCAAACTTTTTTGACTTCATTCTTTTCCTCTGTTCACTCTTTTCCAGAAGTCATATTTTAACAGGAAGTTAATATTTCCATTTCACGTGATCTTTACAGGACTTTTTGGGAGTTTGGCCCATTTGTCACCTTATATAATATTTGATGTGAGGACTGGCACCAAAATCATCACGTTGAACTGTTTTCTTTGTGGCATTGTAGCAAATGTAGTGATCAAGTGGTGCATCACAATTCTGATATCAAGTGCTGCTGATGCTCATAAACTGAAGCTGTTAAATTTACTATAAACCCATCAGGGAGAACTTGACTTGTAGGAAAGGTTTAGGGATGCACAATTTGATAACTGGAATATTCGTTCAGCTGTATTAGATATTTAAATTGTATAAGATACAAGCACAACTTGTGTTGTTTATGCAGGAAGTGAGCCAAACTAAAGTGCTGTTTTCTGATAATGCTGTAAATTAATTCTGAAATTTTGTTTTCAAAACCTGGATTACATAAACATTGTCATATATTTTGTATACCACCTATCACCTACAGAATACGATAGGCCTATTGTACACATTATCATTACCACAGATGATTTTGGTGGCAATCTTGTCATTTACAATATCCAACATTTACATATATATATTTTGTTAAAGGGGTCAGTTTGTCAAGCTGCTGAAAAGTCCATGTGTCTGTTTAAAAGTACATGGAAGTTTGGGAGAAAGTATCTTTTATCATAAAAAAATTATCATTAATTATCATTGCTTTGTATCGACTCATCAGAATGATTGAGATTTTATATACCATGCCTTGTCACATGTTACCAGTTTTAAACGTTTCTCTTCACTGGTTAATTGACACATTTCCCAAGCTAGAACATTTAAATACGTATTCCCTCTGTTTTGTTACATGAATCTGTCAAAACTATATTTTTAATTCAATATGAATAAAGATCAGTCAGTATTTAAAGGTGAGTTGTGCTAATTTTCTAGCTTTTAGCATTGTGTTTTGTTAACATGAAATGGTAAAATTGGAGTATGCCCTCATGGGATCCAATTGGAACCTTAATAAACACACCCAAATGTCCCATGGGATCCCAATGGAAATTAAAACCCTAGGAAATTCAGCTTAAATCGGCGCTTGATCTCACTGGGCTACACACTGGGGACATACACAGTTGGACCACAATAGAAATCCAATGGGTCAGTATTTCACAAGGGATTGTAATGTCAGCAATAATGATCACCTGTGTCATTCCAATTATAGAATATTACCCATAATATTTAATAAATTATCCTCTCAAATGTGTTTGTAGCTGTGCAGGAATGGCACAAGTGACAAATTCAGTGCTGATAAATCATCCAGTGTTTCTTTCAAAGTGACTGGCTGCAGTGTGGCCATCTGTTTTCATCCTCCACTAGATGGGATTCAGTGCTCCTTCTAATTCAACCCTTATAGTCTTGAGGGCCCTTTACACCTCCTTACTTCAAATGTCATAGCATGACATCTTCATTCTGCACAGATGATGCCGGACTAGAGATGTCTTTCACCATTCAGCGGATTATGCCTTTAGGTTAGAAAAAGCAAGGAGTCAGATAGTACAGTAGCTCCACTCCCATCACTCCCGACAGTTTTTTTGTTTTTCACATTAAAAGCTACACACACACACAAGCTTGTATACTTGCAGGAAAATCACACAGGAGCACCAATAATAAAGTGTCATTACTTCTGGCACTCGTGCATGATAGATGCATCTCTTTTCTAGCTGATGACATTTTATGGTATTATCATAGGAAATCCAATAACGAGATCAGCATCTTGGAGCCTTTGCCCCATGCAAAGTCAAATCACTTGCCTTAAGATGGTAATAGAGTGTGAGTGAAACAATCTGTCACTGCCTCTCCTCTCACTCTCACACGCCAACCCCCCTGACAAAGTGTATAGATTTCTACCTGATATGAGGGATGATCGGCACAGTTTAATGTAAATGATCTGAAATGTCTTTAGGTGAATCGATTGACCAGCACTTCTCAGCAAATAAAAGTGAAAGCCATATTTGACAGTGCATCAATCCTTACCATGACGCCTCTACAGCACAGCAAAACCATTTTCATGTCTACATGTTTCCATGTTCAGCTATTTTAATATGTGCTGATATAAACACTTCTAAAGACAGAGGCTTGAGAGCTGGCTGCAAGCCAGAACTGCAGTTTTGCTTGCTCCAGCAGGAAGTCATTTTTCCACACTATGCCATTTGGTGTCATGTACACACTGTTCTCTCCTGCTCGAGTTTTCTCTCTTATCCTAGGTTAGTGAACCAATTGTCACAGAAACTAAGCTGTACAACCTTCAACGTAGACGGGACATGCTGTGGATGTTTTACCAGAGCAGATGGTTGCTCGTTGCGCAGCAGTTTGAGACAATCACATCCTATCACCTGATGCAATCATGCTGTAATGTTATCATTTAAAATGACAGAAGAGTGTAACACCAAATTTCGAAAAACTTGTTTTGTCTTGCTCCCACTGTTTTGGCACTGCTATCTCTTTTTCTCAGAGAGCCAGTGGTGAGGGCAGCTGCCTCTAAATCCTAGCATGTTGGCAGCCTCTGATTGAATGGACTTTACAAAGCCCACTAAGCAGTGTTGCGATCCCCCTTGAGAGCTTTCATTATGGAACAGCATATTGGATTCTCTTCACAGGCTGTCTATCTCTGAAGGCTACAATCTCTCCAGGAATACACACACACAAACCATCCTACTAAATAACATGTAGACAACTTGGGAATAAATCCTGTCTGATTCTCAGTGAATCTGGTTTCTTACAGTGCAGATAAATGCAGCATCATACTTTTAGTGCCAATATTTTACATGACCTCTACACCAAGTGACCAGCCCATGGATCAGCCAAGAAGCATGTATGCAGGGGCTCAGTTATTTGCATACTCACACACGTACCTGTGCATTTATATCCAGTCACACAGGATACATTTTAAGATTCAAGGGGAGGCTCTTTTTTAGTTGGTTTTATGTAAAGAAACAACAAATATTGGTGAACTCTGACCTCTGCCAACCAATAACAATTCATCCCCACAATTGATGAAGTAATTTACAGCAAGGCAGGTCAGTATTGCTACTGATTGTCCCAGTGGCAAACAGTGGTGCTGCTACAAAGATATCTCCAACGACCCACAAACCATTTTCTCTATAGGTGGTCATTATAGTAGAACCCCATGTCTGGAAACCTGGAATCCAGCAGGTTTTCAGTTGCCTAGACAGGAGAACTTAATTGAAATGACCTGAGAGGCAAAGTATACAACCAGTGCTGCACAATCAAGACACTGAATGCTTAAGTAGTTTCATTACATAAATCAAACTACCCCAAAACCATTTAAGTTTAATGATTTATTGGGCACATTAGAATTTAATGAAAGATTTGCACAAGCTACTTCATTTTGGCTACATTCAAATATTGTCATTTCAAGCTTGGGAAGATCTAAAACTGTCCAGCATTTCACTAAGTAGTGGTTGACAACACACACATTAAGATTAATAAGGCAATCTCATTGGTCATTTGCATACTGCTTGTGAAATACAGCTCATCTGATTACTGCTGAATATGAGCTGCTCAGCATTTAGTGTTTATCACTTGCTTTGTTAGGCAAGATGATATTCAGGCAGAGAGGCTCTTATTGAAACTACAATGGCATTTTAAATGAGGAAGTCATCATTACAACTCATTTATATTTCCCTTCACTTCCAATAATAAAAGATACATTGTGATGACTAAATCTTCAGAGAGAGCGTGTATGGCATTGCCAGTTATTTCTGATGCAAATTCATGCCAACTTTGAAATGCTTTGGTCATATCAGCGTTTTTTTCCTATTATTTTTTGGATGTTCCTTCTTGATATCTTGAAGAATTCTCTCTCTGAACATGATTTATAGTCTCAGAAACCATAACACCCACAGAAAAGGGATAGGTGTGAACTCTCACTTACCAGTTAGGCAATTAAACTAAGACTGAGCTGGTAGTAATTGATAGTGCCGGTTCTGGACAGCCACACATTTCTACCAGGTACCAGGTCCATAATTACTGCCCAAGTACAATTTTGTTAAGATATGTATAATTCATGCAATTTTGCAAATCCTACAACTGTCACCTGGTCTATTTTTAAAAAGGTGGTATAAAATATGTTTTATACAAAACTATGCCATCTGAATGATTAAACTTAGTATTCATGATTGTTGCCATTACATGTTCAAAATTATGTGGTCTTGTCTGTGTAGTTTAACCTTTAGTAAAAACTGTTGATCAAATATATCCATGTTTTATCTTGACAATGCATTGCTGCCATCATATAAGCCACTGGTGCACTTATGGGCAGCATCCCCTGATGCCCCCATGTTCGAAGAATGCAGCAAAAGTGCCCCCTTGGACACGTGACAGAGTGCCCTTCCAGTGGACAATGGCAGGGTTCTCAATCTGGGAATCACCAAATGGTTGTGAATAAAATAAAATATTGGTGTGGATTGAGAGACAGATAGCAACTCTCAGTGATGAAAAAAAAAAAGTTAGTTGTAGTTCTGTGTGGAAGAGAAATGGTCCTCCTGTGTGAGTTGGGTAACTTTCGTTATATTACAGTAACTGCAAATCAAAACCTTTTCAGTCATGACTTTAAAAGCTTGAGAACCACAGCGTTAGTGTCTTGCCAGTAGAGGAAATATAATAAATTGCAGTCTAGTGTCCTTTCAGTGGGTAAAATCCTATGCAGTGCCATATAGACTGCCCTACATGTTAGAAAATGTGTTTGTCTACATGCTTCTAAATAGTTAAATAAATAATCTAATTGTTAATAACTTCCTGTGTTTTTTATGACACAAGTCTAGTAGTTATAGTAGCTGTTTCACTCATGACTTTCTGAGTGATGGCAGCCCATAAACATCCTGAGTCTGTCCCTGATAAAAGTAAAGGCTACACTACATCCACTACATAATAAATAAATACATAAATAAATAGGATCCTATGCCACCTGGGCCGGTGTGCCTGGGCACATCTACTTGGAGCTTAGGCCCACCCAATTAGAGAGCTTCAAACACACATAAAGATATTAATCCTGAATTAATGAATACCAGTCAATAACGTTTTTAAAATGTGTTCTTTAGATATAAAATAAATAATATGTTTGGGACTTCTTTACCACTTTATGATAATTCTGTTTCGATGGCAGCAGCAACATGTTGAAAACTGCCCATGATCCTCCTCTGTCATTCAGTCTACAGCAGCCACAGCAGAGCAACAGGAGCCTATCAAGCCAGCTTCTCTTTAGTTAGCACCGTTTAAAGTACACACAAAAAAAGTTTGGTTGATTTTAGTGAAGTCTGTCAACAGAAATATAAAAGGTTCAAATTCAGTCGTCGTTCCCAAAGTTATGCCGTGAGTCGTGCTATTTCACCCATGAGACGGTGACGTGGATGCTAATCATTCCCAAATCAACCTGACAGTCGCCATTTTCGGTGGCGGTGAATACCTGGTGAAGATTGTGTCCTAAGAAGAAAGGTGCGCGGACCATGGTCACCCTACATGACAAATAGTCATATCACCAGAGTATCAGTGTCGACAGAGTGTGAACTTTCTTCATGTTTTCCCTGAAACAGAGCTGTTTAAAATTGGACCGTCATCACAGGTAAGCAATTTACATTCCCTGCTGCGTTGGCTGTTTCAACTTTATTGCGCATGTGAGCGCCAGTTTTATGGTTTCTGAACGCAGCGTGTGCTGGGTTGTAAACATAAACTGTGGGAGCTAGCATTCATTTTTCGGTCTGACTGTGCCCTAATGCTTCTGCTGGTATGTGACAGTGTGTGTGTGTGTCCTATAGACTCGTTGATTTGTTTGTGTCGCTTCTTGCACGTGTGGATTAAAGTTGACGCGGTTGCTTGAGCTGGACTGATATATCAGTATACAGATATACCGATAACGGCCTATGTTATGTCAACTGTTGTGAAAACCATTTTTATAGAACATAATGCAGATAAATATCCCTTAGGTAATTTAGATCTATTAATTATACCCAATTTGTGTTATTAATATGTATATTAAATGCATGTTCCCAATGAAGTTTGCTGTTGCAGTCCACGTAGGTAGGTAGGTAGATAGATAGATAGATAGATAGATAGATAGATAGATAGATAGATAGATAGATAGATAGATGTTCACGTTTCAAAAAGTTTCCCAGCCTGGTTACCTTTGGCTGTGTTAGTTTATTTGGGTTAAGTTTGCTCTAGTTTATAAGCCTAGTGTTGTATTGTATTACATTTTAGTCAACTCTACAGTTTCTCTAAATATGGAGAAATTCATAGCCATATTGTGATGGTAAGATTCGCTAATTAAGTTGTAAATAAGTGCATCCTCTTGCTCACTTTAAATATTAATCAGGGACACAGCAGGCGACCTAGCATTTCCTCTTGTCTGCAAAGTTAATGGCAATGAAGTAAGACTTTTCTAATGACTTCCACTCATAGAATAAACTAATAACATGTGAGCAGAGTGATAAATGAGAACAATTGTAGGCAATGTTGCATTTTAATTAAGCAGGCAGCAGTCTTAAGCGAGCAGGCATCATTGTTAAAGTCAACTCTCCATTGCAATTATGCTGCTCTATTCATGTGTAACATAATGGCTTGATGACAGTTCTTTGTTGCCGTACAGTGGAAGCATAATTGTGTCCTTTCACACACATAAATGGCACATCTCAATTTTTCTATTTTGACTCAAAGTAACACTCATAGAGTCATAAGATAGAGGTTATGTCTTTATTACGTTACCCTGCCAGTGAACTGCAGTCTGACTTACACAGTATGCCGCTGGTTTAATTTTATTAGTGTGACTGAACTCCTCAAAGATATTGATTATTAGACAGCACTGGAGGACTTCTGAGAGCTGTCAGGGGAAGAAAGTTGATTGTAACCAATTTATATAAAAAAAAAAAAGTTAAGTAAAAAGTAAATATATATATATGCCACTGGTTCACCTGGATCATTTTAAATGAATCTTTACAGTTGGGTTACAGATGTAATCTGTTCTTCTTATCTTTCTTCCATCTAATTCCTTTTGTTAATTAAACTTGGTCTCTAGTGCCACAGAGCCTTAGTTACCTCCAGGGGTAGGTTTGAGAAAGATAGACTGCTTGGCTCAGAGCTCTCTAGTTCTTTACTAGGCATATAGTGGAATAAATTTGCCATGATTTCTGGGTGAATCAAGGCTCTTCAAATTGCTAAGTATATCATAGCTTTTTTTGTTATGTGCAAAGGTATTAATGTAGCAAGGTTTGATATTGCAGAGGCCTAATAATCTGGATTTGTCTGTTATGATATACGCTATGCTATTTTTCATTTAACTGAAGAAGAAAATATTGGAGCACCGATGATGTGAAGATCCTTTGACAGTTTAGTGTAAATTTAATAATAATATGATGCTAACATCCTGATCATTTGTAGGTGAAATATCTACCGTGTTTACTGTTTAGCATGTTAGTGTGTTAAAATTAGCTAATAAATACAAAGTTCAACTGAGGCTGGGCTAAATGTTGTTATTTCCACAGATATGTGGTCATAACTCAAAGTGTTGGAAGTCGTCCAAGAAGCCATCGTACCGCTAGCACAGACATGTCAAACTCAGATTCGGCCCACAAGATAATGTCATACGTCTATAATTAATGTACTACAAATGTCACAATGCACTGCAACAGCCGCCACACTGGTCAAGATACTGTCATTGGTCAAGACCTGTCTCTTTTACTATGTATAGTTCCAAGTGGATTCAGCATCGTGCTTCAACCCATCTTTCTGTTAATGCACTAATGTGACGACAAGAAAGAAGAGAACAAGCTATAGCCATCTGACAAGAATGCACAAGACATGATCAAAGTAAGGCTGATTACAGCCATTATGTATCCACCATGTTTGAGTGTGTACATCAGAAAAAGAATCTTTTAAATCACAATATGACAATCAGCGCATGGCATTTGGCAGAAGCTACTGTCGATTCGTTCGCTATGACAGTCGGCACTGATTGGTCATGTAGGCATGTTTCATCGCCGACGTCAAAAGAAGAGCTTATGATTGCTCACAGCCGTTTTCTTAACAAACAATTGTGCTCTTTGCTGCCAGAAGAAACGCAACATGTCATGTAGAGAATGTCATTGCCGTATCACCATCTTCCTTCATGATGATGATGTAATTAGAATTTTGTTTTTTTTCTAGAACCAAAAGACGATTGTGTTTTCCTTTTATCTTAGCAGCTGCTTGGATCTGTGAACTTTTAAAGTTTATGGCAGAAGCCTCCCTCCTGACCTTGCAGGATTTTTGCTTCATATTAGACCAGTAGTGTTTGAAAGGCTTTGAAATCCTCCCACATTCATCCCACTCTCATTTAGCCCTTCACATACTCAAACCACAAGGGCCGCTGGAGATGGAAGATGCATAGTGAATGCTTGTAGAGTAGGGCCAGAGAATTAATGCCTGATGGGGAAAGCTGAGGAGAATGCCAGGTCACTGGCACAAGTTAGGCCAGGATCTTCTGACGCTCTCTGTCCACCACTTTCTCTTGAACGGCTTTCACAGGAAGGGTTAAGGGAGCACCAGTGACATTCTTGAAACTGGAATAAATTTAGAGAAAGGTAGAGGCTGTTAATAGGGTCTCTTTTTACGGTGTTAAATTTACTCTAGCAGGTCAAATGTATAAATGGGTTTTCATTCCAAACAGGAACAACAGAAGTTAATTTTACAAGCACCTTCAGCACATGAGATCAGACACTGAACAAAGAATTGCATTTATTTATTTTTTTTACTGGAACAAAAACCCACAGTCCCAATGGTTTAAAACCTTGAGAGAAAGACCTTTGTGATAATACATCGTAGAATATTGTAGAATATCTGGTGTGCATTCAAGGTTCAAGGCTTTCCTCACCAGAAAAATAACAATGCATTGATTGTTTGCTCAATTGCTTAACGGTTACTACGTCCTGACTGCCCATAAGACCTGATGACCTCTTATAGAAGAAAAGGAGAAAGGGAGAAATTGTATCACTGCACAGACATTGGTGAGGATGGTTTGGCATATAAAGTGTAATCATAAATAATTGACTGTTCAAAGCATAACCCAATTAACATCAATTTCGCTGTGCATCAGAGAAAACTCATCAGTAACTTAACATATACATTAACAAAAGTTTAGCAGTCCTGTGCTTAGCAATGTTAAGCCCTGAAAGCTGTATTGTCCAGTACTTGACCTGTGTGTAAAGGAAGAGAGCTGGTGGTTTGCTGCTTGTTACCCAGTGATCTAGTGAGCCGGTCGAGGATGTGTCTGTGCTGTGTAAATTGTTCACTCTCTCGGTTAGCGGTGTGCTAACCAGCAGAATTCATGTTGAGGTGGTAATCCCCTGCTGTCTTTCAGTGGTCTGCGGCGGTCAGGCAGTCTGCACTGAGGTTCAGAAACCTATCGGGCCCAGTAAGAGTAGTGTGAGGGGTGAGGCAAGAGAAGAGAGAGAACAAAGGGTGACTTAGAGTTTTGTTGACCAGGTCAAGGCGTCGGGGTACAGCCACAGTAAGTACCAGGTAAAAGGTCCGACTAGAAACATAACCTCTTCTATGATAAATGTATCATCTTGATTTGTTCAATAAGGAACTACAGCATTTCCCCCCCATGTTTGTCATGTCATGAAATGAACATTGCAGCTATAAGTGTACATACCAACTATGTGTGAATAGCTGTGTGTGGGTCAGAGTGACTGAGAATTCACCAGTAGCTCAATTTCATTCTGTAATTTTCCTCATCTCTCTCCTTAAATTGGCTTCCCATCCAGTCTAAGCAATTACGCAGTACTATAACACCACATTTACTCTTAGGAAAGGACAGTAATTATTCACATGAACACAAGAGGTCACTTGTCAGAAAAATTTAAGCACCTTTTAAACTTCAATAAAACCTGATTATTTTGATAAAAGGTTTCAGAAGTAATAGTGCTAATAATTTCAAAAGCGATAACCACCGTTTAGAAGGCAGGATATTGCTTTAAAATCTGCTGCGGTACTGTAGCCGTGACTGCACTGTTTGTCCTTAACCTGCGCCATTCAACTGACACATCCCACTTTTAAAATCATTGGAAAGCATGTGCAAACTCAAAAAATGCTCACATTACAGTCTTATACAACCACAGAGAAGGTGCCCCATTGGCACAAAGCAATTACAACACCAACACACACACACATACAATCATAGTCCGCAGGCAACCAAAGGGAGACAAATTGCCTCGCTGTCAGATAAAATCAGACTCGACATCATTTAATTAATTTCAGTGTATATTAGCATTTCTTATTGTGATTTTTCTTTTTCCTCTTTTTTGCTGTGTCTCCGTCCTCCTCCTAGCCTTGTCCTGAGGAAAACATCAGTTTGAAAAATGATCCTCATACTCTTCCAGGCACTTCCCTCCATATCTCGCTTGTCTCTTTTCATCTCACCAGTGTAGTTGTGTATGATATGTGCTTGGAATAAACATGTAACCATAATTTGTTCCTGTAATTTTGTATAACTCATTGTTCTTCCTGAATTAACCCTAATGGATCTGCAGTAATCTCACCCTTTCTTAAACATCTCAGAGAAAGAAAGCTGTCTGTTGTCTGCTCTGTCATGTTTATTCTCAGACACCTTGCAAAGCTACTCAGCAGACCTGTAAGTTTAGGGGAGACATTTAGTTGTCTCAGTTCGCTGAAACCTGAGTCATAGTCGAGTCCTTACAAAGCTTACAAATCTGGCACTTATAACACTAGCCGTGTTTATCATAATGATAGGAATATGTCACCCAATGCAACAATATGTCTCTTGATTGTGTATTTGTTTTATTTGACCAACAATTTGTTGTCAATAAATAAAACAATAATAAACGATAGGTTGCAAAGGGTCACATATATGCCATGTATTAAGCACCTGGCTTGTATACAATTAAGAACACATCACTTTTGTGACTATAATTATAGTGGATTGTGCCAGCATTAAAATGAAAATCACGCTCTTTGGTTGGACCATTGATTTCAAAACCATTTGGGACATAAAATAATGGAGTCTCACTAATCTGCACTCTAATCTCTCCTCTCACTTGGCATGGTGATGCATAATGAGAGACGTGAACCCACTGCGACGATACAATAGCTGCTACTAATGCACTGCTGCACCAGAATGGTCGGTTGTTGGCGAGTGTGCATGTGGTTGCTGTTCCCTCACTCGCTGTGTGAATGCGCACCGCCATGTTGAGGTGACCTTTTCCGTTTCTGCTTCATGCTGCTTACGCCCTAGGGAAATTTCTGATTTACATTATAAAACTATGCAGATTTCACTATTGTAAATAATCGTGTATTAACACGCACATGTATACACACACAAAATGCAATTTGGCCTTTATGTTTTAAATTATTTTTACACAGTGTTTTTACTTCTTCACCTCACAACTGAGGTCACTTCCCCTCTAATGCCAACAGCCAATTATGTTCCCTTTAAAGGAACAGCAACGTTGAATTTCTAATCATATCTTTTTCCAAATCTGTAAGTATGTGATGGGCTTTACAAATAATCTGAAGTTACACACAGCATGAAATAGCAATCGATTATTATGAGTTTTCTTCCAGTTTCTCCCAAATTTACCGTTTAAATTTACTGGAAATTTCCTCCCTTTGCAAACTGATTATACTAATTAAGGTTCCCTTCTATTTAATTAGTATCATTGGTAACGCCTGTGAGGCATGGTACAGACCACTTCAAGGCCATACACAACAGGAGGTCCATGTAGCAAGTTGCTATAGCAAACATAAAGAATGGTGCACAGTGCAAAGACCTAACTTGAGCCTGAAAGTAGCTTTACTCAGCTCAAGTTAATCATACCATAACTGGGGGATCTACGGGTCAAAGAATATTCATGAGCCTTTTTCAAAACTGCCATGTGGCCCATTTTGGCTGGCAGAATGAACAAATTCACACTAAAACACATACTAAATTATACTAAAACACAGCCCCTAGAGGGCACAGACCCCCATTTTTAATTTAGAATCAGTCAGATAACAAATACACAGCCTCCCTAAAATATGTATGTTTATATACATATATGTATAATCTGTATATTACCATGGAATTAGAAGCACTGATCTTATAATAAAACATTTTGTAAATCAGAATATCAATCTCTTGTATATCTCCTCTCCCTATAACTTCTGAAAGCCACATCTGCTGGCTGTTCAGAGCATCATGTAAAAATGTTTATTTTTCATGAATGTGGTCATGAATCTTTTTATTCCTTCACATATGAGGCATAGTCATCATCTTATCTCCATATAGTCTCTCTCTGTGTTTCTCTACTTTTCTCCTCTACTCTGTTTTTGTTCTCAGCTAATCCCCTTCTATGCACACAAAGTCACGATCAGACAGTCTCCCATCCACTCAGCACCACCCAGGGATGGCACTATCTGATATCTCCTTAGCAGATTAAGGCTTTAGATTGCAGCACCATAAACAAGTACCTGATCAAAGCGCTCTGTCACGGATTATCTCCTTCAGAAACAATGTACGATAGAATTGACAAAGGTAAAGCTGCAAAATGTCAAGGAAGATTGGTTCTTTATTGGTTTTCAGCTCAATTGTAGTACAAAAGTGTGAGAGACATTGTCTGGTATTTGAAAGAAAGCATCAACAGCCGTTCTAGAAAAACGTGTTAGGATTTGAAAAAGGCTAAGTTCACGTTGTCTGTCTAGTGGACTCAAATATGAACTGTACAAGCTTTTTGTCATTCTGCTAGCAGACACCCTGAACTGAACTGTACTCTCTGAACACTCTGCTTGCTCTGTATGAAAAGATTCCAGAGAATACAGCTTGTACACATGACTCACTATAATTGCATATCTGTATACTATAAAGGAAAAAAAACTTGCAAAACCTTCCTGTTGCCATCATCTATTTTTGCATTACATTAACATAATTCTGTTATTTCAATAACTGAATTATAGAGGTTAGGACATTAGGGAACAGTTTTTAGGTTTTGTCTTGTTAACATCTTGCTTTTGAATTGGGTGTAGTTACTGCTCTATTGACATTTATTATAGAATTAATTCTGCAAACCAGTCAATAATAATAATAATAATACAAAAAATTAGCATCAGTTGTCCCACAAAACAAAACCTCTCTACTCTCATACAGTCTGCCTTGATGTCATCTGGGCCAAAACAAACAGACTTTGCTACGTTTAGTGTAATAAATAAACTCAAACTGTCGAGGAAAAAAAAAAGTCTTACAACTGTTTTCCTTATTAAACAGAAAAATACAACTGAACCTTTTTTTTCTTTTCTTTTTCTTTTAGTTTTGATGCTTTGTCCACAGCAGTACATTGCTTAGTATTTGTGCCAGTATTCACGAGGGAGATGTCAATCAAAATGTGATCCAGCACACCCCCACAGTCTTGAGATATATATAGTTACCCCTGTGCTGTCGTCACTCCACTGGCTTCCAGTCCGTTTTAGAATTGATTTTAAACTTCTGTTGTTTGTTTTTAACGCCATTAATGGCTTGGCCCCCTCTTACCTGTCAGAGATTTTAACTTTTCACAATTGTGGCAGAGCCCTGCGCTCTTCGGGTCAGCCTCTGTTAGAGGTCCTAGGTCGAGATTTAAACAGTGGGGCGATCGTTCTTTTGCCGTCGCTGCTCCCAGACTGTGGAACAAACTGCCCCCTGACATTCGCACCACTACTGATCTCAGCCTTTTTAAATCGAAGCTTTAACACCCACTTTTTTAGATTGGCGTTTCAATTCTGACTAGGGCAGCACTGTTTCTTAGGTGTACTCATTCTGTCTGCTCCTTTCTATGTATTTCTGGAAGGCTTTTAATACCCTGCAGCGCTGCAGCACTACAGCACTTCTAATTGTATTTATTTGTTATGTATCTGTTATGTATTGTTTTATGGCTTTGTTGTAAAGCACTTTGGGTACCGTTCGGCTATTGTAAAGGGCTATACAAATAAACTTGATTTGATTTGGTTTGATAGTCTGAACAGCAAAATGAGCTGTTTTTGAACTAGGTAAGTGGGTAATAACAATTCTGAACACTACATTTTATGAAAAGAAACCCACGTGTGAAAGCTACATCTAGTTATTAAGCTACATTACATTTATTTCAAGCCGTATTAACAGAGGCTTTAACAAATATCATTGCTGTAAAGTCACCCCCTTTTATGCAAAATTCACCATTTTGAATAAAAGATATGGCATCCTCATGATTCTGGTTTCTATAAAAAACAAAACGCTAGTTGACTGCCAGCAATACTTAAGGAGAGAAGTATTCAAGTAATAAAATGGGGAAAATTGCTGAGCAGGAATAAGACGCACTTAAAATGTTATTTTGGTATTGTTGTTGTGATTATTCTTCTGATTAAACATTTAGTCTAAAAAGTGACAGATAAGGGGTTTAAAAATCTGCATAATTTCCCAAAGTCATGTCTACAAATTACTTATGACTTATAATCATAAGACGATATGAATCTGAGAAAAGCAGCAAGTCCTAACATTTAAACAGCTGGAACCAGAAATTGCAAAATAAAACAGAAAAAAAACAAACTGATTTATGTGAATAACTAAGATTAAATGATTATCAAATCCATTGCTGATTGCAGACCTTCAAATGAGTATTATGCCAGCTTATTTCCTGTGGTATTCTTTTGTGTTTACAAACTTTCTGCTAAAAATGACTGAACAGGTTGCCCTTCCTCCCTCAAAATTAAAAATAGCCAATGTGTTCTGCTCTGTCCGTTAAGAGGAAAATGTAAAAGTAAGGAAGGACACCTTTTTTTTTTTTTTCCTCTTTGTGAGGGGGTGTTTCAGGATCTAATTGATGAATAGCGGCTATAACTGTGAGCTGCGTCCTTCAATTGAACTTTAATTCATATGTGCATCAATCATTTTCCACCTTTTATAACATAATGGATACTCACAGCTCTGATTACTGTGCATTTTGTCCTTGTGATGTGTCTGTGAATGTGTGGGTGTGTGTGTAAGAGAGAAAACGGGAATTTTGTTATAGAAATCGTAAGATACAATGAAATCTCCTTCTCTGTGAAAGCAAACATCTCTCCTCCTTTGTCTCCATTTTGTAGTAAACAAGGCCTCAGCTGTGGTCTTTGCTTGCCACCACTCAAATATTACTTTTTGTCCTTCATACAGACAAACCAAAGCAATGTGAAAGGGACTGCAACAATCTGTGGAAAAAAGAGTGTACAGTATGTCCATGTGTGTTTGCATTTGCATTTGCATTAAGTTCACATAGTCCGTCATGTAGAAATGAGTATTTTTGCAATTTTCTACTAGTTTCAGAGTGCAATACCACTGTTGTAAATATAGACTGCTGTACACATGTATTTTTTATATTACTTATGATCAAAAAATAGCTAATGCACAAACCACAACTCTGCTAGCATCTTTTATTTTACAAAGTTTTCACCAACATCTAAAATTCAATCCTAGATCTTGTCCAGCGACTTCTTGCTTGTTAACTCTCTATTTTTCTCTTCTCAGATACTACTTCCTTCAACACCCCCTTCGGTCTTTTCACCTCTTGTAATTATGTCCATAGAGGCCCCTGAGCTGGTTACATTGCCTACTTGCCCAGCTCCGTTTCTGGCACGACAACAGCTCTGCTCTCTGTCAGCATTCCCCTGTGCCCCGGGCCTGAAAACCTCCTCTTCCTGGTGGTCCAAAACGCCTGTGGTAGAAACAGTAACACTCCCCCGGTGCTCACAGAGTGGAGTTCACAGTCCAGGCTGCCCAGCTAATAATCTGAGCTAACATTAGCTAACAGCAGCTATAGCAACAGTTTCTGGCTAAAGTTCGCAGCAGTTCACTTTACTGTCAATTGGGAAGCTCTGTAAAACACAGAGAGTTGATGCACATATGTTCCATTGGGATAGGAAGTTCTGTGTGTAGCCTAAAATTTAAAGTAAATAATTTAAAGAGCAATAACTTAGTCATGGCTCCTGCCACTTTCATGTTCAGACAATGGATTCAGTGTGATTTAAAACCATAAGGAATGTGTACAATACTGTAGTTAAACAAAGTGTTAACCTATAATTTACATCAGTCTTGTTTCAGTCTTTTCTCTTTTATTCTCAACATTGTTAGCTGTGCTACCAGTGTTCCCAGCAATCAGGATCAGGTGCATTTAAATTGGTTTCACTCCCCCGTCTTGTGTAAAACCTTCAAAGGTGAGCTGTGAAACAACCTACTAGCGAAACACGATTTCTATTCCAATAACATCCTCATCAGTGTTTAAACCAGAGAAGGCACATGCACATCAAATGAGTGTGCCTATCACCCAGTTGCTGGCTAATGAGCTACCTAATTTAATTCATTACCGTGCCATACAAGGGTTTGACTAATGAGTGACCCTTTGCTGAATACAAACCCTGCATCTGATAGTAGCTGTGTAGGATGGGAGGAGTGAGATGGCTCTCTGTTCTTGAGCTACAAAATCAGTTGTGTTTTTAGAGAGAGAGAGAGATAAGAACAATAGGTGCAGACTATTACATTACATTTATAAAGATGTACAGTATAGTTTGAAATAACATCTATACCTTTCTACTGTCAAAGTACACTCACTTACAGCTGTGCACTGTCAGTGACATCGCTAATATATAATTGCACTAAAAACAGTTATTTTCAGGGGGTTTTTATGTCTAAAAATATACCTAGTTGTACGTTTTCTGCCTTTTTAAATTTTAAAAATGAAATGGGGGGTGGAAAATAAAACAGGAGAAAGGAAGAGCAAAATAGCAGGGACCCCTCCTTTTGGACAGACAGTGTTGCATACAGAGGGGAGAAAAGGAGATACAGTTTCACATGAATTAAATACAATACATAGAATTTCACCTAAATATTACATATAGTAAGTTGAAGAGTTTCAGGAAAAGTGTAAGAAGTGTTTGGACTAAAAAAAACCAAGGGTTGTCAAGAGCAGTTAGGACCTTGACCTCGAAATGAGGATGTTTTAGGGTCAAGGTACCCGAGAGACCTGGAAAGACGGCAGACACACAAGAGGCAGAACTTAAAGAGACCAGATCTGAAGGACAAGTTGTAGTAAACTTCAGACAGTACACAATGCATGAACAACTATAAACAAAGCCAAAGCAAACACCTCAAGGTTTTCATGCGTCCGCCCAAACCCTAGGACGGGGGACTTGACCCAAAACTGTTTGGGTCCACGTTTTATATAGTCAATCAAATATGGGACAGGTCCCATTTTTAATCTACCATTAGTCCTAGGTCTGTTAACATTATGCATAACACGCCAACAAATTAGTAATGCTAACATAGCAGAGCTGAATCTGAAATAAAGAGTGGATTAGCAATACCATGTCATGTACAATTGTCTTGGCAAGACGGATGGATCTTTGCATCATATTAGGTAAGGTAACAACTTGTAAATTACCACGAGGACGTTTTTTAAAAGAAAGAAGGGATGGTCGAATAAATTAAGAGGAGATGCGAGTGAACCTGCTATGTTCAGAATGCAGAGAAAAAGCAGGCTTTTGAACATAGTTTTACTAACATTATAAAGTCTAAACTGTTTAGTTATATGTCTTGATTAAAGTACATTTAAAAATGTTGGTTATTATTTTACTATTCAGTTCACAAATAGGAATAACTTAACATTACAAAAGAAGATAGAGCTGCTGGCCCAAATCGTAACCCTTCATAGAAAGACCCCTGAAAAGAGAGGGACACGGCGCCTCCCTTTTTTTCTGTCTTTTTCATTTCTCCCTCTGTGAGACCAAATATTGAAAGAGAGCCCTTTCTTTATTGAGAGGGACTTTTTTTAGTCAGTCAAACCTGTTGTATAGGTGACAAGAGAAGAGGAACACATTCATCCACAGCCTCATGTGCACTTTTTACATGTCTCTGGTCTCTATCTCTCTCTGCAAGCACAGAGGCCTGGAAAAAGTCCATTAAGGCCTATCTTAATGAAGAGGGACAGGACACAATGGCACCCTCTGAGAGGTGAGTGGTGATCAGAGAGGTAAATGAGGAGTCCAACTTGTCCACTCATTCCCCAGTGGACAAGACAAGGCTATGGACTTAAGCCTGTGCCGATACAGCAGGACACGGTAATGAATGGAAAGCCAGTACTGCTGGAGCCATCAACTCACCAATCTCTCATCAGCACTGCTCCCACCGGTGTTTCATTAATATACTCCCCCATCTCTTCCCATGGCTTTGTCTGAGGTGTCTGTCCATGCCACAATAGCGATTGTTCACTCTGAAGAAGGGAGTTAGAGCTTCTTGAAGGGGAGAATAATGAGTAATTATGTGGTTTAACTGACCTCCACTAAAGATGAGGTTTTCCTAAGTTCTTACTGACAACAAGCCTGTCAATAAGATAAAAGGCGTGCATCATCAAACATGTTTAGCCGCGCGGCGAAACATCAGTTTATATACTTCCTATAGCTGGTGCTTGCTTGTTAAAAAAATATGTGAACACAGTTAAAGTTAAAGCATTTTTAAGACAAAATAGGAAGTGTAACAGATAGATACCAAGTTCCAAGATGGGTTGACATTTGGCAGTTGCTCATCCAGTGATTGCCATTGATGGGGAAAAATGTATATCTGTCAGCATGGGATTTTTTATTTATTTATTTTTTTTGGTTGCTGTTGCAGTATTGCAGCCAGACACTGGGATTGGCAGCAAGGCTGATTGTGGCAGATTAAGCATTCTTTAAGTCCTAATAATATGCCACTTGGAGCCATTGGTACATTAATGATGCCTTCACAGATGAGCAAGCTATCCATGCCATAGGTACTAACAGACCCCTATACACCCCCTGTTCCAACTTTTTTTTTGGAATGTGTTGCAGGCATCAAATTCACTTACAAGACATTTATCAGTTTGGACAATATATATCTTGACTTAGTACTATATTCAGTTCAGTACAGGTCAAAAATCAGAGACCATTTGCACAATATTTAGAATTACACATTCACACTTTTGTTTTATCAGACCTCACTTCTCCTTAAAGCCCACCCCAGTGCATTGTTTGCCATGAATGGCCTTCCGATAAGAAATGCTGACAGATTGGACATCCTGCCCCCCCCCCCCCCCCTCGTTGGCACCATGCCTGGGAGAAGTGCCACCTCCCTCCCAAGACGCTGTGCCAGGATTGTAAGCCTGCTCAGAGAAAAGAGAAGTTATTTAGTGGAGGGGGATGTTCCCATTAGGGTGATGAATGGCCTAATTACTGGAAGTAAACAGTCTCTGGGAGATGAAAGACGAACCGGGGTCCACCAGGAGGGATGAGTCGCTGTAATACAGGCTCCATCCAGCTTGGATTAAGGAGGGATGCACAGCTTGATTATGTGTGTTTGTGCATACACATATTTCTTGCAGTTTCTTAATCCTAGTTGCTTTTCGTGTAGGTTATATCATGAGCAAAACTTTCTAGCATGCATTTCGTTGTTCCACCAAGTTTAAGGCATTTAAGTTCACATACTGAGCATTATGTGACTGTTCAATATCAACCCAGAGACAACACGTCTCACATGTCAAAATCTTTGACGGTATTAAGCAGATGCTGATATCTATTCTATACTCTATTGCTCCAGTTTGGCTTTCTGCTTTCCTGACAATGAATGTCCAATCACTGTGTTGAATGTCCAATCACTGCATTGAGCATGCAGTGCAAAATTACATATTTGATGTGAGCGTTGTGTCAGGTAGTGTTACTGCTTGTAATTTTAAAAACCCAGAAATGTAGTTTTCTGAAGTCCAGAGGGTTTTTGCATCTTATTTACCAAAGGGCTTTCAGTTATGTCAGAAAAAAAAGTCTGTGGTGGTCATGTCTAAGAATTAAATTTTTATGTTGTATGACAAATTAAAGAATAAAAATCAAGAACTATGGAAATGTGACCAAAGATCCTAAGATTTTTAGGAATACTTGGCATGCTTCTCACCCATGGCCATACTTTTTTGGACAAATACAAATTACAAATCTATCCTGAAAAAGATCCCTGTGACCATAAAGACACCTACACACAGACCATCACATAAACCACCATTAACTCAGTCAATGTCCCTTGTACACTGCTGCCTCGCTGTCTCATGTCCAGACTGAGCTATTCAGCATTTTTTATGATCGATTACACAGTTAGTCAGGGGGAACCACTGGGCCTTTGGGGACCAGCAAATACACTAGACACACACACTCACACTACCATTCTGCAGCACATGTTTAAAAGCCTCCTTTAACCTTGATCACGAACGATGAAGAACATGACACCTAATAAGTGTTTTCATTGTCCATTGTCCCTGTAAATACATAAATCTTCCCCAGCTTGTACAGTAAAGGGTACGGTACAGAGCAACGAACATGTGTGTGCGAGAGGGCACTGATGAAACACCATGTGAGAGAGACGGGCTCGCTACTGCACTCCAGCTGGTATCAGCCTACTATAACGGTCAATAACACAAGATGAAACAAATAAAACAATGCAGTACAAAAACACATCAGGCAATTTATTTTCCCAATTTGTAAATGGAAAAAGCTAAATCCATCTGCCTCCCTTAGGGGTGTGTTGCTGAGGCGGCATACAATGTGATGCAGATATGGATGTGTGTGTGTCTAAGTGTACGTGCATCATATGTCCTTGGGTGAAAATGGCAAGAGGTCAAAAGGTTACAGAAGTGCAGAGCCATGTAAGTGAGAGGTGGAGCTAATCTTTGACACTGGCTGCATCTCAGCCCCCCCCCCCGACTCCATTGTTGCCATTCTTGGAAGGGAGAAACGGGGGAGACAGGGACGCCAGCTGCCATAAGAGGCAGTGCCAGGGCAGACGGGAAATCAGCAGGCGGCATTTTGGGATAGTGCCGGTAAAGTACAAACACAGTAAGGTGGGCAAGACTTGGTATTCCCCCCCCCTACACACTCCCTCTTCAGCCCAGCTCCCCCTACCTTCCCAGTCTCACCCACCTCCTCACAGTATGGCCTGTTTCATCCTGTAGGAGGGTCTATATCATGATTTATTTTTTTTTTTTGTTCCCTCTTTTGTCAAACCCTATTTATCCAGCTTTTTTCTCCAACTATCTCCCGTATCACTCACAAGAGAGAACGCCATTTCTGTTACAATTTCCCTGGCAGTTTTTTGTTCCTGTACGCTTAAAACACAACACACAGTGGTGCCATTCAGGTCTTGATAGTTAGACAAAATCATCCGGGAACTAAAATAGTGACAGCAAGACCGTGAGGGTGAGATAGTCCCAGTGAGCCCTTTCCTCATTGCATATTCCTTGTGACAGAGTTCCCTTTGGGTGGGAAATTAGTTCTACACTCTGAAACAAAAATGCTCAGCCGACACAAGCCTGAGGGGACGGTTCACATGAGTATACAACACAATGCTCACACAGACAGCACACACTCCATACAATGTTGGGATGGCTTGTTACAGACTTTATCCGTTTTCTCGTTCTCTCCTTCTTTTCCGTGTGAAGAAGAAGCTCTCCTTCCTCATCCTTTCCCACTGAGGAATCTGTTTATTTCAACAAGCCCCCTTCTTCACTCGATGCCCTGAAGTGTGGATCACAGGAGATGAAAAGGCTTAGGCAAGTAAAGCTCTCTTCTTTCCCTCACCGCACATTTCTGGTAGTTATTCATTCATGACAAAACCCATTCACGCTCTGACAGCCTATGTCCCCACTGATGTATGGTGTCGTCTCCCGCCACGGTCCCCGCAATGTGCACCGGAGTCCCTACTGCCTTGCACTCACCCACCCCCCACCACCCACCCATCCCAGTTCTGTCCTGAATATCGCTTTTGCTCGGGCAGGATATGACGTTGGGTTTGGGGGTTTATTCATACATATGACGGCTTTGATGCATGACAGAAAAATACGCTGATGGGGGTGAGCGCCAAGAAATCTGTTTAAGATCACACATCTGAGAGCGATGTCCCTGCCGCGTGAATGTGAATGAAGGAAAGAATTTAATGCTATTGCCTGAACTCCCCCCCCCTCTCTCTCCCTCTGTTATTTATTCACATTTCATTCAGTGAGCACACAACCCCCACGGTTTCTCTGTCAGACCTGGCAAATGCAGAGTGAGGGCGGCTACAGATGAATATGATTGCCCTCTCTGTCTTTCCCCGATGCCTGGGTGCAAGGAAATCAGAGTTGTTTGTAATGCTGTTTGGGATGGTAAGGGTCAACTTGTAAATCAACCTGTTTTTTTTTGCCCTCAGAATTCATTAGCATACAGAGCAGCGAAACATGAGTCTGCTCCCTAGAGGACAGGCTGCTCCCTGCACTGGCATGATAGTGCGTAAAAACTTCACACGCTGTTAGCAGCACAATTGCTTTACATGAAACACACTTGTATCATAGAGGTAAGAAAAGCGTAATCCTTTAAAGCTGCAAATCTATCGTTTAAGTGAATGTTACAGACACTTGACTGAGGGTGTGACCCACCCCCATTTGCAACAGTCTTATAAACTTTTTATGAAATTTGCAGGAATTCTGAGTAAATTTAGTCAAACTAAATCACTGAAGTTATACTTGAGTATAGTGCCTTCCAGTAGAGACGGTCTGTTTGTCTTACAAAAGCTGTCTTTTAAGCATAACCTAACCGTTAGTTTGGAATTAAAGTGTCACGGTTCATTGATTGTCATTTTGCACCACAGGCTTTTGCAATTAAATGTATGTTGTAGTCCCTTCATGCACTCTTCATTACATAATGTCAGTCTAGACTTCCATGTCATTTATTTATGGTGGAAGTGAGGAGGATGAGTCCAAGAGCCTCACAGCCTGAGGAAAAGCTTCTCTCCAGTCTGGTGGTACTGCAGAAGATACTTCTGTATCGCTTCTCAGACGGCAACCTGATGAACAAGCTGTCGTAGGTATTGTCTTTTCATGTCCTTTGGGCTTTCAGCAGGCCCCTCATCTCACCAATATCACTATAGCACGGTAAATGGGTACAAATGATGTTCTGGGCGGTTTTAATCACCTGCTGCAGAGCCCTCCTGTCCTGGGCCGTTCACATCCCATGCCAATCTTTAATGTTTCCAGGCAAGATGCTCTCTATTACTCCCCGGTAAAAGTAATCAAGAACTTGGCACAGGAATTTCAACCTTTTTAAGTTTCCTAAAGAAATGCTGTCATTTCATTTTTTTTTCATTTTACCAGACTGGAGATGTGTGATGTTAATGACAGGTTCTCTGTGATGCTGATTCTCAAGAACCTAAAACTGTTGACTCATTGCTCCTCAGCTCCACTGATGTAGACAGGAGTGTGTGTATTTACCTCCTTTTTACAAAACTCAATGATCAGCTCTTTGGTTCTGCTGACACTGAGCGGTAGGTTGTTCTTTGTGTAAGATTAAGGTTTAACTTTTGACATAAAGTTGACGCCATCACTCACAGTTGATCATTTCTAGGTTTAAGTAAGCGACCTGAGCCTATTTACATCCATTTTCTGTAACCACACATCCTTATCAGAGTCATGAGGGGCTGGAGCCTATCCCAGCTGACTTGGGTGAGAGGCAGAGTACACCCTGGATAAGTTGCCAGTTCACTACAGGGCACTGAAGACACAAAGAAAGGCAAATACATCCCCTCATCTTCCAAATTCTTATCTCATCTACCTGTTTGTAGTGTTATATCAACCATGAAATAGCATCAAGTAACTAAGTGCTTTTACATCTGTACTGTACCTTAAAGCTTCACTAATCAAGCATGCAGTTTCCCCTGAGCTTTAAAAATTGTTTTGTTTTTATGGCCGGCAACTTTACTTAGAGCCATAAAGTGTTGCGTACTTACCCGGAGCGCAAATTTGCTGTATTGAATGTTTATTTTTGTGGTTATGTTTTGGTGTTTTAATGTGTCTGTGTATTTATATGAGGCTTTGTACAGACTGTGCCAACAATTTTCCTCATAAGGACAATAGTATCTAGTATCTACCTAGCTAGCTATACAAACTTACATATATCAATGTAGCATGATATGATTATTATTATTATTTTAGGGTAGAAAAGTTGCAAAATGTTGCTTTAACATACATGTAGCTGTCACATTAGCTGATAGTTGACAGGTGAGTTTAGGCTAGTTAAACAATACGAGTTAGCTTGGGGTTCAGGTATGAGTATGAATGTATCCCCTTGACCTTTTTAAATCCTTATTTTTATTTTACTTATGTTGACAGGGTGGTGCTAGATTATTCCTATTATTCTGTTGTATTTTTATTCAAATAACTAGCATAATCTTTCTAAGCACAACCCTTGTGTCAAGCCTACTTGTGTGTAGAAGAGAAACATGATTTGGCAAAGGAAAACCGTCTGCACATGTGAGTCTATTCTAAGCTTTGCATCTCCTATCAAGAATTGGCTGGTACCCTTCTTCACACTCCCACTGACTCTATTGTGAAGCTTCTTTCAACTATTACATTACCCCATTGGTTTGGTTGAAAAGGATTACAGATCAGTTGGTTTCGATTTCAGTGTAATATTGACTGAAATGTCTGGCATTTCAGTTTACAGTCAGCAGCCAAGAAAACATGAAAAGTATTTAGAAAGCGAACATTAGCAACTATTTCAACTATGAACAAGTACAGTATGGAGATGGGTCCAATATAGGTGTGAAAATATCCCTGTTGTCAAACTTAAGCTTAATGCCAAAATAAGTATTAGGAAAGCTCAACAGGAAACACAAACTGGTTGGAATGAGCCTACAGCGGTGACAGATGGTTATTGTCAACATCAACAAAATTGTTTTGTTCTCAAAGAAACTGAAGAGAAAATATAATTTTCTTACTTTTCTTGTCTTGCAAGTACCTTAATCCAAGCAATTGTTGGATTATTACTGCTTATTTATTTGTTTTAAAATGTGTCTGTTGTAAATCCTACCTCGTGAATCATTCATATTTTCCCCTAAGGAAATTATGTATTTTACTCTGATAGTAACATGTGACAGTCTGATCATTTAATATAATAGTCTAGACTTGCAGAATAAAATGCAGTAAGAAAGTCAGTCTGTCAGGCAGCTGATTCTTCAAGAACACAATTATGTATTTCTCTCAAGCTGGAAACTATACTTTTAAACTTGGCCGCTCCATTTGTGCATGTTCGATACGTTTCTCATCTTGACTCACTCTCAACCTGGCACTTGAAAAAAAACACAATTCTTCATTCATATTAGTGCCAGAAAGGCAACTGCTTACTGAACCCTCACAAAATAGTTTGGCTAAGAGGATTTGACTAATATCTCATTAGCTTAAAGGCAACAGCTCATTCTTCCCTCGCTTTTATTTGGACAGCACAGCTCTGGATTAACACTCTCTAAATAACAAATGCCACCAAGCCAATTTATTTGGCTTTGTTCGCTTTAATTCAATTTCCGTTACCCCCTCAAAACACCCTGGGATTGTTTTTTTATTAGGGGTGTAAAAAAAACCCTGCAGGGTTCAGGATAGAGCATGAGGTTGACAACGGTTTTGTGAAAGAATCAAAGTGACGGAGAGACCACGGTATCAGTACAGTACCAGCTCCTGCTACTGTAATGCATTACATGCCATGCTGAGACACAAGCTAACAAACGCTGTCATACTGTTTGGTAAGCTCTACAAAAGAAGGGAACACCATGCTTTTGTATGGATTTTTAAATAATCACAACAAGACATAATAAAAAGAGCCCTTCTCTATTCACAGACACGTCCTGTCTGCTGATTTGTGTGGGGAGTTACTGTCTGCTCTGCTTTGCTCCGCTGAATTCAGCTTCTCCGCTCAAGCTGCTGCCTTTTCCTCATTCCCTTCATTCCATCCCTTTATCTTTAACAGCAATAGGTTTGCACTAATGGAGCTTCAAGAGGACATATAAGCACACAAGCTTGATATTTTGGACATCTTTTTCTTTGAGTGAATCACCCACTTGTACGAGTTTGTGCCAGTAGACATGTTTTATGAATACTGTGCATGCTTGTGTCTGCCACACAGCACAGTGAGGGTTCTTCAGATTTAATACCACAGGAAAGACCTTTTATGATCCCTGTCAGCTGGGATGTAAGAAGGGTTCAGGTCTGTTCATATATAGTCCTGACAAAAAGATCAGTTGTGTACATCTCCTGTGTGAGCACAGACTGTATATTTATGTATCTCCTCCTAAGTAATTCTCTAACATGAACTTGTATGTCACTTTGGAGTTAAGCATCCAACATGATTTCTCTCTGTATCACTGTGCCAGACAGGCAAAGTGGGCCAGCACTAACATTTCAGAGCATTTCAGCATGCAGTACCTACACCCTGGGGCAGCTGCAAGAGCTCACGCCAGCACATTGTCATCCCCCTTAGCCTTTTTCTAGTCAGAGACATTTGCTACGCTGCCACTTTTTCCCTCTCGCTGCTTTTTGCTCGTGTCTGACACATCCTTGTTGTTCATTTCTTATACATGCCATCTTCCCCCAGCTGCTGTAGCTCTTCCCAGCCAGTCGGGCCTATTAAATTGGTGTTTACTGGTAGCAGAGATTGTGTTCCAGTCTCAAGCAGGGCCACCCACAAACACTCCATCGAACTGAATAACATGTGGTCGTGACATTACACACGCAGTACTCCTGGGGGCCCGCAGAGCCAATGAGGTTCAAGTGAGAGGTGAGGTTGGCGTGGTGATGGGATTGAGTGGGTGTTCAGTGAGGTAATACTCTGTAAGGTAACACCACAAGAGTGTTGACTTCTACTGGAAACACATACTAAAAATAGTGAGATGCATCCTTTATGAAACACAGTTCAGGAGTTCACAAGAGAGAGCACTGAATTTATATCCAGGAAATACCGGACTTCTCATAACACTCTGCAACATGACTCATGCCACTTATGCTGACTTGAATCAACTCCTTGTGTGGCAAGTAAATGAAAAAATACATGTGTACCAGCAACACTATAAATTAGTATAGACCTAACCACATATTAGTATGAAAAGATGAAATGAAAAGATTTCCACTAGGGTTGTACAATTCTGTGAAATTTCAAAGTTGGAAACTTTCCATGGAAATTAATTGGAATTTATGGAAATAAACAGGAATAAACTGGAAATCTACAAAATTGAAGTTTGGCCCTACTTAAATATAGTTGAGAAAAAGATGTTTTAGCATAATATTGACTAAAACAACCCATACATTTCTATAATTCCTGTGAAAAGTTTCCAATTTTGAATATTTATCAAATTTGCCAGCTTAACTTCCCATGGAAAGTTTCTGGAAATTTACCCCCAAACTGTCCACTCCTTTGCAACCCTAATTTCCACTAACTGCTGCTGTTTGATCGCCAGTAGATTTAACATCTACCTTTTGTAGCTACATAACAAGCAGCTCTCGGGCCAAATGGAGCACAGCCATAGAAACGCTGCTTCGCTGGCCAGCATGGCCTACAAAAGCCTGCAGCATTGCACCACTAGTTGCATTTATCTTTTTTAAGTAGATAATTGAATTATTAGTCAGCAAAAATTCATCATATACTGTATGTTTTGGTTTATTTTTAACCACCTATTGAGAAAAACGTCAAACATCCGGTGGAACCTCTTAACAATGATCGTACTTTTTTTTTTCCTCCCCTATGATCTCCTTTTTTCGTCATCATGCAGGTCTTGTTAACAGGATTTCTTTGTAGGGTTGTCTCCATCTAATTAGCAAACATGTCAGCTTGCTTAGCTGTTCACACGTCAAGGTACTACATTTACATGTGGGGCTACATGAAAACATCCCATTACGTCTGTATACGTCTGCCAGCAGCCCAGTACTCCAGGACCCTGGTGGAGCTGAGGTGCACTCTACAAGCTAATGGGCCTTTTTTGTTTACCCTATTTGGTTGGCAGGCATTTCCTGGGTAATTGTCCCTGCTAATCATTTGTTGGCTGCTTGGCAAAAGAGAGCTCTTAAAGCATATGAATTCACAATGCTGCTGCTGTTGAACAAAGCAAGAGAGCAAAAAGACAATCCATTTTTACACAGAAAAATAACACTTTGTGCGAGTTTTTTTTTGTTTGTTAGTTGTTTTGATTTTTATTCCACTATCTTTACTTGGTCATTATCTAAGCATCTGCTCAGACTTCTACCAGAGAAACATCCTCAGAACATTTTCTCTCTTGCTGTTATAGATGACATATACTTTGGTTTACATCATTACAGCAAAATGGCATGCTTATTTCCTAATCCCCCACCCTCCTCCCCTTCCGCCAACTCCACACATCCTGCACCAAAAGTGCTTGCACATCCAATTTACAGACATACCTTGTTTCCACGCACTAGCTCCTCTCCAAAAATACATGTATCTCTGATATCTGTACCCAAGTGTCAGCTGCCGAAATGAGTTTTGCACTTCCACAATAAAAAATTGTCAAAAGGCTAAGGCATTTTTTCAACTTGGAGTGAGTGGAGCTTTAATGTGCCTGCAAATGAGCTCACAAATCTCTTAGGCCACAGTACTGCATCTTTGAGATAGCAGAGAAATGGTTTCTGTATGCGAATATTTCTGAGTCTATGTGTGTGTGTGTGTGTGTATGAATGCGTTGTATGCATATGCAGTGTGTGTTTCCAGGGTGTAGAGACCTAAAATGTAACTAACTATCTGTGTGATGTATTATAAGTTGAATCCTTTGGGCCTATAGCCGATTACATCCAACAACTAGCAGCATCTTTGACCATATTTCAAAATTAATATTATTTGATTTGGCTTTTTTCATAACAGTTCTCTGAGGTAGTGTGTCTCTGCAGGTTTGCTTTTAACTCACTTAAACTTCTTTCATAGTGAAGGGTGGCAAGGGAAATTAAATAATGGGCTTGGCAGTGTGCAAAGTGAAGGGATAATGACGGAGACACTAGCAGGAGTACCTTTCTCTACCTTTCTTCCTCTACCAGGTCTTTTTAACCACTTCACATCTACGCTCTCCTGCCTCTCCTCAGTGCATGAAAAATGCAGCTGAGCTGATGAATATAAAAGAGGGCTCCTTTCTGAGCCATTTTTTTTCACTCTTTTGTTTAATTCCCCCCTTTTTTTTTGCCACAGCTCCTAATCATGGCCCCCCATTTCCACTAGCAAATGACTGGAAAAAAGCAGCTCATTTCTTCAAAGCCCCATGCATAGCCAACATTTTGAAATATTAATAAAGGTTCATTTTAAATAGAGGATGAGGTCGTTTTTGCTTTTCTTGCAACAGCTTTCAAAATCCCCTTCCTATTTGTGTTCTTGCGTGAAGCAGCAAAAGGGGATATCTTCAGAGATTGGATCGTGGGCCAACTGCAGATTTTGCTAATAATCTTCTCAGCTTGATTAATATTATAGCTGTGGACAGGCAGGACTGTGTGCCAAGATGGAGGAGACAGCTGAGGTGACTCCTGGATTTCTCTTCAAAAAGACAAAAAGAGAGGTAGAGAGTACAGCTGTCCTGTTTTCACTCGTTCCCATTATCCCCCTACTCATCTTTTCATCTTCCTCTGTGTGGCAGGTGGTTGAGAGAGAAACAAGCGTTTCTAACAGAGCATTCAGAGAATAACCAGTGCAGCAGAAAGTGGCAATTAACATAAAAATACCGTCTTCAGCCGCGCCTTGAAAAAGAGACTCAGCAGCAAAGCTATGCTGACTAACACCCTAAGTTGCGGTCTTTATGTGTGTGCGCGTGTTTACCAAAAAAAAAAAAAAGTTCATTATCTCTCTTGTTCCAGTGATGAGGACACTCTTCTTTAGTCCGTCTCTCACCTTTCTTCCCGCAGCCACCTTATCTTAGTTTTACTCTTTTTGAAAAGCACACCCACAGTCCAAAGAAAACTTAAATAAGGAAAGGAAAAGCTTTTAACACTGGGTGTATAACACACTTCCTCTGTTATCTAATTACCTTCTGAAAGGCTATCTTAATGTGGGTGCAGGTATAACTTTCTCAACAATTATAGAAACCTGAAATTGCTTGGATAATTCAGATATCATTGAGGAGTTTCCAGTGGTTTCCACTCAACGAGACCAAATTTTGTTTTCTTACTGAGGTCATTAAAGACAATCCTCATCCAAAAATATCGATGAACAGTCACTGGTTGTTTAATTAACCCACTGAGGAACTCGGTGGTCTTCACAGTCGTCTGGTGAGCAGTGCTTGATAACAGGTTTTTTTTTCTTGCATACAAGATTCTTCCATTCATTGTGTTGCCATTTCAGAGGAGCTGTTCCACACTACATGGCAGGAATGTGCTTTGCGGGAGGTTTTTAACCCTTTTTTAAAATTTTATTATTTCATGGTCTTGTTTCTCATTTAGCCCAGATAAATACAAAAACAACCCCAAAAGAACATGTTAATGTTGAAATGAGCTCCTAGCTGATTTATTTATAGACATTTATTAACGTAATAGTGCCTTTGTAATGCAGTGCCTCAGGCAACGGATTAAGTTATTGCTTACCAGGGACACTTGTCAAAAAATTCAAGCAAGTCTGATCAGAAAATAGAAAAATCCTAATATGACAAGATCACAAATTCTAGTGGCCTGTCAGAAAATACAAACTTGTGTGAAAAATTAGTAAGGGTCTTGATGAAAGTGACTAGAAAGTTCCAGATAGTGTGGCTGACCACCTGGGTTTAAGGGAACCTTTGTCCCACATTATAGTGTTTAAAATAAGAAAGAACTAATCTAACTTGGCAAAGATCAGGTCGTCATGCTTTGCCATATCCAACTGACTCTTTGCAAAATGTCCATAGGGACTGCTAATTCAGCTCTATGGAAACATCCACTGTAAAGCAAAACCGTATACAGACCCTCTGTCTTTTCTCCAATGCATGCTAGGATGGCTCCCTTCCCTTTCCTGCTGTCGAGTGGGTGGTTTGATGAATAGTGATTGTGAGTAAACGAATAAATGAGCATACATGCATATATTTAAAAAAATATATATACATGCATGCTATACATCAACGCCTGTATAGATTCAGTTCTATTTGCATTAATCATCACAAAGTGAAGTTGGTGGAAATTGTTTCCAGTACAGTATACACACATGCACAGATATTATACTGTATACACACACTGGACCAGACTGGGTTTGGCTGCTGTCAGATGTCATTGTTGAGGAGCTCTGTCGAGAACAGCCAGACGATGAAGCCTGATTGACAAGCATCGTCAATACAGCTCTTTTTAATCTTATCAAGCTGAGATTTTTTTCTGTCATTAAAAATTGACTCTGAAGCAGCTGTCTCTCCACCTTTGTTTGCTTAAAATGCATGCATCTGCATGAGCACAAACTTACCAAACAAAGCCCAGAGCTATTATTTATTGAATTGCATTCTGTCTATGGGTACTGTAATTGATAAATTAATTGATGCTTCTTTTTGTGGGGTGTCATAGGAGTTTGGAAAAACAGTTCAAAAGTTCAAACTGAAATCATCAGTGGCTGAATTAACAAACAAGATGTTCGGGGGCAAAAATGGGACTATGATCCTCCGCTGGTCTGTTGATTTTCTTTGGGGGTCTTAGGGGATTGTTGGGCTGTATGTTTCAGGAGCAAGGATTGTCCAATATTGCCATGTTTAAAGTTCCCTAACCTACTTAACTAAATATACTGTGAATGCCTTCCAAAATGATCCATATGAGCATGTTGAGTGCCTTCCAAAACCACAAATGACCGTTACAAAAATGATTCCTCTGAGAAAGGCGACAGAAAAAGAGCAAGTGGTGTGTTCACTGTGCAGTCAAACAAGCTCACGCTGTTTTTAATACAAGAGGAAGGTCGGGAGTTTTGCACGCAACAGCATGACACAGCAAAAGGAGTTAGTTGTTTACCTTGATGACGTGATCGTTCTCACGAATCAGAGCCTCCTGATCCAACAGCTGTACCCTCTTCTTCTATTTCTTCCAATATTTAAAACCGATAACAATAACCCTGTCTTGTTTCATAGATAAATACTTTGCATTGCGGGTGGCTGCTTCACAATAAAAGCTACCCCATGGTTGGCCAGTTCAATGTTTTTTATATGAAGCAGTGAGAATTTTTCAATTTGCATTAACAGTGACTTAGTGTAGCCCAGACGCAACTGTAGGGGAACAGTAAATAAACAAGGACACTGACACGAAATGTAGATTAATTGTGGAATTACTAACAGTAAAGTTGGAGCACTGTAATCAATGGTACAAGGAAAGGTGGAATCGGCCAGAAGTAATAAAAACTGCTGTAGAGGGAAGGCGAACAGAATGAAATTAATGGCTGTTAGAAGGTTATAAAGTTATAAGAAGGATCAGAAATGAAGTTTGAAATAATCTTCTCTACCTGAGCGACTTGATTTTGGTCAGAGCTAAGGTGCTATTTGAAACAGCGGTTGAAGACCCCCCCCATTTAATGTAAAATGTTTAGAACAGCCTTAGAAAGCCAAATGAAATGTGATCTTATAATATGCAGCAAAGTCAATTATGCTAATTTTCTATTTGTGACTAGTCAAAATTATTTAAAATGTGTGAGATTTCTGTTTCACCTAACTAAAGTGGAGGCAGTGTGTAATAGATGCCAGTGCACTGCATAGACAGGATGATTTCCTATTTTTTTTTCAGTAATTAGTTACTAACAGACGATGAAGAAGTGTTGACACAAGATAATATTATTAGGTGGCTATCAATTGTTGTAAAAAAGGTACACGGAATAGGATGGTGACAAGCTGAGATCATAGTTTTATTCTAGCAGTCTGCCTCCCATTAAGCATTCATCATATGTTTACTAAATATGGCTATGGGTAGTAGCATTATCCCGTTCTCATCACTGTCACAACAGGTAGATGGATGATGAGAGGCGCTCATAATTGTCAATTAATTCAATCATCTGTGGCGGACACCCGGAGCTGACTTGTGGAACGAGGCACAACTGAGACTGATGTTTTCAGACATCTTTCTACTTTTTTTTTTTTTTTAATCGCTTTTTTCAGATACCATTGATACATTGTGAATATTTAAATTGTTTATTAATTGCTTGTGTGTGTGTGTGTATATGTCAATGTGGTGGATCTGGTTTCCATTCACACATGCGCCTTTAGGAGTTTCCATATAGAAGTCTGCATCTTTTAGAAATCCTTTAGCCATCTTCAACTCCTCAGAAGTAACTGGTGTCACCTACATATACTCATATGTGTATGTTTCTGGATATTCCAGGCTAATGAATGATTGGGAATTACTCTAAAGGCTAATGGATCTCTTTTAGATGATCAAGTAATGAAACTCAAATTATGTTTGAACAAGTGTGAGACTTGAAACAGATCCTGTCCACATCTGCATCTGTATGCCTCTCCATGTTTCATTGGCGAAGTTCACAATGAAAGGAAAAGCAGTGTTTGCTGAGTCATAGCAGATATGTTGAGCAATCTGACATTTAGCCATAGTTGTTTTTTTCCAATATTTTTTATATATACACTGGAAGGTCAACGTCCTTTACACAACTGCCACTAAACTCCTGTGACACAAGATGAGCTGCAATAGCTCCCCCTGCTGGATTTAAGGCACACTCAACACTGAACTAAATGAGTTTAGATTATAGCAGTGGTGATAGATTTAAAAGGAAAAAGCGGTAAAATCTGATCTGAAAGCAGTGTTCAATATAAGCAATGGATTCTGCCAAATAAACAAAAATCTAAATAAGGTCAATATTTTTTTTTTTAAATCCATTAATTCAAAACACATTAATTGTGATAAGAAAATATGGAAATGTTAGACCCATTTATATACCAAATTATAATATTTAAGCCCACACCAGGCACATTTACATGTCTGTAAATGCTAATAGCTGAATGAAACATGAATCGGAAATGACGTAATAGCTTCAGGTGTTTACATCAAGTGCGTATAGTCTAAGGACCTAAACTGCTGAACAGTTGTGTAGAGTGTACATGAAATGCTATTCCCTGAAAACAAAGCTATAGAACATTCAAGTGGTTATGAAGAGATCAGCATCTGTCCTCTCGCTCAGCTCTGGAGACTGGAACGACCTGCTTAACTGCTACCAGTGGTCGCCTCCCTGCCAGTGGAGGTGGGAATAGTCAGTATACAGGGAGCTTCATGATCACACTCAGCAGTGATCGGCTCCATTGAGCATTCCATTGAGCATCTGGCGGTCCATCATTACGCACTGCATTTGAAGTGCTACTATTTCACATAGTCTGCTGTGACTCCCACACAAGGGACAGTGGATGAGTTTTATGATTACAGAACCACAGCCATGCATCATTTGTTTAGGCTCCCAATACTACGGTACACAATCTGCCCGCTGTTATGTGTGTGATCGTGAATGGTATATATATATATATATATATATATATATATATATATATATATATATATATATATATATATATATGTGTGTGTGTGGGTGGTTTGAGTATTCATTTGCATGTCCTCTTGTGTATGTGTGTACGCCTGCAAACCAGCATCTGTCCGTTTGTTTTTAAGTGGCCTGCTATACCTGCATGCGTCTGCGCTTGTGTTTGGATAGATTTCCTTGTGTGTGAGTAAGCGTGCATGTCCGTTTGGTGATTTGCAGGTGTGTGCTACACTGTGCTTGTAGGAAACACAGGTAGACAGAGGGACGCTCTGCTGCGTTCACACTATGTGCGGCAGGGGTGCGGAAATGTCGTTCTTGGCAACATACATGTAACATGTGTGCCTGGTAGGTGGCTTTCGACACACCAATGGTATGTGCCAGTTAGTAGCACCAGGCACCCGTGTGGAGCCACGCCAACCTCCTTCCAACACCATGGGGCTCATTTAGGGCAGAGTAACAGCTACTGCTAGGTAGAAGTAAATGTCCTTCACCATTCCAAACAATATTTCCTGAGGTACTGTCAACCAAAGCAAGCAAAACCAGGAACACATTGCAGTTTATTATACTCGTTTCATTTCTGTATAAAACATCTTTGCAATGCCTTGAACTCTTTTGTATCCTGTGTGTGTGTGTGTTTTCTTGCTTCAGTTGAGTACTAAATGTTTAGTGAGGTACAACTCACCCGTGTTATACCAATGTATGCTTGTCCTTGTATCAGGATCCCTACGTGTCTCTATTTGTGTGCCGATATGTGTGTATGTGTGTTTCCTGGCCGCCAGTGGTGCATTGGGAGGCAAAGCAGTTTGGTTCTGTGCACGTACCGTGTTCTCATTACCACTAACAGCCTTGAGCCGGCCTCGTCATTAGAGGGAATCATTCTCAATCCAATCACCTATCGGTTACGCTACGCTACAGAGGCCCACAATCTGTCCTCATCCGATGGCTGAGATTTCTTTCTGATTTTCTCCTGAATCGCAAAGGACGAATAATGAGACAAGGAGAGAAACAGGAAGAGCAGAGAGAGAGAGAGAAAAAAATGAGACAGACTCATAAGTGTGGGTTTCTGATTGCTGCTGGTCAGTTTACAGCACAGGTGCCATTACACATCGTCATTCAGTGGCACGTATCTAAAGGATGCATACAACACACATGTATCCAACCTAAACAAAATAAGAATTTTTTTTATTTAATTGCCTGTAAAATGACATCAGCATTCTCTGATCTGACTTCCCTATCAGCACAATGACTTTGGTTTAAGGCACTGAAGCTATTTAGTTTATAACAGCATTGACTATCGGTAGGGGAAGCCAGTTTGCATACTTTATTGATCCATTCATCCATTACAACCTACTCCCTTTGCAGCACTGACAGTGAAGTCCTTGTGAAGTCAAAATCTTTGTTGAAGTTTTGAGATATCACTTTGTCTGTATTTTTGGGTATTCTCAACTCAAGGAAATGAGCAACTCTGATATTTTAAAGACAAAAAAGGGAGCTAGTTTTGCCTCTAATCAAATTCTTTCTTTTGATGCCACCTGAATTCGGTATCCGAGTCATTTACAGAGATTCCTGACGGAAAGATGACTTGTCTGACAGGCAGAGCACATCTGCTACTTACATTATTAGCTCCGTTAGCCGTGCAGCTTGGTTAGGTTAGCTGAATCAGCACTGGGATGCCAGGATCCTACCTCAGTAAGAAAACCACTTCAGTACTGTATTCATCAACCTTTCCTCTGTTGGTCCTGGATGCTGTGGTTGGTCCTGGTCCACGGTTCACTGGAAGCTCCCGCTCATACACATACAGTAACGCGCACTCAGCTCTATTGGCTGCTGTAAATGGCAATCAGCATCCATGACATGTCCTTCCCAGGGTGCTCATTTGCAAAATAAAGCAAGAAGCAAAAGGCCTTCTTTTAAATCAGTTCTTTGGAGACAGTCGGGTTTCCATCCAGCTACAACAACATACACAGCAACATACATAGACAGCAAAAAACTTGAGTACCAAAAGTAAATAACATATGTACTATGAATAACTTGTCGACATTCATACTGCCTAAAACAAACACTACACACAATTTGCTTATGTTTTCTTAATTTGCAGGACGTTGAGTTTTCAGGGTCACTGTAGGTTAACACTTTGTTGCCAAGCACTGCAGTCTTACAATAGTGCTGTTGAGCTTTAATGACCACACTACCAGATCCAATGGAATTTGTTTTCAGTACCGCATGGGAACAAGGCTCAGTTCACAACAACACAACATATAGACAGGCATCAATATAACATATCGCACAATTAATAATAATTCACAGGCTTTCTAGGTAGGCAGAGAAAGCTGCTGAAATGTTCAGAACATGTTGCATAAATGCAGGGACATATCCTGGATTTGGGAGGTAGAGTTCAGAATCGTATTGCAGCAGAAAAAAAACAAAAAACTGTTCTTGAAGCAGGATGTTTTGGTAGACATGGAGGCTTGTAGTGCCTCCCAGAGGGCAAAAGTTGAAACAGTTAGTGAACAGGGTGAGATGATCCGTATAATTATGAGCTTTTTTGATTAGGTGTTTGTTATATTGCGACTCGGTGGATGGAGCTGTGGATGATCTGTTGACTGTGTTACTGCTGCCCAGAGCAGCAAAAACATAGTGTGGAGTTGCATACCCTTCTCTGTTAATAATCAGTTTCTATAACCCACTCTTAGGAATTGATTGTATGAGAACATTAAACAAAAGATCGCAGTCTTAAAATGCTTAGTAATAAATTGTTAATAATTAGTTATCCCACATATTTACTATTGTATGTTGTCTTTCAAACTGCTCACTTTTCTATGTTCCCTGATTTTGTTACATCCTTCCCTGCTTTTCTATTCTCCCACCGGTCCTTCCCTGCATGTCTGTCTTCTTGTGGTGGTGGTGGTGGTGGCTGTGCAGGTAGGGAATATGAATTACCTGGCAGGCAGGCAGTGTTCTGCTTGGAAGACTGCTGTCAGCATGGTGAGGATGGATGAGGAGAGACAGGAGAGAGATGAGACTGACAGCTCCAGCCAGCCTTCATCCATCCATCCATCCGCCCACCCCTCCCTCTCACTCACCCTTCTACCGCGCCTCCCCTAAAATCCTTGGGCCTTTTCCCCCTGAGAGAAGGTACGAAGAGATCTTTGCCACCACTTCTCTGGCTAAAAATAGAATAGCGACACGATCATATCACATGGAACAACAAATTCTAACTATAACATACTAACTGAACCAAAACTGAAGAGATTTGTGAAGGAAAATGTAAAAATATTAAATGGAGTCAAATAGGCGTTCGCCTTTTTTTAGATTTGACAGAAGCAACAGTTGACACTTTCCTACCTTGTGCTATAACTGAAACTAAAATATGATCATACCAGTTATTAACTATTTATCAATCATTTTGCTACTTCAGTGGTTGAGATTTTAAGTTTTCTTTTCTGAGACTGTCAGGCATCGTGAACTACCACACAGTACGCTCTGCACTTTATTTAATTTCCTCAACACAAGAGTGGACATCAGTGCAGAAAGGATTTAAAGGGATCTTTGGACTTTGCATTAACAATACTAATGTACAGTTGTCAGCAGATTTGCTGGGCTGGAAAGCAGCTTAATGACGCAAACGTGTGCCAATATTAGTTGTTGATGCAACATTGTCGACATCAGTCTGTAACAGCATTGCATTTGCCAACTTTTTACAAAGATTCTGTGGTACTCTCATTGTGTCTGCTCTTGTTAGCCTTTATCACTTTCTGCAGACCCCAAAACAGACTCTGAACCTGCTCTGTTTACATCCCCAATCCACTCAGGGAGTGGGAAGATTTGGAGGAAACTAGTGGGGAATACAGTCGTTGCCGTGACAACACAGAAAAAAATGACATGTAGTTGGCATGTTTATTTTATTTATTTATTTTTTAAGATGACAATATATCCAGATACTGATACTGATCTAACTAATACAAGGTATGACTTTGAGGTGGCTGGTGACTACAGCTGTGCATTCTTTGCTTGATCTCCTACAGCTTTACAGAAAGAGGTTAATCCAGCTAATTCCTGGCACTTTTTTCTCTTTTAATTTGATACATCGCACTGCACTAAGCAACCTCAGCCTCGTTAGCCATCTGATTGGTCCTTGGGAGTGATAGAGAGAAAGAAAGGGTTGGTGATATGTAGTGGCTTTACCACTTTAATTGAAATGTGTGCTAATATGTTGGAGCAGGCAGATTTACACTCAGGTAGTGCTAACAGTGCAGCACAGCAGTAGAACAATATTTACTGTAGTTGACATATAAATGGGAGTAGTGTGCTGTGCTGCAATTGTCAGTTCTCCGTGATTTGATATTATATACCTGGTCATGCATGCTCTTTTCCTTTTTTTAAAAAAATAATAATAATTTTAGCCTTATTTTATTGTAACATTGTTCCTGTTTATTTGTTCCTTTTCCTGTTCTGTCTCTCTGTCCTCAGTGTGACTCTGGTGACGATAAGCTGAGGTATCAGGCGGAGCACCCATGCAGGGATCCATTAGGCAAAAACCAATTTCACACAGAGCCAATTTCATAAATATGGAGTATGGGCCCACCTTTAGCTGTGCTTGACTAGCTTTTGGAGGGATACACATAACCGTAAACAACGAGCCTGAGCACTCCTTTTAAACGATGGCTGGAGTGTGTGGCATGGACCTAAACACATTAAGTTATAATTTTAACAGTTTAATGAGGGACACGATGAATAACCCTTTCATTCAAAAACAACCCAAATGGAAGATATGTAATTAGTTAGAGAAATTTAGAACAGCCTAATAATACTGTCCATTCACTGTGTAAAATGTAAAAAAGCATTGCTTTAAGTTCATTCCCCATGTTTACTCTGGCTTTATTTAGTCTTTATTTGATTTCTGAGAGGCACCATACGAGTAGTATAATATTCAAAATCACACAGTACTTCACTGCCCATCCTTATCACCTCCTAACTACCCCAGCTACTCCATATCTATTCATTCATTCAGCTAATCCAAGCTGACATTGGGCAAGAGGCGTAAACATTCACGCTTATGGGTCCAATTTAATTTCACCAATTAACCTAGTATCTATCCAAACAAATCCTTGATCGAATAGTGTCTGCCATGCAAGACTTGTTTATCAGTTTGCATCGATCATTGTTCAACCCAGTGGTTTATTTTACAGACCTCTGTGGAAGTGCTGGGATGATGATGATGATTGTTATAGTTCATGTTTTAACGTTTGGGTCCAGTCACTTGGTCAGTACAGTCACCCACACATAAAGTATGTTATAGGTGCTCTAGATGTTACTGCTGTTGATGCTAACTACCAAGTTTCTCTGGAATCTCTGGAGTCATAATATACAGTGTTTCATTATACAGGGTTAATCAGCATTAATGGACAGTCAGAGTGCAATGCCACTGTCGTCAGTGTGGAGAGCTGTACGTGTATATTTGCGACAAGTAGTAGTATTGAAAACATGTTTCCATTTTAAGTAAAGGATCTGAATGCTTTCACCACCACTGCCTTTAAGCATTTTGGAATAAGGATTCACAATGTACCAATGAAGGAAGGATTTTTGCACAACACACACAACACAAGCCACTACAGTCTCTCAAGTGCTCACACACCAAGAAAATGCCCTTCATGTTTATTTTCTACAGTTCAGGACCTATTTTTCTCTAAAATGAGCTTCTGGGGTCACAGACGAATCAACATATCTCAGATTTTAGAAACTTAGGAATACAGAATGCCTGAATGCCTCTTTTAAGGCAGAGATGCTGCAACATCAAGGTGAGTTGAAACAATCGAGGATACGTCATGTTGGAAGCCTGCAGCCTCTCAGACTCTGTGGCTTGCAGAACTACAGCAAATCTCTTTGCATGACCCTGAAGCTATGTATCTTTTCAGATTTTATTGAGGTTTCTAAAAGAATACTTTTGTACCACAACCTTATATTGTACTTACATCTTTATTCAGGAAGTGGGTCGATCTTCACTTGAATAAGCTCAGTTTATATCTGAAGGTCTGTTTTCGGTGGTAGTAACATGCTCATTGCTCACTCTCTTTTTGCTCCAGAGCCCATGACATAATCCCTTGACCTCACATACGTATGATTTGGAAAATTGAAATCTGTGCAGCCTGTCTTATTCCTACAGGGAACAGCATTGGGAAAGAGCTCCATTTAGGTTCTAATGAGGCTCTGATTATATGGTACTTTGTTTTGGTTATGCTGGTGGAAAAATTCTAATTTTCAAGTCAATGACTGAACCTTTACAACACTCTGCATATGTAGCATCTAACTGCTGCATGTATATGGAGTGTTGCCTAATTGGCCGTAGGACAGGTAATCAATACTGTGTTTCTGTTTCTACCAAGATCACAATTTTCTCCCAGGAAGTTTTTTTTTTTTTTTTTTTAAAAACATAAGAACACCCTACATCATTTGATGTCTTATAGTGCATTACACTTGGATTTTACAGAATCCTATTCATCAATATTTAATGTTGTTTCATTTGATAATTCATCAGCACTGGCAGCTCACACCTACAAACCTAAGAGCGCAGCTAAGTTCATTCAGAAGTCACCCTGAAGGCCTCTGCAGGGGAACAGACACATTTGAACATTTAAACCCTGGATCACTTCAGGCCTGGAGGATGATACAACCCAAACTGCATACTGTTATTTTCCCATATTAACCACAAAGTGTAGTTACTAAATCTAGTTAGCTTAAAGTGCTTTCTAACATTGCTTTGCTGCCATAGTTTAGTGTGGAGATATAACTGTATATCAAGCTCAGATTAGTCAGGCATTGGAGTAGGGATGATGATTCAGTGTGCCAATTGCATAGCTTTGATAACATATTTATTAAGATTTAGTGTTGAGTAGAATAGTACTGAACAAAGCCCATGCACATTATCACACATCATTGTTCTGCTGCCATGTTCTACAGTATATATTCTCACTGTTGAACTAATTCTCTAGTTGACCTTTGCTGTGGTGGCAGTTTTGGGTGCTGAGAGCCAATATAATGCCTCACCATATGGGGAAATCAGCAGCAGTGGAACAAGGTGGGCTCTGCACTATGAAGAGATGTCCACACTCATTAACAGCAAGCAGAGCATCTCTGCAAGAGAGGACAGCAGGAGGAAGTGGATGTGAGGCAGGGGGCATTGAGTGGAGGACTGACATGCAGATGGAAGTTAATAAGCCTCAGTAACTGATTTAAATCATTTTGAGTCATAGTGCATAATGCTATAACATAACACAGGGTCTGAAAGTGTATAAAAACAGGTTGTGTCACTTTTAGTTATGCCTACATATTTGCAGCAAAGTTGTACCCGAGATTATTAATAAAAAATAATAATAGTGTTTAATTCAAAGTGTTTTTTTCTTCTTCCTCTAGCACTGCCATTTTCACCACTGTACAACAATTACTGAGAGAAATTCACTGTTGAAGAAATACTTTGTAAAATGCTTTTTTGACTCATAGTAGCCTTAATAACCAGAATACAACGCAGCCATCGACAAATTATATTTTGAGTTAAGGGTGCAATTCGCTTTTTCTCAGCTCTTACATAATATCGATCTTCTTATCTACAAAGCATTGCTGAATAAGAGGAAAACCTAATTCACTGATCATCACAGACAAAGGTTGAAGATTTCCCTGTTCTATTTAAATTACTGGGAATATATCGCTCTTTTTCGGATCTCTCGTGATAAGCGAAGTCTACTCTTAAACACAGAACTGTAAATAATTAATTACTAAATTATTAATTTGTTTTATTTAATCAAACCATCCAACCAGAAGTTATTACTGCATGGAGTGTTAGAGAACACAATGCTTGACCTGTTGAATGCTGCTCTGCCACTCAAACCACTTGCATACGTTGTGTTTACAGATTTTCAAGTCAATCTGCTTCTTCTGTCATGTCAGTGCTTCTTCTAAAACTTGAATCTTGAATAATATATTTTTGTACAGCACCCACTGTTTATATGAGAAAACCACTGCAGCTGTAAAGTCGGTCCAGTTCTAGTGACTCAGAATAAGTGGACACATCACTAAACCAAAAGCATCCTGAAGGATGTCAAGAATTTCTTTAAAGTCATCAGTTCTGTCATTGACCCCTCATCCCTTAGAATGGCTGTCAAAGAATTCACTCAGAAATGTGAGGAAGTTCAAGATCAAGAGAACAAAACACTTAACCAACATAAACTGGATATTTTTCCTGCGAGCAATATTACCATGACTACTAACTTCAAAGAGAGAATTTTCAAAATGAACTTGGGTCCAACCAAGTGTCTAAAGGGCCTTGCATGTAATTTTAAAATTTTAAAGGCTCTCTTGCTTGTTTCCCTTCTGTTTACAACATGCAGTAATCACACTAACCCTTAGAAAACCCAACGTTGTTCCTTCTCCCTTGAACCATTACCAATCTTTATCCAGGTGAACAGTTTCTGACCCATTTAAAAAAAAAAATTAAAAAAAAATGTTGCAGGAAAAACTGTTTTACATTGACAGGAACTAAATGTTGATACATTTCTGCTTTCCAGATCTATTTGCAGCAAATAGCACTTTTAAAAGTCAAATTATATCAACAGCAAATGCAAGGAACAGCTCAATGCTGGTTTTATTGGATCTTGTGGCTTTTGACACTGTCTGCCACTCTGTTTTATTACTCTGCCTGCATGACTGAGTTGATGTCACTCTTTCTGCCCTTGAATTGCTCTGTCGGCATAGGAATTCAGATCTCCATCCACAATCGGCTATTAAGTTCTGCATGGTTTAGTGCTGGCTCCTATTATTTATTTATTTTTTGTATATGCTTATATTGAGTTCTGTAATATATAAATATAATATGTAATTTAACCACATGAGAGCAGGTGCATGATTTTTTTTTTTTCTAGTTGGTGTGCCCAAATCTACTGCTAAAAGTGGGGGTATACAATCTTTCAAGCTGAGATATGACATGGAGTCTTCCCTGGAAGGCATTTGTCAATACTAAAAATGACAAGTGTTTCTATAGAAAGAATGAAAAAGAGAGCTTCAGAGAGAAGTTCAAACACTCCTTTCTCTTCCCCACACACCTGCCTCTCTAATCATTTCTCAATTTGTACACCCTTGATTCCTTTCCTTGCCTCTTCTTCTTGCATCTTTGTCTCTCCCACCTGAGGAGAGAGGGCTCAAGTCAGCAGATATTTAACAAAAGAAGACATCCTCACATTGGAGCGGTCAATTTCATGCTTGCTGAAAAGACTTCCCTACAAGGATACACCTGTGCATCTTCACTCTTAGCTCCTCTGGCAAGCCTCCTCTGTCCTTGCTTCTCTCTCCATGAGATGCATTTTAGGAATTAAGGCGTCCTTCAAGATGATGAGCTGAGATCAATTCCTGGGTCACAGGCACGAGGATGGTGGATAGGAAATTGGCACAAAATAGAGAAATGAGAAGAGTACCTGGCCAGTCCCTGCGTGAAATGGGCATGCTTGTTATGGGGGAGGGCTTTCAGACAACCTGACAAGCAAGTGGTTCAAGCACACTGATACCCTAGATTTATGGAAGGCCTTGGATGGCTGCTGGGCATGACTTTTTTTTTCTAGAGTTATCCTAAATCAATTTCTTACTACATTCTTTAGACCTAGAAAAGGTGGCGCTTGCTTGTATTTTATCTTGCTTCAACTAATGCAACTGTCTTTATCTTTACCCATTAGCCAGAAAACTCCCCTTATTTATAGCTTTTCTATTATGCAGCAGCATTACCTTTTTTTTTTTTTTTTCCAGCCTCTGTACACTGGATGACAATTAAATTTAGAATTATTCTAAACCTTTGGCTTGGCTCCAGCCTACATTTCTGCCACCTTACTCTCCCATGATCTAGAAAGGGTGCATTTATCTGTGCGCATGCACATAAATAGCTCATATGTGGCCTGGAGAGAGAGAAAATAGAGGTAGGGAGGGATGCCACCTCCACTGAGTATTAAAGATGGGAATCATATGTATTGTAATGAGGGGTAATCAATGAGCACTCTTATCTCATTATGGTTTTTGTTCCCTTCCCCAAGCAGCCATTACCCCTTTGGGCACCGCTGCCACTACGCTACTAACCTGCCATACCTGGTGTGCTCTCCCACTCCTACCACTTTGCCAAACATAATAAATGTTATGGTTCCCCTTTGCCAGAGAGTGTTAAATTGAAAATGGCTGACCCGAGCTGCCTGACATTGCATCAGAGAAGAGCATACCTCTCTACCTGGCTGGTTTATCCTCTAATCTTTTATTATCAAGTGAAAGATACCAGACTGCAAAAAGGTGATGGCAATGCTGGCTCTGTCATGTGTCCATGATGGGAACTAAGAGAGAGGCAAATTAAATCAGGCAGTGTCATAAATCAGATATAATAAACTATAAAGCTGCTTAGCACTGTCTGGTTTAAACTGGGTTTATAGGCTTTTTTTTTGAGCAATGCAAGCCTTGACAACAGATGTAGAGGGATAGTTTTCAATGTGGCTCAAAAACAGAGAAGAGGCTAGGGATCAGACTTAACAAGTAGCCTATGGTGAAATATTTACCTGACCTAGATTCATATCTAATGAGCTAAAAGAAACCCAGTTATGCAACAGAGCCAATGTTAAATGATTAATGTTGTGTTGTTGTGAATACACTGGAGAGAACCACACTCTTCTCGTCTTTAAATTAGTTCATCGTGCTTCCGTCATACAAAACATTCATTTGCTTACTTTAGAATGAGCTATTTTAGCATTCCTCTTATGCACCCATCCTCCTAGTTGTCCTCTGAATATAAACTGACTGAATCAATCAAATTCAGTCATGTCATACTAGGCTCAGGCTTATCCTCCAATATGCCATCTGCTGAATAGCTTCAGATGTTTTACAATGTTGTTGTTATTATTAATTATGCAATGTGAGTCGGACTTCTACATCTGCCTGATAAGTTGGAAGTTTTCCTCCATATGTCTTGAGGCCTGTCTCAGTGGGAACTGTTTGGTGATATGAGCAGCACTGAGCCATTGTTCCTACATGTCTCTAATTAGCTGCGAATATGCCAGCTCTATTCATGTAGCTTGTCTTAAAGTCCCACACTTTAAGGAACCCACTCAGCACTCATCTGTGCAGATCTGTACCCCAGGGCCAGAGAAAACGCCAAGGATAAAAAAAAATAATTAAAAAAACAAAAAAAAACAAAGACCCAGCTTGCTGAGAAACCTTTTGATGAGCCCAAAAATCCAACAAAATCTGTCATTTTCATGTCAGGCTTTTTTCATTCTGTTTTCGAGGACATTTTTTTTATTTATTGGGCTTCGTGTCACTAAAGGCGAAGTGGCAGAAGATGAGTTGCTTTGAAACTAATAAAGCCCTGTGGTGTCTTAGCTAATGTAGCTTAATAGGTTCTGCTTTGTAAAATGATTTTGTTGTATCGGTCTTTTGTTCTGTGTTTGACTTAACTCACGTTCATCAACCGTAATCCAAACATGATCCATCTGCTCCAAACAAAAAGGAAGATGATACAGTTGCTTCAGGTGCTCAGTTCAAAAGAAATCTACTTTGAAGAAATTGCTCTCCTTTTTGTTTAAAACTGCAAACCACTTTTTATTATGAATTGATCAGTCAATTATGTGTATGAATATTTTTAATGTTTAGCTAACAGAGGCAGAGCAGTTAAATATGTACTAATGCATCATATTTCATAAGTGATTGTATGTTTAGTATCATCTAAATCTGTAAGTAAGCTGTAGCTGTAAAATAAATTTAGATTTTTTTTTTAAATAAAAATTACAATATTAATCAAATTAAATAGAGTAGATGCACAATACTACAAATACTCACCATGTAATTTAAGGATATGAATAACTAGACTTTCTAGTTACACTCCAGATATGTGACTCCATGCAGGTTCCCCAAGAACCGGAGACTTGTTGATGTAGCACCAAAGATAATCCCTCACTGTCTTCCCATCCATGAAGACTAATGGAGGTAACACCACCACTCATTATATATTAATGTAATTATTGATTTAAATACAAATTTAAGCACTTTCTGAGTGGCAGATCATTAGGAGGCTTGTAAAGACTGGCAAACATTTGCTAGTAAGCTACAAGTTATGTTAACTAATCCTGTTGTTCTTCCAGTTAACCAACATATTGCTCCTCCTCATATTAGAAGGACTGGAACACTTGTTTCCTGTTCCTCCTCCTTTTTTATTGTTCACAGCAATGGTAAAACAGTGGACTCCTGTAAGTTTTTGACTTTGCTTACTTCTATGACTTTTTTTTCTATCATGGCATCTTATCATTTGTTATCACGTGCGTATATGACAAGCAAATTCCATTTGTACACAATTGATATTCTCAGTGTGTGTACTGTTTTCTGTAAATTCACTGAATGCTGGCTAAAGCTCCCCCAGTGAGAAACTGAGAACAACTAGATACTAGTGTTTGGCACCCCCCAGAGTTACAGAGAAGGCAAAGTCAGACCAAATAATGGTGGTAATAAAACAGCTATGCATGTAAAATAACAGACTACTAAAGGGCCAGTGTCATTCTAGATTTATAGTATCACCTCTTCCAGCTCTGTGAATTGCTCAAGATCTACTGGAACTGCTAAATGTTCTAGTAAACCCATGCTGGAGTGCTGAATGGTTAGAGGCTTGAACGTAATCCTATGATACTTTCCCTGGTGCATGTTTTAGAACTTTTCTGCGGGTTTTAGCAGACTATGCAGGTTTTCTCTAGCCACACAGTTGTGCGTGTTTGTCGGGGGATTGGGCAGCATACCTTGTTTTTGGCATTCTAGATGACGCCTTGAGTTACAACCTTCATGGACGCTGCAGGGAAATCTTTTCGAACACCAATTTGACCACGACATATAATCGCCACCTCCTCTCATTAAACAAGGGGTGTGATTGAGCTCAGTGACAGTTTTGTTATGCTGATTGCAAAACATACTCTTTAAAGCCCTCATTCCTAAAGTCCTCCCTTGAAACCTGGAAGGTAAAAAGATAACAAAAGGGAATTTTCCATCACTGCCATTTCTCTCACAAAGTGCTCCTAATTGTACGTTAACAAGAAAGTAAATCACAAGGTGTAATTTAAGTGGGCTCATCAAGCAAGCTTACATGGGGATTTGATGTGATTCGGGTAGAGTAATTACTATGTGAGGCTCAGATTTTTCATTGTTAGGACATATACAGATATCCTAACATTTAGATCAGCCAACTTCTGATAGTCAGGATTTAAGAGACTCTTCATGCCTCAGTTCTATGAAATATGACAGTGTTGTACATGTGATAAACCTGTGCTGCAGTGGTTACATTCATTATTTTTTCTATATTTTATTACAAAAATAAAATAGAAATGATCAAATATTGTGTACTTTTTGAACAGGTAAAACGTGGGAGGAAAAAAAATGAATATCTGCAATGGTGGAAAGATTCAGATCATAGCTAAAAGTAGCAACACAATATTCGAAAGTACTCTTGCAAGTATAAGTATTCATTCTGCAGAAAGTCAGTGTTATATTATTATATATTTTATACTGGATTATTTGTGCTGGTGCATAAAGGTATCAAGCAGTGTTTCAGTGTTATTAAATGTCATTTTAGCTACTATAAAGTTTAATCTTAGTTACAAAAACCTTCAGGATTTATTGGCAGAATGTGGCAGAAATTAAATATAACATGTTTGAGTGTATAATCACCTGAAATTTAGAATTGTTGAGTTTTCATTACCTTATAATGAGCCCTTTATAGCCACAGAGCTAATGGGTCCTCTTCCACCGAGTTCACCATGTTGTTCTACCCTGTTTCTACAGTAGCCCAGAATGGTTTGTTGCAACTTCACTAAATCGCACACACTGGACCTTTTTAACTACAACTGTCAGATAGATTCAGTGGAATAAAAAGTACAATATTACCCTCTAAAATGTAGATGGAAATATTAATATATTATAATATTACACCTCTCAGTATAATGCAGTCCAGTTTAAAACTACTGAAAACTATAACCTCAATAATATACATAGTCTAATTAATAACTCTCTGACAGTGTCAACAAAAACTGAAACTAAATGATAAGCTTTGTAAAAGTAGAATTTATGGCAGAGTTGTTGTATTGGATCACATGATATGGACCTTTTTTGAATTTTTTATAATTTTTTTTGCATGAAATGAAGGCAGTGCTTTTCTCAGTGCTTCCTCACATTCACATTATGTATGAAGTCTGTCCGTTATTAGAGACGGGACAACTCACTGTAAATCATTACAAAACTCATGAGGTGAAAAGAGGTTTTCAAACGATAGGTGACGGCGTTCTAGCAGCATGGAATTACATTAAGGCCTTTGTATCTACAGATGGCAACTCAAAGCGCTTGATGACCTGGGAAACAATTAAGCTGCACAGTCACCAGTGGATTGAGATTCTACAGCTAATGTGGCGGTGTCTTGCTGTCAGAATGGTATTTACCACACACTGAAACAAGGCAGACAAAGAAAGTATGTGTTAATTTGAGTGTCTGATTGTGCGTGTGTGTAATGTATGCTGGCAGGAGTTCTAACATGTCTGGTAGGAAAGTCATGCTCATATTACTTGATACATAGTCTGGTTTACAGACTGTATGGTCTAAAATACTCATCAGTAAAATATAAAATATTTAGTTATATGGTCAGATAACTGATTGGGCCTTTAACATCCCGTTGTGCACCCTGGCACACATGGCGATTGGCCTCCAACAACCACAGGACTCATCTCACAAGGATGCAGTGTCTTCTAAGCCCTGCTTGCTCCTCACCTCCATAAATAATTCATTTAGCACAGCATGAAAAACGCATGTCAATTAGCCAGGTTTATTTTTTCCTCCAATGAAAAACAGTGGGTCTGTCTTCATGCCAGCTCGAGGAGAATGTAGTGAAACAAGTGCATTATTTAGCATTTCTGGACATGGCTGCTCAGACTACATGGCCTCATTCTTATTTAAAGAAAAAAAAAAGAAGAAAAAGCAAGAACAAAGTCTGACAGTGTCAATTATTCTGTTTGATTTGAGCAGGCCCCCCCTTTTTTTTATTTTTTTATTTGCGAAGATAGATTCTTAGTTTGCCTGCTGCGTTGCGGCTGTGATTAACTGTAGTTTCCATTCCTCCTTTACAAGCAGTCATGTTCTATGTATCAACATTGACGGGTGAATGCAATTACTGAAGCTCTTCAGGAAACTGGCTTGCTCTTTCTAAGTGCATAATGACACCAACGATACCACAAATAAGCTAAATATTTCTTACAGTTGACGTAGGAATTCCACAAAAAGCAATGAAACCATTAAAACCAAACTTGTTATAAAAACCTCATATGTGTGTGTTGTAAGTAGACAGTATGAACACCCAGTAATTTGTATTGAACAAAAACATTAATTTGTCACAGACCATCATAGGCAGGCTGAAACAGATCTACATGACCTGCAGCTATTTTCCCCGTCAAGAGCTTTTTGTAGACCTGATTTATCTTCATGTCTCTCATTCTTTGTATGTTCGGGTGGATTTGGATGATCAGCATTTATATGTCCTAATTTAGTGTGTAATTCTTGTCTCAAAATACAGTCCTATCTAATTTCTCATGAAATCATCAATTAATATCAGCTGCAGTGGACTAGGAGGGGAAGATTTTTTTGGAGCGTTATTTTGATAGACACAGTGTCACTAAAGCGTGACAGGAAAGTGAGTCGATAGAGGTGGAGAAGAGCCACAGGTGAGAATTGAACCCTGGGCCGCTGCGGCAAGGACTGAGCCTTTATGCGTGAATGTTCATTTTCAATGATGCTGAACACCACTCACCACTCTCAGTCTTGGTATCCATCTGTTTTGACTTAAAGGTTAACCTTGTAATAATAATAATAATAATAATAATAATAATAATAATAATAATAATAATAATAATAATAATAATAATAATAATAATGTCAGCAGGGTCAGCATACTATTATATTGAAAATACAAATAACTGATAAGGTCTACAGTAAACGGCTTGTTACTCTCTTCAGGAGTCTTGGGCTAGAATTGAATGAGACCTATGGATGAACATTATGTTTATGTAGGATCTAGAGTGATGACACGTGGCTGTTGTTTGATTTGACAGAATGTCAAAATGTCACTTGCTGCACCTCAGTCTATTTATAACCCTGTGTGCTCCATCATTAAATATAATACCACTTTTAATAACAGATGAACATGTAAGTTCTTCGAAGTTGACTCCCAAAAATATTTGTCAGCGGAACAGTTAAGTCTTGGTGAAGCCGAGGGATGTACGTTCTTGATCAGTCTACTTTTGATTCATATGATTTTAAAATTACTTGAATGTTCTCATTTCTTTATTGTACTTTATTAAACAGTAGCTACTGTTGTACTAGTTGTTCAATTCACATATCATTTGTTTGTGTGTAAAGTGTCCATTCTATTCTCTATGGATTCTGTCTATTGTATGGAGCAAAGACCCCCTTTCAGACAATCCTGGCCTAAACAGTCTTAACTTTAGTGGTAGCTTCCTTGAATTACAAACTCAGAAGTCCACATCGCGCAGTCCACAGAGAAGACGTGTGGTACAGTATAGATCTGTGACAAGAATTTCAAATCTTAGAGAGAATTCCACTTCCTATTTCCCCCAAGATCCTTTCCTTTTTCATCTTGCTTCTGTAAGGTGTGTAATTTTGCCCACCAAAGGAAGACTCAGAAGGGATCTAAGACCTTGGTGTACTCCTAGAGGATTCAAGGCCAGCAGACCCAAAACAGAACATCAGTTTTTCATAATAATAAAGTAAGGTTAAATTTAACAACAGTACACTTTAATCAAAGTGGGATTTGCAGACATACTGCTCAAGACATAGGGGTCTACCTGGGAGTTATTGCCAGCAGTGAACACCACAAGCAGCCCTGTTGCTTGGTTACTGTGCTTGCAGTGAATCGTGACTCTGATGGCCTTGGGCTGCTGAGGTAGAATTAGCTCAACTGAACAGGATTTGAGACTTTGCTTATACAGAATTTGATATTTTCTGTGTCTGAGGACCCAGCTAAAGGAAATCAAAAAAGTGTTTTTTTTTTCCCTCTTCTGGCTCAAAAGGAACATAAGGAATTGTGAATATATTTAGATTTCTCACTTACACAAATTCTCTCTTTTTCTCTCTCTCTCTCTCTCTCTCTCTCTCTCCGCTCAACACCACCAAAACTGCAATTATACTCGATAAATTACGCTACACCAAAACTCTAAAGCATGCCTGCCCACACCCCAGTTGTATTTCATTATCAGCAGCCAATGGCAAAACAAACAATGGATTATTCATGGATTTATTGCACATTTTGTCCATGTTTTTCACATCGATTACACTTATGTCAGTCTTTTTTTTTTTTACTCCTTGACTATAAACAAACAAAACATCCCTTGGCTGTATTAATTAATGTAACTCCTACAGAGATAAGACTGCAAATTTTGTTTTCTTCACAGCATTTTGACCCTTTTGTTTCAGATGATACCACGGTATGTTTTGGAGGTGACCGACTGACGCCACACATAGACCCTTGTGCTGTTTGATATGGTAGCTTCCAGTTCTGTTATCGTGTATGAAGGCTTACTTTGACACACGCAGTCCTCCCTCAAATAGTCGTATTGACAACCAAATCAAGATTTAGTACACCAGTAGAGTGCGTGTGCGTAAGTAATTTGTGGGTTTTTATAATGATGAAACCTCTGGTGAGTTAGACGAGTTCGCACCACTCGCATGTTCACTGACAGAACCTAGCGGTTGGCTGTTTCAAACATCAGTCAGTCACGACTTTTGCAGATCAAAAGCAAGCTCAGACACCGTAGTTTAGATACCTGTGTTTCTGAATAATGAAACGATCCTTAGGCTCCTGTGTTAGATGTAAACACATCACAACCACTGAGTGGCGGTAATGAGTACAGTAACAGTGACTTTCAAGCTCTTTGACTTTATTCTGTTGCCTGTGGCCTGTGCTTTTTGTGGCTTTTACATTGCTATCAGTAGATGCAGTGATTGTTGCTTAATCAAAGAAAAATGCTGAGGTAGCCTGTGTTACCTACTGAAGCTGAGGCAGAGGAGTGATACTGGTGAACTGTGATCAAATAGCTGGAGGAACGTTGCCAAGAATTTGCAGGCAGATCAATATTAGAAGTCTTTGGAGTCTGTAAATGGAACCTAAAGCAGTTATGCTAGCAGGGAACACAATGAACCTCTAACAGCATTAGCCTTGTGTTAGATGAGTAGTGCATTAGAATCAATTTGCACCTTATTCCCGTGTTTATCATTTGTACAAATTGCATGAGAATACTCATGATATCAATATGTCTTGATAAGATGTTAACAGGGTTTCATGGATCTTTTGAAGGTTGGTAACAGCAATGCCTCAAATCCACTGGGCATGACTCTAATGATGCAGCTGCGACACCGTCTTCCTACACGACGAGGATCATGTCAGAAGCTGAGTATTTTGCTTGCTAGACTTTAACTTGCTCAGATTTGCTCATTTTCCCCCCTTGGTTTATGTGCTTCTACCATGAGTAAGTAGTCTACGTATTTAAATTGTTGCCCATCTGTCTGTGTTTACGATTGAGAGGCTGCACGGGGTGTTTTGGTTTTAAAATTGACCACATTGTCTAAAAGCTCCGGTGCAGCCCTTGCAAGTGGAATTCAGGGATAAGGTGATGCTTCCCAGTTGTCAGTTTTTACCGGCTTTTACTGGCTAGTTTTACTATTTCCTCATGGTAAGAATGGCTCCACTTCTGATTTGATATAGAGTATCAAAATGTTTTTGACAGTTCCACCCTACAGAGAGCAGTACCACTGAAATGTTGCTGTTCGATATAAAGTGTGAATTTCTGGCAGATTCAGCTGTTTAAGAGGGCTGTGCTTTTGTTGGGATTTCTAAATGGATGCTGGCAGTAATAGACTTTAAGAGTATAAATCCCAAGACAAGTGTTTTTAAATTACAGTAAATGCCCAGTTTTAGAGTGTGCTAGATTTTTTTAAATAACCTCTTGTACGGTTTGATTTGGTATGTTACAGTACACCATCTCATGTTCTAATGCAGCTAGATTTTGTTGTGTGTAAATGAGCTCGTTTGGCAATGATGCGAGAGGAAAAGCTGATTGTAATGCATGTCCAGTGCAAACGCAACACAAACAGGAGAGATGACGTGAGAGAAAACTTCATTGTGTTTCAGCAGATTCTTACAGCACAACACAAACATGTACAGAAAAATCTCGAAAAATAAAAGCTCCTTATCAAAAAAAATGCACAAGGATTACCTTCATTACAGCGACCTTATCTACAGTTCTTTCAAAGGCAATGTTATAATACATTTGACACTACTTTAAGCCTAAAACAAAACTGTATGAACTATGCATCGCATTTACAGAGGCCCTCAAAAATGTAAGTCAACAAAAAAAAAAACAATTCCCCACGCTAGTATCACTTTTTAATAAGTCACCCTTTGTAATGGAGTTATAAATTGTACCTATACATCCTTTTAATAATAATGAATTCTTCAAAGCTTTATAGCTTACTTTATAATCCCCAAATAACTTTTGCATGGCCAAACTTTTAGCTGGTGTTTATCCTCCAGTATGACACTATCCAGTACTACACACATATAAACTTTCCAAATAGAGCAGGTCTAGACTGTACTCTTTATACTATTATCTACAGAGACTCAACATTGTCTGTCTGTCTGTTTGACCTCTGACCTCCTGCGAAAGATCTACAGAGAATCCAGTCCACAATCCATTTTTTTTTTGACAACTTGCAATGCCAGTCTTGTAGAACTATAAGAACCCTTTCGTAATTTTTAACAGTGGTGTGTGTATATTATGTGTCCTGCTGGAATATAAACAACCAGAAATGTTTCAACCAATTAATTGACTAGTATAAAAACCATTAATTAGGACTTATACTACCAATTTTAGAATGATGCATCTCTTTTTTTTTTTGGTCTAGGTAACTCCTGAGAGACCGCAACTCCTATCACTAGAATAACCCTACTTCTTCTTGACACGATGGGGTGGGGATACAAGGAAACTTCATACAAGGAAACTGCATAACGCAAATTTGCTCCCACATACTGCTGTTTTACAAAGGGAACCAAAGGCAAGGAAATTTTAACACTGCTGGCCAGCCCCCCTTTCTTTGTCTTCTTTCTGCCGGTAGTGGAAGAGGCTTGTAGTGTCAAGTTCCCCAGCATAGCGAATAGCCTCTGCAAACAGCTTCACCACCTAATACAAACAGAGAAAACATTAAGCTGGAGCACATCAAGTGAGAGTATGTAAATATTGATTTGAGCACATCACCATTTTTTCCCCCAGTCACTGCTGGTATGACATTTACTGACCTGATAATTGGTGATGAGGGGAACACCGTGATCGACAGCCATTCTGCGAATGACGAAGTTGTCCTTCAGCTGGCGTGAGTTGTTATTGGGTAAATTTACCACCAGGTCAATATGACCCTCACTGATCAGTCTATATATATATATATATATATATATATAAAAAAGAGCAGAAATAACATGATTAAAGCATTTTGATGAATGTGTTCGTATGCACCAGCATATTTATGACACTTTGTTGCCTCCATTCAGATAAGAATGCAATTGAAAACGCATTCCTCCACAGACACCATGTTTATTTACTACTGGTCATTGAAATGCTCTGATTAGCTCTACATTGCTCCCTTGAGGACCAACATTTGTTACCTTGACTGGTGTCTAAGGTCGCAGGCAAAGTATGTTCATTTCTTCTCTTCTGTCTCCTTGGTAGAGAACAGGTCACGCGGGTCAGGTTATACCCATTTGGCGACATCTGAAATTGCTCATTGTCCTCCTTTTTTTTTTTTTTTTTCCATGCTCATCTATTTTATACACGACATCTTTTAACCCACTGTTTTGGTCTCCTGTTCCCACACGCCTCTAAGCTATGTGCATTTCTTTTCCCCAATGTCCTCCTGGATCCACATTCTTCACATACATTTTATAATCTTCATGTAATAGTATCTGTTGCTGTCTGTACACGGAATATCTTCTTGCATGTCTTTCTGTTCTGGTAGAAGGATCCATCCTCTGTGGCTCCTCCTGAGGTTTCTTACATTCTTCTTTGTTATTCCTTACCCGAATGAGGGTTTAAAGACAGAGGGTGCTGTATGCTGTACAGATTGTAAAAGCCAGCTGAGGCAAATTGTAATTTCTAATTTTGGGCTATATGAATAAAATTTGACTCTACTTGTTATTGCGTACTTGCATGTTTATGCCCTAGTCCTGTGACTTTTTGCAACTTTTAGTCACTTTCAGCACATTCATTCGGTTGTGCAGTCCACAGCTGTTAATGACACAACTGACCTCTTGTATAGCACTGTTAGCAAGTTAACCAGTTTAGACAAGCTGATTGTTAACTACCTGCTTAGCACAAAAAAACAGAAAGGTAAACCAGTAAATTATGAAGAAAATCATCTGAATATGTAACAAACATCGAAGTCACTTTTATTACATTTATATTTTACCTCACTTTGTAGACCAAACCAGATGGGTTGGGTTTCTGCTGGATGTGCAAGCTGGCAATGCTTTAATGAACAAATTCATAAAGCAAACAATACATAAAGGCTTGTCTGCTTCCTAAATGGTCAAAAATGAGCATGTAATCACAATATGTGCCAGATAAAGCTACATCTGTGTCTTTTTTTTAATCTAGTTGGGTTGTGAGTTGCAAATACATCTGTCATTTAAATCATACAAAGAAATCAATTTCCTGTGAAATTTCCTTAATTGTAAGATTTTTTTTTTCCTGTCGTGTAGAGTAAACTAAAAATAACAAAAAGTAATTATAAACCTAATATTGCCCACCATTGTAAAATTAATTGTGTTTCTCTCTCAAATATCTTTATTTCACACACATGCACACACACACAGACAAATACACAGTAAAGCCCTGACTTCTGTTGCTTTTTTTGCATTTGAAGGCCTTTGACAGTCAGCCTTGAATTAGGGCTGAATCCTAATACAAAATATATCTATAAAGAGTTGGCCTCTATGCCACTTCGCACAGCTGATGCCAGACAGCCTTTTGTGCATCTGTATATGAGTGTGTGTTTGTGTGTGTTGTTTGGGTCTAGGCCTATTAAATTCCTTTTTACATCCTCTTCTTCACCAGCTCATTTCCAAACATATGGTCCAGATGGTTTCAGTGTAGCACGATCATGACTTGTTTGTGGAATCATTACCTCAAAATTGCAGTCACAGTCAGCCTGCTACAATTAATGTATGTATAGAACGTTTGAAAGAGGTTGTATAACTGAAAGTGAATGAGCAGAAAAACCTATGTCTAATTTCAACAATAACTAGAATAAAATGCAGTCAGCTCTGCTCAAAGTAACTCAACTAAAATATGAAAGTTGTCTAGTTTTTGAATGCTAAAAAAAGTGTGAATTCCTTTTTTTAATTCATGTTGGCCGCAGCCAAATGAAAACCAAGATTCTTCAGTGGCTTTTTTTGACTCTGTATTGCTCTGACATACGACTTTCCTAATCCTCCTAATTCCAGCCTTATTTTTGGCTAATGCAATAACTCTGGACTTGTAAGTCTTCTACATCTTCTATGATCTTGTCAGCATATTACAGAGATAATGAAGCAATCTAATGAATCACAATTTACGTATTATTTAAGCCTTACCTCAGGAAACCATAAGCAAGTCTTAGCTTCAGCCTGAGCCCAAGGCTCAGAGATTTACATTAGCTGTCTTTGTTTTCAGTGTTTCAATGAGTGTGTCAAAACAATTAAGACGTCAGCTTAGTGTTTAAAATGAATATTTCCCAACCTCTTAATGCTGGGCAAACTGGCGTCTCCTCCCTTCTCTGAGGGCCAGGCAACTGGAGTGGCAGGCACATCATTGGCACACAGCCAGGCAGAAGTGGCTTCAGTAGCATAGAGCTAGAGGGCAGAAATACAGCAACATAACATGTATAGGATGGCATAAACAATACTGAGATAACTAAGAGTCCTACGGTAATCTATTAATACATTTTTATAAAGGGTAAAAACCATCACCATTAAGCTCCATCAACAGGTCAGAAAATATGTCTGATTTTCAACGTGAAGTGTTTGGTCTGTATTAATTTTAACAAAAGCTTTGAGTGCTCACCTTGAATCCCTCCTCTTTCAGCTGGTGGGCTGTAGCCAAGAAATTGGGTCGGAATGAATGCTGGATGGGAGGAAAGCAGAAACAAACCAAATGCATCATTAGAAATACAGAAAAAAAATACTTCAGTTCATCCTTGAAAGTTTGTTTTAGAATTTGCCTCATCTCTTGCCCCCCCTCTTCAAATGAGCAATCATACTGTCATGGTTCCTTTAGCATGATACTAATTAGGACCATATATGTACAACTATTAAATGTGTGTTAGGCAATTCTTATAGAATAAGACAAATAGTTGCTCTTAATTTAACAACATAATGCTGTCCTGTGTTGGGTGTAGTTCACAGGAACATGTCCAAGTGCTGAAATAATGGTTCCCAGAATTACTCAAGCCACCTCACTTTTTTTTAACTATTTGTTGCATTATAGACATAGCATAATATTTTATAAGACAAAAGGTGATGAAAAATCGACCGCATTGAGTAAATATTATCCTAAACAGAGTATGAGTGCTATAAAGCAACTTTTTTTTGTCTCACTCCGCTGGGATTGTTTCGTGTTCTCTGACAGTACGTGTTTGGTGTGACAACAAACAGTGACTGTGTGTTACAACCCAGGCTGAATAATTTCCAAGCTTACCAGGAGCACCACTTACACATATTTTTTTTTTTTTTTTTTTAGTCGAGACTTTCCTTCTCAGCTCAGGTAAAAGTAACTTAAAAAAGTGCAGGAAAAGACAAACAGAAAGATGTGTCTTGAGTTCTAGCTGTCTAGTGGTAGTTTCACACTGTTCGCCTCCCTCCTGTGTCTTCCCATTCACTCAATATTGCTTTATCACTTCATATATAATGCAACTGAACGGCAGCATTCAACACTTCTGCTTCTGAAAAACTGGATTTGGCACCAACTATAGTTTTTGGAGAATGTTTGTCAAATCTAGTTTGGGTATTTGCTGTTTATCTTAGAGCTGCTGTTGTTGTCTAAGTACGTTTTACTCCAGCTTTCATGTGTCAGGCAGACAAGCTTTTCCAAAGATGATATGTGCATCAAACTGTGAGCTTACTGTATCGTCGAATCCCTAGTTATGGACATTAATAAAATGTCTCAGATGTGAAATTAAGAGTTACATGTTTTACAAGGTATGCTAGTATTTAGGCAGTTTCTCCAGTTCTGCCATGCTTATTTGTGGCTAAGGTATTTTATTTTGACAAGGAGCACTAGTGAAAATCATCTTCATCTCCCAAGCTCTCTTAAATGTTCAGGTTGATATGAGTGTACGCTTTTACTGGGCCATCCAAGAGCTTTGCAGATTGGCCCTGATGCTACTGCTAGTGCCACATGCCAAGATTATATTGATTATACTTTCAAATTCATTTTACTTATCACGTCAACAAGTCAAGCAAGAAGTGAAAGTGGAAAGGGGACATTGCACCAGTAGCCTGTGACTGCAGACTTTTTCGAATGAGATTGTGGTAGCTAGTTGACTTCATCTGCCAGAACATATATATATTTATTTATTTGCATTACATTGTACAGAAGTTAAATATATTGTGTTCACCCCCTATATAAAAAATGTCTATTGTGAAAATCTGCTCTAAAGTGAAGGAATTACTTCTGAACAGGAGCTAGTTTGTTTGAAAACCTTAAAAGGACCTTGCTTGTACAGATAAAACTAGTAAGGTCTGTTTTTATATTGTTAGAACTTAAAAGTAGAGCGTGTCTTGCTAATTAGAGGATCTACAGAAAAACATCAAAAACTTGAAAAGAACTGAGGTCCCACAATATTCCAGAAACACTTGTCATAAAGCAACAATCTCCAGGGTCCTTGTTGATTTGGGTCTGTGACAGAATTATGGTCTTAAGAATTTCAAAAATTACCACACAAACTACATACTGTAGAATAGAAAAAGAATAAAGGAAACCCATTTTGTAATGCATGTATGTTGTTTGACTTTAAAATGACCCACTTTATGGATTCTACCAAATATACTTAAAGTGCTGAAAGCTCCTTTGTGAGTTTTTGCTGCTAATTTGCAACTGATTATGCTCAAAACTTGGTGCCCTTCAGCTTAGTAAACAATATGCTTGCTAAAATTACTGCTGTCTCACCCAAAACCATTGTGGTAAGGCTTGATCTGTTTTGTGTATTCTGCAGCCTGCCTTAATAAGTCTTATATGACATACGGGTTTCTAATTTGGTTTGCAATTTTGACACACAGCCTTGGTATTGGTACAAAAAATGGTGCAGCTAATTAAAAAGACGGAGGCAAACAGTGAGCATTAGAGGGAGTGTGTGTAACGGAGAAAGAGATGACAAGACCTGGACGACAACAGTTAGGAAGACAGCAACAACTAATGAGACTGTAACTATGTCTTAATATACTAATACCGTGACGCATGCACTATGTACGCCTCTTCATAGTACATCAATTTTGCTGTCAGTATATAAAGGCATTAAAATTAAAATAAAAAAAACACACACAAAACAGTGTATTACATGCATCAAAACACCAGCATCCATTACTTTCTATATAAACTCACACACTAGGGCATCTTAAAACTAATAATTGCAGGCTGACATGCGTCAATTCTTCAAGATATACCACAGTCCTATTTTACCGACGTCAATGCCGGCCAACTTTCCAGAAAAGCAGTAGTTTTATCACAAATCCCTCCCTGCAGTAGCACATTACAGCTGTCTACTGTTCAAGTAAAGTTCATTGAGGTTTTTGTGCTGCTGCTGCTGGGAATGAGGGTGATGAGAGTGGTGAGACTAAACCAAAGCGGTAAAAATTGCTAGCTAGAAAACCAAAACAATTAGCTGAAAGAGTCTAAAAAAAAGATCTGTTGAGCTGAGGGGGCACTCCAGAGTCACGTAATAAATTCTTCAGTACATGCACACTTTCATCATCCAATACATTGTTGTTTAAAAAAAAAAAAAAAAAACACCAGTAAATATAAATTAATAAGCTGCATCTCTGTTTTGGGCAACAGTTAGCTTTGTCAAGCGCTGGAATGGGGCTTTTATTATACTAGCTAGCTTCCATGGCTGAGGAAATGAACACAGTAGGTGTTAAGTGAACGTTAACTACTTACTTAGAAATGGCAAGCTATCTCTTGCATAAAATACAACCAAAAAATCACTCAAACTTCCACAAATTCAAATGTACTGCTCTAGCTGTCCGCTCTTTTTGAAAAGTCAAAAACTCTGAAGCATGATAGACTGGCCGAGAAATGCTTAGCTATGGCTGACAATCAGTCAGCTGAGATATTTAACAAATGGTCGATTATACTGCCAATATAGGACAACTACAGTAACACAGTCAATTTTGCACATTGAAAGCAGAATAATCAGAAACACTGCACATGGCAAGAGTATAGTACAAGGGAGTCCCCATACTAACACATTCCAATACCACCTGTGTAGAACTGTGAAATTAACCACCCTCAAGCTAGAGGCTACAGTCTTTTTCACCAGACTGTCTCACAAGATTGCAAAATTAAATTAAGACCATTTTAATCCTCCTACTGCCACCCTTCTCCAAACTTTTGGAGATAAATCTTATCTGTGTTGCTATGCGTTCTGGATCTGTCAGCCTAAAGTGTTTGTGCCTGTTAGCAACGTTACAGTGCACATGTGACCCCAGGTACTTGCCTTGGAAGTGGACTAGTTCCCCAAGAGCACCAATTATACAGCTTGTGTAAGTGCTTTGTTGTTGAGCTGCATTAGTCAAACTTGCAGTTTGGTAACCCAGGGTGGCAGAAAAGCTTAATTACCAAAACCCATGTAATGTGGTGTCATTAAAGAGTGCAGTGCTCAGGATACATTTTGTTTTTCAGTGACTGAAAAAGAGAAAAATTTATTAAGCAATGGTGGTTCAAGACGTACTAAACTAGTTTTGCTGTTTTTGTGAAATTTTCCTCTTCACTATGGGAGGTTGCATAAGGAGGATTGTTGTTTGTTTGGATAGCCGTTGACTGAGTTTTATATCTGTGAAGTTCATTCAGGTATAACAATCTGAGCATCGCCAGCTCTGCGAGCGGATCAGCCTGTCATTCACACAATGACACTTTGCTGTCCTGAAGTCACGTCAGAGTTCTTAAGATTCTCCTGAATCGAGGTGTGAAACAAACTAAGGTGTGTCAGGCTGGCACTGTAAGAAGCTGATAGCCTAAAAAGATTTAAGCCACCTGTTCAGAAGGCACCTCGCATTCAGCGTCTTGTGGGCAGGAGGCACCAAGAGGAAACACAAACGGGAAGCAAGTGGACTTCCAGATGGCTGTAGTCTTACCTGAATCCCAATCAGGATGCCCTTCTGCGGTAGTTTGAAGCCTGTGGAGAGCATTGCCTTCAGGAAGGCTGAATAAATGTTTGGTCCAAAACAAGCTACCTGTAATAAAAACACACAAACAGACACAGGAGTAAAACATTAACTCTCAGATTTTAAGAAAAAACAAACAAACACAAAAATAAGGCTTACTTCTCCAGTGGAGGCCATCTCACAGCGAAGCACAGGGTCTGCGTCCCTCAGCCGTGGCCAGGAGAACATGGGTGCCTGGTGAGAGCACGGACATGTTTTTGAAGTAATAGGCATCACCACATGCAATGCCAATAAACTACTATTGAAATTACATCTTGTTTAGCTGTAACCAGTAGTTACTACAAGTCACAATGTCATTTAGTCAGTTTGGATTAGTTTACCAAAAAGGCAGCTCTCATGACTGTTAACCACTGGCTGACTTTTCTTTAAATACACATTTCTGTCCATTGAACATGAAAAAAATGTTTAGCACTATCAGTGGGGGTATTATAAACTAATATATACTGCAAATAAAGTGGCATCAGTTAAATTGAATCATTTCAGGGATTTAATGACACTGCTGCCACCTAGAGGTGAAACAAAGCTTGCAGTCCCTTTATAAAGTAACAAGTGAACCAAGCCTAGCAGTTGAATAATATGCACGTAGAATAATAAGGTTAATAATGAAAGTATTTTTTTTCCCTATACTATCTATTCATCATTTCATTTTGTCTCTTGCAAGCCACCATTCATGCCTCAACTGTTAAACTATTAAACTTCAAGGATACATCAGACAAAAGAGGGAGAGGTATGCTAACACAGACCAAAGAGATTAGTGCTACAAGTGGATAGACTAAACAGAGGAAATCTAAAAAGAAAAAAAAGGCTTCTCAAAGTCCAGGCCACCAGTCGCTTTAACAGCCTGGTCCATCTCTGAGACGCTGAGAAGAAGGGAGGGGGGAGGCGGCTGATAAAGCAACAGCATACTGATTCAGAAAAGGAGAGAAATGAAAGAAAGGAGAGAAGACAGAGAGGAGAAAGAATAAAAATGACTTGAATGGAGAGAGTGAATTAGAAGACTCGGAATGAAGACGAGATGGATTAAAAAAAAGAAAGAATTAATGTAAAGGTGGGTTAAATAAACTGAACAATTAAAAGGAAGATGAGAGAAGGGAAAAGTTAGAGAATAAAATGAAAAGAAGAGCGAATTATTGAAAGAGTTTGCATTTAAAAAGTGCCGGAACAAGACAGTAGTTTCTTGTTATCGTATTACAGACAAATTAAGAATAGTGAGGCGCCATGTGGACAGCCGTACTTATTTCTACATTTAAAAAGCAGACCACCCCCATTACCTTGAAATGAGAGAGATGGGGGTGGTGTGGCATTGTGGGGTTCATGTGTACTCGCACACATAGAGGAAAAGGCCACTTGGGGGGGGATTCATCCTTGAAGCGGGCTATCTAATCAGCTGAATGTAATGTTCGCATACTAATGGGAGGAGGGACAAAGAGAAGAGAGTACAGACAGGAACCAGCATCGCTTATCATGTCTTTGTTCAAAGAGTCAGAGAAAGACAGTATGCAGAGATAAAATGGCAGAATGTTAACCAAGAAAGAAAATGAAATAGAGGAAGAGGAACACATACAGAGAGGGGGAACTTTACAATGTGCAATAAAAGTAGCAAGAAACCACAATAAAAAGAGCAGAACTTGTGAAACACAGAAAGTGAGAGACACAAAGAATGTTCTTCTGTACATCCAGTGGAATTATACATAACTCCAATAAAGAAGGGACCATCGTACCAACCGCAGAACCAAATCTGCAGCAACCACTCAAAACTATGAAGCTAGGAAAGCAGAAATATAACCACAAACAAACGAACACCTGTGGAGATTTAAATGGTCTGAAAATGAGAAACTATACACGAGCCTTCATGAAGAGAACTGTGAAAACCTCAGTGGTTTTCAGTTATAATGGTTTGTCCTGCAGTTGCAATGGTGTGTCTCCAGGACAGAATGTGTGTGACTGTCACAATAACCAAGGCTCTGTAACCACAACATCCAACCAACCAACACACACACAAACACTACTACGCCATCTCCCTATCCCACACCGACCGCCCACTCCTAGAAGACAGTAGAATTGTGAAGCTCCACAACATGAACAATGTTATCTTGGGGCACCAGCTGAGCTCCAATGGAGAAGGAAATGAATAAAGTAAGACATTTCCACATAACATTGTTGCTCACTGTCGTTTTTGCTGGAGGCGGAAGTGGCACCTGTGTAAATGTCTTTGTATTGTATTTGTAGGGCATTACTAGGGGTTTGGTAGAGCTGTCATAGGTCATTACTAAACATACTACGCTACGTGATTGCTAGACTGAGGTCTGTATTTGGCCAGTATGTAGCTAGTTGGTGGGTAGTATGTTCTGCTTGGTTATTAGCTAGTTGGTTCTGCGAGTCTTTTGACATTGGTAAAGTGTTGCAAATGGGTGCTAGGGTACTTGAGGTGGTTTCATTAGCATAATTAGGAACTTTTAGGGTTTACTATTGTATAGTAAGTTGTTGTTGTTGACTCTGGGTGCACTATGCAGACACAGATGTCAAATAAATAGTACTGATGCTAGCATTTGTGCTGGTAGTAGTAAGGTAAGTCAGTAGAAACTTTCTCTTCATGAATAAAGAGAAAGTTGGGATAGAAAGCAGCTTAATTAAGTTATTCTTTTCCTGTTCAGAAAACAAAATCAGCAGCTAGAGTACATGCCTTTAACATTAACATCCCTGATGCACATAACTGTCTGAAAGTCAGAAAACTTTAAACAATATAAGTGAACCTCGAAAAGTTCAAACGATGTCAAAAAAAATGATATGAAGCAATAAAGTTCTATATTTGTGACGCATTACAACAGTCAGAGTACACATCTCATTGAGTAACATTTTTCAATGTACCAGACCATGTGGGAGAAGTGTGTGCTGAGAAAACTAGGTGCAACGTGGTAATAGAGCGCGCAAACTAAAAGCACAGACAATCCAAGTCCAGTAGGATGTTTCTAGCATGCATTTTTCCTCGAGTCACTGGGCTCACAAAAAATTGTGTCTCCTGTATCTCAGAAGTCATCATAATGTCCTGTATACCATGGTCAAGAGGACAAAACTTTCAACTGTTCAACTGTTGGAAGTTATTTTTTCCTTCAGCCAGTAAGTGTGCACTGGGGACTGAAACCAAATCCACTTCATCCTCCTCAAATGTTGTTTTCGTGCTCTTCTTCCTCTCACTATCATAAATACAACTGTTATTGTTCCTATGAGTTTGTATATAGTGACAGAAATTACACAAAGGGGACTTGTTAGTGAAAGGAAAACAACGTAACCTCAAATGAGGGAGTGTCAGGGAAGAGGAAAGAGACAGCAGGAGCAACAGAGTGAGGATGAGAGAGAATGAGACAGATAAATGAAGATGGTCTCTCTGGATGGCAATGACTTATGCCTTGTGATGATACAATGAGGACAGTAAGGATGAAGGCAGAGGCGGAGTGCAGTTTGATGACACACACTTCAGGCTACTAAGACTGGATAATGGTTTCAGACATCACAGTGTGTTTACAGAGGGGGCTTTGATATTGAGGCAGTAATAATGTGTTAAACAGGAAGAAATTAACTGCAGTCGCACTATTTCATTAAACAATCGTCATGTATTCTGGAAGGGTTTCCAACGAGGACCATCAGGGGGTATGAATCTGTATCATAGACTCCCAAGTAAACTCTGGAAGTCTTTTAAGCCTGGTGCCTGGAGTATTCAGAGCTCTGATTAATATTCCTCACCACTATGCAGACTAGAAATTGAAAACTTTACGTGGTGAGGGGGTGGGGTGGGGGATTATACCTGCGTGATTGGCTCCAAACTACAGCCATTGTTACAGCAGCTCTGTTGTAATTAGAGGGAGAAATTACTTTGGAAAAAAAAATAGCTTTGGAACAGCTGGCGACATGTAAACTCTCTCACATCCAATCTAAGAAGTAAGCCTCCCAGCCGGTACGAGAAAGCACCTACCCCCAAATCATGCCTAGGTAGAGGGATGGAGCAGTAATTGCTGTCTTTGTTATGTGATCCAATGGAAGCTGTACTAGCAAAACCTGCAGTACCTATTAAGATATCATACATGTGAAGCTCTTTACATAGGAACTAATTTTCCAGCCACACATAATACATCAGGGGGTAAGTAGTTCAGAGAGATGGTTATTAAGACTTGTAAGGAAAATTAAAAGTCACTTTTACACAACAAGTAGCTATTACATTTAAACTCCCTATTGTGTTTGTAGCCATTACTTTTTTCAACTCTGAATGTTTGCTTCTTCGTTCATGAATGAGAAACCCTTTAAAACACATTGTATATTACGAGAAATCATCTACCATCAAAGGATGTTTTTTCTTGTAAGGCCAGAAGTAACAACTGCTTGAGTTATAAACAGCACCCCGGTTTGATTTAGTGTGACATTTTACATTCAAGACTTGTCCTCTTTTGTCCAGAAACAGACAACAGGCTAGGCAGCACAGGGAAATGTCTGAGGGAAGGATTTTCCCATTCATTACCTTGGACCCTACTTGTTCATTGTGTGGCTGGGATACAATGTTCAAGTTCAAGATCAGTAAATAGACTAGAGGGCTACAAAGAGAATGCCTGTGCTTTAAAGGCACGGTGATTATTTTGGACCGTATACATTACAATTCATTTCATATAGATGATTAAAGAGTTTTCGCGCTTGTTTTTCTCGAGATCATTACGCTTGGTGAAGTGCAAGAGCTGATGACAAACTTGAGTGCTGTTCAGAAAAGTAGTGTCTGGTGCAGGTTTGCCAAATGCTGTGTACTTTTTGGTACTCACCCGTCTTTACTGATATAAAGAAATCTTTAAAGAATCAGAACATTCTTTCATGAAGCCTGAAATAAATGTTCAACATACGCAAAAGCCTAAAAAATCTGATGCAACGCCACAATGTAGGCATGTTTTAACGTTCCGTTACAGTAATGTGCAGAGACTGACATGGGGATATATGTTCAACCAGTGTGTGGATTAATTCTTGCCCTGAGCAGAGCAACACTTACTAATCAGAGAGGCACTTGTGCCGACCGGAGAGACATTTTGGCAGCAACTTGGGCTGACCATGGGTCACATAATCTGACCAAAGGGGCATTAAGTGAGTACTTAGGGATGACAGTCATGAGCCGACCAAAAAGGACTCACTACAAGGACATGGACTGAACACATGGTCAACTGGTCCTTCAAAAGGGGCACTTAATGAGCAGCTGAAACCTTGGGTTGACTACAAGAGTACCTAGATGGCAACTGGTTGGCCACATAGGTGTGACAACTGGTTAACAGCATTAATGGGCCCAGCAGTACATGTAAATACTGTCAGGGGCATCATCAAGCTAGGGCTCAATATACTTGTTCATCGGGATCACGGATACCTTGCAAGCCCATGGCTACTTGTTTGTTGGCAGCCATCTAAGTCTGCCATACACAGTCCTCTATATGTTCTATATGCATCCCCCATACAGTTCTCTACATTTATTTTATCTTTATCCTATTTTACTTGTATTTTTCTTTATATATTTAGTTAGAGTTTACTGCTTACTGTTAAGAGTTTTATTGTTTACTTTATATATTTAGATAAGAGTCTATTGTTTATCTTATATTGTATTCTTTTTCACTGTATGCTACTGGAAATTCAATTTCCTTGAGGGAGTTATCCTAAAGGGATCAATAAAGTTAAGTCTAAGTCTAAGCCATCTGAGTGCTAAACATTTAATCCAATCAGGTCAATCAATCAGATCATGATAGCTACCTTTCTGCCGTGTCTGACATGGTGTGGATTCACCTTTGGATCACTCCATTAGGTTATTTAGGTTTCCGTTTATAGCTTCATAACATCAGAAAAACATTTCAAAGGGCAGACCACTGTATAGCATACTTTTGTTGAAGCCGCGAGTCAGAAAACACCTCACTTGCTGATGAAGCTATCATCTTCTTATACATTTATCCATACATACATCCATTCACTCTTTGTGCTCTATAAAAACTCAACATGAAATAAAACAAATAATGACCGAAGAAAGCCAGCCACGCAGTTCCCAGCTTCAAACGGTTATTTCAGTTTGCCTTCTCACCTTGATGCCAACAAAGTCGATAGGAATGATGGGTTTCTCCAGCGAGGGCAGGCTGGCCTCATCCATAGGCTCTCCCACCATCACTTTGGTTGCCACATTGATGAAGTCCACACCAATTGTTTTTGATACAAAAGGGAAGGAGCGCGATGCTCGCAGATTGCACTCGATCACCTAAAGGGGTACACAATACAAATACTGCCATCTCAAAAAAGCAATCAAAAAGATAAACACACTCAGTTCAGACGTATAAACTACCAGTGCACAGACATACTGTAAAAAAAATGATATATGTTCATATTTCTTGTAGCTGTACTTTAGCTGAAACTTGAACTAAAAGGTAACATTGATCATAAAATTCATCCAGTTTTTGCAAATAATTTGGAACACAAGGCAATTTCACTTTGCCAGTGGACTGCATTTGATGCAACCGGGTGTGAAAATGTCGATCTATCATTTAGTCATACCCTGAGGAAATATGACCTACCATAACATCATTGCCTTTAACCAGAAATTGAGTGTTAAAGGGCCCCGAAATTTCAAATGCTTGTGCGATTTTCCGTGTGGCAATCTTAACCTAGGAGTGATGGAAAAATAACAGACAATATACATGAGGCATGAACACTTTCATAGCATAATACTTCTTGGAGAACTTTTTTTTAGTTCAACGTACATTGAGGTTTAAATGCAAACAGTATGTAAGTGTAATATCAATTAGGTCATTAAAAGAAATCTAGTATAATTTATATAATTTGAGTCACTATGTGAGCGATGAGAATGACTTAACTCACCTTTTCTAGTGCGCCCTGGCTAATAGTCTGTGTTGGCAGCATTAGGGTGGCATCTCCTGAGTGTACACCTGCATCTTCCACATGCTCTGTTATGGCATGGACCAGAACCTGGACAGACACACAGAGGTTGTCAACACTTACAGTTTTTGCATGCAAATCAGATATGCTCTGATAAGCGACAGAAATTCCTACTCAAGGCAACTCAACTCTTACAACCTTGCTCCATTCTTCGACGAGAATCTTTCAGACTGAGAGGCAGAAGGCCTCCAGTATTGATGTGTTTATACCTACCATTTGTCAGAGTGCGAAATAGAATACAAAAAATACAGCGCTAACAAGTGCAAGTGAGTGCTGCACTGTGCATTTTGGAGGAAACGGGTAAACACTTATTTAAGATCTGTTCAGGACAAATGGGCTGTATTTGTTGGCGCACTAGCTAAGAAACAATGTGCATCGATATGCAGTGTCAAAAGAGCGTCCAACGTTTCACCCACAGGAAAAGAGATTTGTATCAACAAGCAACTCTGTGCAAGTGTGTGTGTGTGTGTGTGTGTGTAAATGAGCTGCCGTGTCATTAGCTCATTTAAACTGCTGCTAACCACAGCATTCATTAGCACTCTTCAGATAGAGCCTGTAATTAATACGTATTATCTCTGACTTTTCCACTCTCCTACACACACACACACACACACACACACACACACACACGCACGCACGCACACACACACACACACGCACACACACACGTATACACACACACACAGCCTGGGCAGGAATAATGACGCCTGTTTGGTATTCAATGAATGGGCAGCTTGTTAATGTGATACTGAAGATAATGGAGGGCCTGTATTCAGGGAAAGTGGAGAGAAAATCTACCATACAACTGGATTGCCCACGTTCAAAGTGACACCCTTGAAATGACTCCCACAGCCTAAACAATAGAAGAAACAGACAGGACGTTCAGGACAAGTACCTAGGTAGCTCTGTCGCCTACTTCAACTTAAAATGCTAACAGTGACACAGTAATATAAGTTTTAAGTACAGTTAAGCAATATCTTATACCTGCTTACTGTTAAGTGACTGCTAATGTAAAACTTTATTGTACAGGAATCATCAGTCTGTGAGGTATCATGGGTGTTAGGAGTCATAGAAATGTAAACTGCTTTGATTTAAACGTTTGCCCACTAAATGTGCCTCTCTATTTCTTTTGGTGATTTCTTAAATTCTTCTATTTTACCACCCCAGAAAGAGGCAGAATTCATGTGAGCATGAATAACAAGGTTGGGTTTTCATTTTACCACTAATAAGAGAAACAACCATAATCAAGTTAATTTAAAAGAAAAAACTCTAGACATAAGACATGAAAATACTTTGCTTTGAATCATTTGCAACTATTATATGCTATAGATAATGTGCTCTTCCAAATTGAAAACCAATTATATGTTGTGTGGAGTGGACAGGGACTTTAAACTAATAATAATAAAATCTTTTATAAACACTTTTCCTCTTGCATTTATCAAATTTACAGATACCATATTCTTGCTAGTTCTACTTCAGAAGTCAAAAAGCAGTCAATTGAGGCATATGAGCCAAATATTTCCCATTGTATAGCAACTATATTTAATATTAAACATTGCTAAAAAGTTCTCATCCTATCATCTGTGTCGCTTGGTCCCTACGTGTCTGAAATCGCCTCTTCCTATGGTGTGCCTCAGGGTTCTGTCTTGGGTCCTTTATAGTTTGTCTTGTGGATTCTTCCCTTAGGTCATATTATTAGCTAATTTAAAAAGGTATTCATTGTCACTATTATGCTGATGATATTCAACCCTATGTGTCTTTTAAGTTAAATAAGTCTGACAAACTGAGACAGACGTCACACAGCTTCTCTGCTTTAGATTAGCTTCCCATCAAATTTAGGATTTATATTAGGGTTCTTGTTTTCACAGGGCATACTGGTTATACCTTGTGCTTGACTGAAAACAAAATGTGATTGTGCCTTTAAAGTTTTATAATTTAATATTATTATAACATTAATATTATACTATAAATCTGAATTGTACAGTATTACAAAAATGCACTAGTGTTTTATTTTGGAATGTTTTGATAATTCTGTGGAATAGATTAAGTTGAATAATATGGTAATATATGTGCACTTGGAATAAAACAACAGAGCAGAAGACAAATCTTTGGTGCATGTCAATCAGATGTAAAAACAAGAATCATTTCGCTATGCCCTAAACCGATCTAATCTAAAAAGAAAATTTCATTTAGTACCACCACTTTCCTGCATTTTGGATTTAATGTATTTTATTCTCCCAATCAGATCTGTCTCGGCTGTAATGTCTTTTCACAGAAGATGAATGAGATTACTTCCACTTTATTCATCTACTGGGCTCAATATCTGTCCTACCTCTCCATTTAAACTGAAAAATAATGGTAGACTGCATAATGCCAGGCTACATAGATGGATAACAATGATACTGTTATAAATGAAAATATGGTCAAACGGTGTGTCAGTAAAAATAAAAGAGGGGCAAACAATGCTCTTTTCAAGGCTGTTATGCTGTGAAACATTATGTTACATTAAGTAGAAGATTTATAGTCTCCTAAAGTCATATTTTAAAGAAAATTCAAAGCACCTTCTAGTGCTTTGAATAATTACTGCAAGCAGAACTATAATAATAACTATAATAATACGTCTGGTGTATGTTGTATATTTAATTGGCAAGCCACTGAGTCAAACTTTTTCACATAGACAGAAACACAGATGCATTAAAGAGAGTACAATAAAAGCTCATGCAACTGGGCAGAACATGTCAGTAATGTGTCACCTTGCCACCCTTGGCCACAGCGTCCACTTCTACCTCCCTGGCACCGCGGATGAACTTGGTGATGACCACCGGATGCTCCTGCAGGAAATACAGCAGAGTGGTTATTCTTTCAGGGAATGAAAGATGAAATAACCCAGCCTGAGCAAGATTTTTTTTGCTGTGTGTGTGCAGTGTGTGTAGATTTTAGTCAGCGATCTTTGTTATTTTGGCTGTGTGGTTCTAGATTTGGAATGAAGTAAAGACTGTCTTTGAAATAAACCTTTACCTTGAAGATGTGAATAAAATCTTTTCTGCTGAGCTAAATCAATCAGTGAGTTTTTGAGGACCAAACAGTTTAGTATGTTATCTGGCCCCAATCCAATTCACCTGAGCACAGATGAAAATGAGCCTTTCTGGCTAACTCTGGCATCTTTTCAGAAACTGTATTAATATGCGCCGTCCCTTTCAAATAAAGTGATAATAAACAAGCAAAATGTGAAGATGGCTGCAACACAGTCCTGGCAAAGCATGTGCCTGCTGATGTCAGTGGGCCTTGAACTTCAAACAGCCAGCCATGGACTGCAAAGGATTTGACACCAAATAATGAAACTTTTTTGTCAAATGAGGGCTTTATATTAAGATTACTGCACACTGCTTATCTTATGTGGACACTGGCACACTTAAATCAAAGCTAAGATATTAATTTACAGTAGAGCCAAACCGATATAAGAGCTTTGAGAATGACGTTGATATTAGAGGGACAAACTCAAGTTACCAATATGGTTGCTGATATAGTTCATTTTTTAGCTGGAATGAAAATAGGTCTTTTCCATGTGGAATGTGCACTGATATATTGTGATTATGATTATGATATGACTACTATAATAAAATATAATATATTAAAGACTATTTCATTTAAATATAATATGTTAAATATTGTACATTACATTGCAGACCAATTCTAGTGGACACTGCTGAGAGCTGCGTCTTTCTTGATACGGTATTGTAAATCGCAGTTCACTCTGCTCCACTCCGCAACTTAGCAGCGACACCAATACATTACCACAAGAATTTGTTTCTTCATTATATACACACCGTAACATCGTCTGACGAATATATCAGTTAGATATCTAATTAATATATCTAATAAATGGAGTTCAAATATAAAAACAAACAAAAAAAAATGTTTCACTGTTCAAATCATGTGACACAAGAAGATTTAATTATCACTCTATTCAACCAAGCTTGCTTTAGTGCTCAGATTCTAGCCCCAGGTCCAGGCCCTTGAAGAGGCCAAGGGCCCGCAAACCACATGGGTGATCAGCAAAGTACAGATGTACACAAAATACTGGCCAACAGCCATGCCGGCTGGTAACATTAGTTAAATGAAAGCAGAGGGAGAACACAACACAAAAGAGTGAGTCTGAGAGTGTGTATGTTTGTGTGTGTTGTTTGAATTAACATGTTTCCTAACATGTTAATTCAATACAACACAGCGAAAAAATGGAAAGCCAGAGTCTGACTTAAGGAGGCATATGTCTCTCTCACATGTGCCGGCATTCAAATACACATAGAGTTAACACTAATCTTACCTGGGACACCAGAGTGGCCTCCTCCAAGAAGCGTTTCATCTCCTCCTCGCCGTACGCAACGTTCATTGCAGAGCCACTGGTGAGATGCAAGCAGGAGAGAGAGAGAGTGAGGGAGAGAGAAAACAAAAGGCCACAGGAGAGGAAGAGAAGCAAGCAAACAGGAGAACATACAAGCTTCAAATGATCGTTCAAAACACTCATTATCTCTCTGTTGCATCACTATTACCATCGGGAACAAGGTCTGGAAACAGTCAAAATAAGAAGAGAGAGAAAGAGAAAGAAAGGGAGAAGAGCTATTTAGGTCGAAAAGCACTCCAGGCTCTCAAAAACGAGTTCAGAACTTAGTCATTAAAAAAACTACAGATTTAAGCTAGTTTATGTTGTGGTTGTTGTTGTTTTTTTATTTCAGACTGCTAGATGGGCTCTCCTCCTATTTGAAAAGGAGGGGGTGAGAGAAACAGAACAAAGGAAGGCGTGGGTCAGATCTTAGCTGTCTGTTGCTCAGAGGCACACATATGTCCAACCCACAAATGATTACTGACCCTTCATTTGAGTACCAGTGATGTGCATTTACATTCAGGCATGCATGAATGTTCTGAAATGTCACATAAATCAAGTAATTTAGAAGAAGAAGAAGTTGCAAAAGCGTATGATTATTATTAAGAGCAAAGAAAAACATCCCTGAGGAAAAATGAGTCAGCACTGGATGGAAACCCTTTTACAAGAATAACGGAGTTGTTTTTTTTCTTCCACTGCTGTCCAGAAGCAGTAGTGGAAGCCAAAGTATTGTAGCTGTAACTGTGATGATTGTAGTGATGGTAGTAGCGGTCACAGAAGGACGGAGGCTAGCCTGAATATGCTAACATTTATATTTTCTACCAGTGAATGATAAAAAGTATGCAAATAGAAGGCAAAAATGCAAGGAACTCAGGTTAAATGATCCCGATGCAAATCAAACACTGGTTATAAAATAAGAGTAGGAATTATTCTTTTAGTTATTCTTTTCTTGGCAAAATATACTTATGATCACTTAGTCTTAGAATGACAGATTCAGCAGATACAACAGTTATAAAACAAAGGCATCGCAATAAATTCACTTAATGGACTTTTATAAAAGTGAGTAAGGATATTTTCATGGTTGGGTTTATTACTTAGGTCTGATGGGATATTTTTCACCCCCACAGGTTTGCTTTCACGCAGACAGAAATTCCTCAGAACTACTGTTCATTTGCATTTCGCACTGTCTTGCCAACATTGGCTTTTGCAGCGCTTGTAAACAGTGAAGAAATGAGACAGTTCCCAAATGTTTAAGCTTTGGATTGACATTTTGGAAGCTGTTTTACTTAATAAAAAAAATAAATAAATAAATAAATAAAAAAGTTGCTTAGCAATGAAATAGCAAAATCGGAAACTAGTCTGAAAACTGTTTGATTGCTTATGCATATCATTGTACAGCCATATCTAGCAGTGTTGGCAAGTCACAGCAATTATGCTGCCGAGTAACAAATGCAAATGATATCTAGGTTATGACAATCTTATTTTTAAGTTATTACATGTACAATTTGGGGGCTAAATACTTGTTTTTGTATGTGTGCATTTTGCTGTTTTCTCTGTCAGCATGAATCTGACAAAAAATAAATAAATAAAAAACATGTACCAGGGCTGAGAAGAACATTGAAAAACCATTAAGAATTATGTCAAAGTGGAAAGAGTGAAAATGCTTTGGGGATGGGGAAAAGATCAGTGAGAGTTCACCCTACACTGACGGAGAGGAGAGGAGAGGAGAGGAGAGGAGAGGAGAGGAGAGGAGAGGAGAGGAGAGGACTTCTTCACTAAAAGTATCCAAAGGAGGTCAGTGTAATATAAACTACACAATAAAGATATTTTACTATAATATGCTACTACAACTATATCTGGTAGTTTTAAAATGTGACCTAGTGCATCACACTCAGGGTTTCCCACCATCTTTAACACGCACAGGCAGATTCCCCTTTAAAACAAAAGCTCAGCTTGCATGTAAAACTATACTTTAAAACTCCTTTATGCAAGTTCTCAGTCTCAGTGACAAAACACTGCTGAAAACAGGGTCTCATTACGACATCTGCTGGACAAAAGTGTCACTGCAACATTGGATGAGCTGTAATGTGACTAAAGTTCATTAATCATCATAATTAAAATTGTATTTTACTCAGTTGGCAATAAGTCTGAGAATTAGTCATTAAGAAAGTCAACTGGATTTTTTTTTCCTTTCATGCCTTTGCTAACAGGACTGCATTGTTTTCTTCCCTGCTTTTGTTCATATACTTTATTGGCCAGAAAACAAATAAATTGTATAATGTTTTACAGTTTGTTCCAAATTTTTGATAAAATACATAAAATATTCTCATTACTGTTGATATGACGTGTACTAAAAACTTACCTGAGAACATAGGAGGGGCGCAGCAGACAGGGGTAGCCCACCTGGTTGGCAAAGGTAAACGCATCTTCCTGTGAAGGGAGAGAAAAACACAGCAGCTTTTTTTTTTTTTTTCATTTTTCATGATAGTGTCACACTTTGGAGCCATTTGAAAACAGCCAAGTTAAGTTCTTCAAGATACAGTAAATGTAGGACAAATATTGAAAAAGCTACCTTTACAATGTGTGATACAATTTGTGTAGTTCATACAGCATGGTTTTTCACATTTTTTCAAATTTGTGCATTTATGTCCACTGCAAACAAATAGTGAAAAATGTATTCAATTCAAGAGGTTAGTAATGACCAGTTGATGATGTGTTAAGCCACTGAACAACTAATACATCAAAATAAATTAGTGTCATTGCTGTTATTTATCTCACCCTTTAACTGTTCAAACAGAGGTGAAAATCATTTTGAGGGAGACAAAGAAGAAATAAACAAGAAGAAAGCAACAAAAAGCATTTCTGATTAGAAGTATTATGAAAAATTCTAAAAATGGTTTTGAAATGGACACAAATTTAGTTGATCCATGTGCAAAAATCTCTATGATCTATCACCCATCACCAGTCTTTAATCTGAGCGTTGCTTTGTTTTGTTTTAACTTCATCATTCAGAAATTCATATAATGTTAGAAATCTGTATGATTAAAGCCACTTGATTAGAGCAAATTGGGTGTGTGTTTGCACTCATCCTCATTCTCATATTAACAACCCTCTCATACAGCAAACCCCATTTTACATATTGTCAACTGAGCCACGCACACACAGAACTAATCAAAAGAGTAAAAAGGGAGACCATAAGTGCTCTAACAGTCGGAAATTGGGGATTCAATTCATGTCCATTTTGAGTCGGCTTTCTTCCATTCAGTCCATGTTAGGAGTCTAGCAGCGAGAGAAAGGCTGTCCTTCTCCTTGCTTCTACTCATCATCATTTGAATGCATTTATGTCTGCGCCACACATTTCATGTCTGTTACCGCACTATAATTTTCTGTATTTTAACGTGGCAGTCTCTATGTCCAGGACAAATTTCCCCAGGGACAAATAAAGAAATCTTGAATCTTGAAACATTGTTCTATCTCTCTTATTCATCTCTCTGCATGTCTACCCCTTTTCTCTCCATCATTGCCCACTGTACACTCGCCAGGTGGAGTAACATTAACAAACATAAAATAGCTTCCCAGAGATGCAAAAGAACCATCTCCCCATGGCTGTGCTGGAGCTATTCCAGCCCAATAAAAACGAACCATTTCTTCACGATCGACAGGGAAATAGAGTATGTGGGTAGACTCTGGAGAGACACAGAACTTTATCTGTGTGTGCCTGCTAATCGCTCCTTAGTGGTAACTGAATTCATGAGCAATGGTAATGGAGGAGACATATTTCAGCACTGACTGCAGACACATTTCGGTGCTCCACATGTTCCACAGAGGGGCCTGCCAGTGCTTCATTCTGATGTAGCCGTAAGCAAGTTGAGAGGGCCAAACACTGGAAAACTCTAAGCATAAGACTAAGTAATGTGGCGCAGTGCCTCTATAAAGGGAAGAAGAAAGTTAGTAATGAGAGAAGTTTGTCTCTAGGGAATGGTGTGACCTTATAGGGCAGGAAAATGAAGGTAATGGGTGTTTGGTGTCGGTGTTACATTTTTGTATCTAAAAATAACACACTAATACACTGAAAAAGTTTTCTTGCGTTGTGATACCTTCAGGAGATGGTTTGATGTGTTTGAAAATGAACCTTTTTCCTGTATAGGCATAAAATATGTGTGTGATGTGTATAGGGTTGCAAAATTCTGTGAATTTTTTTCAAAGTTGGAAACTTTCCATGGGTATTAACGGGAATTTACAGGAATACAAACACTTAATAAACATACTCAAATATCTGCTATTCCTCAATCACACAAACATAGCACACTGCTTACTGCAGGGCTATTGAGGCCATGCCCCTTACATGCACTGTGTATTCCTTCATCACATGATTTCTACAACTTTGGACCACACTTTAGAGCCCAGAGCACAAGACTATTGAAGCCACACATTTGAGCCTGTGGACTACAGGTGAAGTAAGTTTTGATGATATCATGGGGTGAATATATTTGATGTGTGGTTTTAATGTTTATCATGATTTTAATGTTTATCATGATGCCCCCCCCTCCAATTTGGAATATTTTCTAAGCTTAAATAATTATTTCCAGCTTAACTAATCATGGAAAGCTTATGGAAATGTACTGGAAATTTTCCACCCCTTTGCAACCCTAGATGTTTATCTTTTCAGGTCACATCTTAGTTTTTCTTTTTTGTGAAATGCAAATATTACCTTTTCTTAGAGGAGATGCATATGTACACAAAACTACGTGAGAACATAAAAATTATGGGAATGACTTTTAAAAGAAAACATCTTGAGATCATAGCAAAGACAACACAGCAGTCGAAGCAAATGAACTGAGCTTAAAGGCTGGGTGGAGTATTATCTTAGAAGTGGTCACAAAAAACTCACATATCACGAAGTATGGTGCTGCAATATTTCATTAACCCCTACTAGAATTTATTTGTTTTCTCTCACCAGGGAGCTGAGTGCCCTCCATGGGGCTTGGGCCACCCCGAGGTCATCTAGTATACTGGAGAAGACAGAGCGCTCCTCAGCCCGGTCGATCTGCATGGGGTTCGTCCCCAGAATCTTCACTCCGTTCATGTGCAATGGCACAGCTAAGTTGTTGGGGATCTGGCCTCCGACTGACACAATGCTGCCAAAGCAACCCTGGAGAAGAGAGGTTGGAAAAAGAAGAATGTGCAAGATTTAAAAAAAAAGAAAAAAGATGATAGAAGAACACATCGAATAAAAGAATGAGAAGTGGATGGAGGAGAAAGGACAGGAGAAGGAGAGATACTCTGTCAAGTCTTGGACCTCCTGCCACTACCATCAGCCAAGATTAACAGTCTGAAACCCACGGCCACTTCCAATTATTCTGGCCACTGATCACGCAGTGAAAATATGAGACACAAAAACAGTTGATCTCGGTCGTGCGATGGGTTTAGTTATCACCAGGGACAGCGTGTCTATGTGTGTGAATAAACATGTTTGCTCCTTTTAATAACACCATGCAGCCCCTCTTCCTGTCAAGCTGATCCAGAGGGGATGCTGTTTCCATGGCAATGCCAGGTTGCATCTCTTCATTATTCATGGGCCTGCTCTCCTGCTCCTTGTCCAGGGTTTATCTCCATGCTCTAATGCCGTATTTATCACACACGCAGAGCAAGATGGGACCGTAGCTGTGAGCAAGCGATTGATGGTAATGCTATCACCCTGAACAAACAAACACTCAATCACACTCTGATCCCATCGCAACTTTAACTGGATTACAATTCCTCTGCAGGGAAAAGTCAATGGACATTAGCACGCAAACAGACAGCACAACATAAGCACATAGACACAGGAAGTCGGAGCAAATCACAGCAGACTTTGAGGGTCAGCTGGGCTCCGTCGACACCACAGAGCAACATACAGAAATTATGTATCATTATATACATAATGAATGAAGTCTGGTCATGTATGTGAGATCACATCTTAATTAAAATTAGATAAACCTCATGGTACGTTTCATAAAACGCAAATGATAATCACTACAAATAGTCATTTTGTTGTTGTTATTTGAGTGTGCACTGACATTATCATTCATGTAGATGGGAGAATTGTATATTGTGATATTGTACTATAATGTGTTTCGATTTAGAGATAACACGCCACACACCACATCTTGAATACCGACTGCTTGATTAATTATTTTTAGAAAACTTCAGCTCAGTTAACCTAAAAAAAAATTGTATAATGACCACCTAAGAATATATTAACCCAGAAAAACAATTTGGCAAATATGACCACATGACCTATGAGAGTTACAGAGAGGTCACTAAACCTAGAAAACCCATAAAAACTCCACACATCTGTAACCACAGAAAGCCCAAGCTCTTAAATCTTAGATGAGCCTATAGTGCTGTATAATAAATGTCCCAATTAGGACTCATTCAGTGTTTTCCCATTTTCTGTTAGACAGAGAGAGAAAGGGCTTTTGTGTGACTGCATACAGTATAATGGCCAAGCCTATCCCAGAGGATAAGCTGCACGCATAACCAGTTTCTGATTTTACATACGAGTTTATATATAAATATGAATCAACAGAGAGGTTTTGGATATTGTCGGTTATGTTTCCAGTCTGAGCAGGGGATGTTTTGGACGTCTGTTCTGTGTGATATCCATTATAATAAGTCACAGACATGATGCTAATGTTTTATTTTTGCTTATTTTAAAAAGAACAGAACTATTCTTGAGCAGCAAAGTCACATCAAAACAAATCAGACATCTTAATTAGAGAACTTATTATGTCATTATATGTATGGTGTGCTAGTCTTAGACCAGTAACTCTGACCTGGTTGACATAATTGATTTCTTTTAATATTATTATACTAGGGATATATAGGGAATAGGGAAGTCGATTGCAATCCAATATTTCAATCAATATATATGTATATACAAATTATTATTATCGATATAACCTGAGATTAAATAGATTGGTGACCTGCCCAGAGTATCCTGCCTCTCTCCCAGTGCAAGCTGGGACAGACCCAGCAACCCAGACCAGAATGCTGCAAATGGGTGTAGAAAAATTAGTGAACTATATACTATAGGTCCTTTATATATTTTGTTTGTCAAATAACAGGGCATGTTTGTGTGTGTGTGGCCTAACCTCTTGCTGGGTGATGTCCAGGATGCGTTCCAGGGTCAACTCCTCAAAGTAAAGGCGATCACACTCATCAAAGTCGGTGCTGACCGTCTCAGGGTTGTGGTTGACCACCACCGTCTTCTTGCCCATCTGTCTCAAAGCTCTGATGCTGGACACTGCGCACCAGTCAAATTCAACACTGCTCCCTAGTAGATCAAACAGTTCATGAATTTGTCAGCCATGAACAACAAATAGACAACTACATTGTTGTGACATTTAACTTTTCTGTGATGGTTTTATTTATGAATTCATATACAATTTTTACTCAAATAGCGGCCAGGGCCTTTGTTAACCTCAACTGCAGAGCCTAACAGACCTTCATTCGAAGCAGGCTTTATATCTGACACCCTCTGTTTTGCTTGTAGACTAGTACAAAATCTCAATGTTTCATGATCTGCTCCTGTTTGTCCTATAAAATGTGTGTTAGTGCATTATGCTATCGATACAAACTGAACATTTCCATTTAAAAGTCCTTTGTTTATTGTAAAGTCAAGTGCAAGTTTTTTTTTTTTAATTGTAAAACATTTGCAGAAATTTGTTGTGGAAAATTCAGGGACTTGCACGCTTCCATTATGATACTTAAAATGTAGCAACTGCCATCTTGTGGCACCTGTTACTACAAAACACAGTTTGGTTAAGCCATTGACGCACATAGACCTGCAGTGATTGAAATACGAGAATAATGCTTCAGATGAGTAATCTACAACACGAAGTGTTAAAAAATGATCACATTGTTGTATTTATTAACACTAAAGCAATAGAGATGCACATTTTGTAATATCTTTTCCCCACCAGCCATTATTTGAGATCTTTTTTTGACTACCTGCTTATATTTAAAGGAAATAAGGTGATCAGTATAAGTTTTATTTAAACAGCAAGAAAATTATATGAAAGCTTAATGTTAGACTCACCAATGTGATAGGGCCCACAACCAAGAACCATGATTCCCTGGTCTTTAAAGTCCAGATCATGCTCCTGGTGGATAAATTGACAAAACCATTGATGCACGATGGCAACACCTTACAAAACTCTTCTTAATGTTACTTATATTTTATTTTCAATGTTTTTTCTAAAAAATTTCAATGTTGAAGTTACAGTTATATTAACTGTATTTTCTATAAAACAGTGATTGGATTGTCTACATACATCATAGTGGTACATTACTTCCTTTTACATTTGGCAGAAACCACATACCTGACCATGATAAGTACAATACAGGTAGTTGGTCATGGCTGGATACTCTGCTGCCAAGGTGTCAATCTGAGAAGAAAATAAATAGAAGTTACAGTGGGTCAGACATTCACATGTGTTAAAAAAAGGTCTACAAAGTAGAAGAAGGATATAGAATAGGAAATATTGAACAACAATCTTTTGGAAGTTTTTGCATGCTTTGACCTTTGTCATGCTCACCTGTTTGACCCAGGGCTTGATGCCGTGACTGAGCCTTAGCTCTCTGGCTGCTTTCTCACTGGAGCCCAGAATCTGACCAACCTGCCTGTCTGAAAAGCCGTCCTGCTTGGCCTTCAGTAGCAGTCCCTTGGGTACTGTAGCACTGCAGGAAAAGACAATAAGTAATGGTAATTACACAGCTGTAATAGTCAGGTTTTTCTGCAGCTGTTCAGTCTTTATTCAGTGTTCAGTGACAAGCACTTTGGAGAAGGTTTTTTTTTTTTTTTTTGTATTTGCATGTATTTGCACCTGAAAAGTAGAGTCTGTCAATTATTTCTAAAGCTTAAAAGTTTAAATGCCTGACAGGAATGTGGTAGTGAAAGTAAAAAAAAAAAAAAAGATGAGCAAAGCTGACAACTGAGCTTATTTTTTAATGTTTTCTTGAATACCTTGAGTACCCCCTGATAGATCTGTGTATTTTCAAGTCCACTGAACTAAGAGGGTTAATGCAACAAGTGGGTCATGACTAGCTCACCTACCAAGCGGCGTGGACAGCAGGAACCGGCCCACCTCAGTTCGATCAATAACACCGACATCGACAAACGAGGCACCAACGTGCCAGAGCACCAGGTTGGCAAGTGCAGCCATTTAAAAACTATTTCAAATCAATAAAACTTTAATGCGAGCTGTGAGGTTGAAAAGTGTTAACCATCGATTGATGATTTTGTGTAGCAACCAGACTGTTTTATTTTTTTTTTTAAAAAACAGAATTTCCTTCCTACTTAAAATATAACCACACCTACAAAATTATGTTAGCTCCCCCTCTTCCGGCAAATTAAAAAAAGCAAAGGACAATGGCCCTGTGACATGGGAGGTAACACAGATGAGAGTGACAGATTGACCACTGCCCAGTGTAGCAGGAATACACCTGCTAGTAGTCACAGCTAACCAAGCTTATCACTCATAAGCAGCTGCTGTCAGTCTGTCTCTGTCTCTGTCCCCGCTGGAAATACAGAGATACATTGCATGTTGCAATACAGAGTCCACTGGAGCCTTCACAGTCACTCGAAGCAATTCACAGCTGTTCGTAAAAGTTCCTGCGTGGTACCTGTGTTAGCTGAGAACTAGTGGCTCAGAAAGGCTAAGTCTCTAGTCCGTGCGTCCATCTAGGAAGGGGGATTAGTTAGTGACAAAGGTGCGAAAGCAACAAGCGTTATTTCCACTGATGTCATAGTATTTGTTATAACCCTAGGCATAGACAAAAGAAATTCTCATTTCTGGTGAACAACAACTTGCTCTCCCTCCTCCTTATCTGAATTATTTATGACCTCGTAGTGTAACAATATTGGAAATGTCAAGTGCGTTTTAACTCCCACTGCACATGGCTGGGCTGAGAAATAACAACGAAAGGAGCGAGCGGCGTAAGTTTGAGTCAGAATCACAGGAAGGAAAGAAATTTGATCTGAGAGCTCGGTTTGTCTTGTGTACAATTACCCTGTTTGGAAGAACAGCTCAAAAGCTAGAGGGAAATCCTTTGCATACCATGAACTCATGAACATATGCCCTCAAAGGCAAATAAAACATTAAATACGCATTAAGACAACGTCTAGTGTTTGTGTGCGTTTACGCAGTGAAGAAAAATTGACTTACAGATATTCTCATATGCTTTCAAAGGCATGCACACACTTAACTAAACTTCAGTATTGGAATGACACATTTGTGTGTTGTATAATTGCTGTTCCTGCAAACTGAGCAAGTCTTTCTAATTGTAATTCATGTCATGCGCGTAGCTTATACACCTAATTATCTCTGCCCTAATCCACAGGTGTATTAGGTTCTTCTTTTTATAATCAAACTTAAATGTAAATGATGTCTTCAAGGGATCTTTTTTTTATATATTCACTATGTCTCTAGCGGAAGTAAAAGGATGCACCTATAATCCAGCATACAACTGGTTTTAGATGTCACCAGACACCAAAATAACAGATTTCTGTGTTTATGTCTAAGCAAGTAAATCTGGTCAGACTGCATTTTTAAGAAAAACGTCAATGCAGAATGTGCTACAGGCATAATATTGGTGTAGCTTCTGTTTTAATTACCAATATATCATTTAAGTAAAAAAAAAAAAAGCTAAGCAGTATCTGAGTAAAGCAATAAGCAACTTTTCTTTGTCATACATCATTGTAAATTAAATATCTATCATTTTATAGATTTAATTGCTTGATTGAATAAATAATGGGTACATAATGACGATGATTGTTAGTTGCAAACAGACACTAATAATACTGCCAACTTTATAACTAAATAACTGTCGTTGTTTTATTATAACAAAATTATGTTTTTTTCACATTTTCTAATTTCACAACTATCAATGCTTACAATAAAATACATGAATAATTTGTGACATAAATAACAGGACAAATTAATGGCTGAAATTAGTATATTTCTAAAACCTTTACCAACAGTGTGAAAAAGTGACAGGTTTTTTTTTGGCTTTTTCGAGTTTTATTGTATAGAGACAGCTGAAGAGTGACAGGAATGTGGAGAGAGAGAGGTGGGGAATGACATGTAGCAAAGGGCCGCAGGTCGGATTCGAACCCTGGGCCGCTACGGCAAGGACTGAGCCTCTGTACATGGGGCGGATGCTCTACCAACTGAGCTAAACGACACCCATTTATTTCTAATCTTAACTTCCTGACGAAGAAATCCTAACACTACACATGACTCTTGTACTTAAATGATGAAGAATAAAATGTCTTCACTGTAAAGGATTCTTCTCATCTCTATCAATACACATCCTTCTGTCCCAACTACAGCAATAGAAGATCCAACACTCTCCTCACAGAAACAATGAGTCTGCTGACCAGTAGAGCCTGAAGTCCACCTGCGCTCAGCTCTACGCTCCATCAGTCTGGCAGCAGCCTATTGTTGTGTGCCCATCCCAATGTCCCCTGCTCCAGAGGCAGCAGGAACTACAACAGCCTTCCATGTGTCAGCGTGTTGCAGCAGGAGCCCACAGACTGGCTGGCCATTGATTATTAAACAGCAGAGTCAGAAAGAAACAGCGGGTAACCTGTGACTGAACCATGGAAATTCACAGTGGCTCTCCAGGTAAGAGCCAGAAGGCAGAGAGAGAGAGAGAGACACAGCTGAGAGGAGATGAACCACAAGAGGACAAGAAACAGAGACGTGAAGAGACTGGGGATCATCTGATTTTCCTATTGAAGAAGATTCAGTCATTTCTAGAAAGAACCTAAAATTCTCTCCTGGTTTTAAAGACACTTTTCTAATTCCTGTGGGCATCCCTGAAGTTCTCTAATGGTGCAGTGGGACAGATGGATCTCCAATGCACAGACAGTGTTGTTGGTATAAGTATATGGTGCATTTGAGTTGTAAAAAATCTGCAGGGTGAGTACAAGGTTGAAAAACACTGCTGCAAAGTCACTCACGGCTATGCAACCATAACTTCCACATTATGCCTATATTTCCATCAAATCTGGTATTGTTTGCTGAACAGTAGGACTATCATGCTAGTAATGCAAATATTCATTAAGCGAATCATTATGTACTGTGTTAATTGTCAGGATCCTGCTGTGACCAATCATACTGTGCTGCAATGTTTGTGTTTTGTCTCTTTATCCTACAACTTTGAGACACAAATCTAAAAGCCCGAGGAATAAAAATATTAAACTGAATGGATTCATTCAAAACAAAAAATAAAACAGTCAAAAACTTTATTTGTTTAACCAAGCTGTGCGTCTGTGTGTGTGTGTGTGTGTGTGTGTGTGTGTGTGTGTGTGTGTGTGTGTGTGTGTGTGTGTGTGTGTGTGTGTGTGTGTGTGTGTTACCTCCTATAGTTTGCCAGGTGCTGCTCCAGCTGTGTTATCTTGTGTAGTTTGTGGAGGAACCACTTGTCTATGGCAGTCAGCTGGTGGATTTGATCAACGCTTATGCCACTGTGGAGGGACTTAAAAGTAGAGAGATGAAACGAACTCAGCGTTACATTCATTATTCATCATCATGAAGTTCATCATTCATATTCCTTAATGGAGCGCTCCAAAAGCAGACGTAAAATAGGTTTCACAAAGTTTCAACAGATTGTATGATCAGTTGCGTGTGATTAAAGCGAACCATCGCCAGATAGGAGCAATCATTCCAAACACATAAATTCTATGCATTTATCCATTGCTCCTTCAAGGACTCCTTAGAGCTTTTGCAGGAACAATATATTACTTTGCCAATATTGGCCTTTTATTAAAAATCTAATATCCAGAAGCCAGCCTGTGTCATCAACCTGTAATATGACAGAGGTTGTGCCCTGACAACAGCTAGTAAATATGTTTTATCATTTTTATATTAGATGTCTGACCAGACAAATCATTCCAGGTTAGTGTGGGAAGATTTTACTCAGCAGTCTGTAAAACATGCAGTGAAACCTGCCATAAGGAGCTTCCAATCAAACTGCAAAACCAGAAAAATATCGGAGAATTACATCTAACTTTTCCTCCTGAACCTTTGCTGTGTATAATAGTTTATGTCTGAATAACTTTAGGATTTTTTTTTATGCTTTCCACACTATAAGCATACAATACTGTCTAAAACAGTTTGGACCTAAGAAATGTTTCAAAATCACAAATGGTGGGAGAGTTTAGCTGAGAGTGATGGTGATTGTTCTGACCGCCTTTGGTATTTTTTTTAACCAGAGATAACCCTTTTTTGTTAAAGAGTGGGATCTTTTTTTGTGTATCCAAAAACAGGTGTTATATCTCTCTAGTCAAAACTACCAGACTTGTATTGATCCAAACTAACATCAACTAACACCAAAGTCACACAATAAACACAAATAAACAAACTGATCGAGGCAGCAGCGGAGCAGCAACCCCCTTGCAAACAAAAAAAGAATCTGAAAAAAAAAGATCTGATTCTCCTTCTCTGTAGGGATTTATACCATAATGTTTTCAGACATTTATAATAACAATCTGTGGCTGTCAGCGGCAAAACAAGCACTTGGTGTATGTACATTGACCGTGCACAATTGCCTCAAAGGATTACACTTTGCAGCCCGTTTTGTGGCTGCCGGCTGCAGCACTCACACTCAATACCAATTTCAAAAATTGTTGTCCCCATTAGTCACTTAGAAATAAAAAAATAAAAAAACAGGGGAAAATAAGGTCCAGGTTGAAAAATACCAAAGTTTCCCCTATAAGGCATTATTGCTTGTGTTTGATTGCCTGGAGATGAGATGTGGACCATTAATCCCTCGTGCTGTCGCCACATCAATGAATTCACTCCATAACTCATCAAGGGGACAAATATATCTAATCTAGCTTTTAAGGCATGTTTAAGTGTTGGACCTTTTGATACCTTTGCAATAGTTCATGTAACATCTCTTGACCCTGTGTCTAGACGGGCTTAAGCACTACAGTTTCGCCTTCAAGTAAATCTATCAGGAAGCATTGTAGTGAACAAGTAAACATATTTTCTGCTTATGTGATTTCGTTTCATCCCTCCATACATTTGAAATCACTTTGAAACGGTTCCATTGTTAGATAATCAAACAGCTTATACTGTACATGTTTTTTCCAAGTATTGAACTCTTGTGCATCTATTTAACCAAATCAGCAAGGATTTCCACACAATTAGGCATTCATAACTGTATGCAGGTAGGTCAGGGACATTTCAGAACAATCATTAAAAAAAACATGAAACGTGGAGTGTATCACGTTTTCTTATCATTATTCTTCTTGTTACACTTCAAAATGTGATATTAATGAGAAAATACAGCCATAATTTATTATTAATGCTATGAAAGATCAGTGTACCTTGGCAAGGGAGAAGATACGGGTGCTGGAGGGTACAGCTAGCTCCTGTTGCAGGTCCTGGGTGTCAGCCCAGGCTTTCTTGAGTGGCAGCCGGGGCACAAAGCCATCCACTGACGGATGACACATCCTCAGGGCTTTCTGCATGCTTTCCTCAAAGGTGCGGCCCACTGCCATCACCTGAATCCAGAAGCAGGAAAGGCATGACAGAACAATATGGGTGTGTGAGGGTAGTGAATAAGCCAGTGAATGAGTCAGTGTTTATCCATGGATCCTTCTCTCACCTCTCCGACACTCTTCATGGCACTGCCTATTTCATGGGACATGCCCTGAAAGCGGTCCAGGTCCCAGCGGGGGATCTTAGTGACAATGTAGTCTAGACTGGGCTCGAAGCAGGCTGTGGTCTTCTCTGATACAGCATTCTTGATATCTGGCAGGGGGATGCCCAGGGCCAGCTTAGCGGCAACAAACGCCAAGGGATACCTTTGACATGAACAGAGGGGCAGGAAGATCAAAATCAATTAGAGGTTGAAGTTTCTGTACAAAATCTTCACCAAAACTGGTTTTGAATTTTGAATGTGATGTTGCTCCAAGACCTTTTTGGTGTTTAATTGTAGAAATCCATTCTCTATAGTAAAATCTTAATAGATATCTAATTTTAGGGAATAGCACTACCAGATACCAGTCTCATTTTGATATTTTGTTTAACCAAAGAAAATGTATACTGTTGATTTCCATTGCAATCCACCATGAATAACTATTTTACAATTTTCATACAGCAGTAGGGATTTGATCGGTTCCAGTTGAGAACCGGTTCCAAATTGTCCAATCCATTGTAATCGCATGACCCCAAGTTCATTCATTCCTCTTTTAATCGATCTTGGCATGTTCTGACAGTTGTGAATTCCAAAACAATGATGTCAATCTCATGCATCTGTGCTAGTGGAAACTTGCAACAAGAGTGAGTCACAGCAGCGAGGAAGAAACGGTTCATTTTAAAAAGAAAGATGACAGCGGTGCCGTTTGTATTTTCTATAAAATTGGAATCTTAAAAGGAAGGTGGAAACACTAAAACATCTTTCTATGCAAACATGGGTTTCATTTCCGGGAAAACCGTGTGTCATTGCTTCCCAACCCAGCAGCACATGCATTACAGAGGGTGAAATGATCTATCCGCCTCAAATGATATAAAACATACATAGCATTATTGCATGACTGACATTTACAGTAGACATTTCCAACATGCTGTATTACCAGCCTCTGTTTGTATAGGTATTCTCTTACCCAGTAGCCTTTGATGCCAAAGCAGAGCTTCTGGAGAGCCGGGCATTAACCTCGATGATGCAGTACTCCAAGGACGACGGGTGTAGGGCGTACTGAATGTTGCATTCGCCTACAATGCCAAGGTGTCGAACCACTTTGATGGCTGTCTCTCGAAGCATGTGGTACTCCTCGTTGGACAATGTCTGGCTCGGTGCCACCACTATGGAGTCACCTGAAGAAGAAAGGGTTAGGACTAAGAGCGCCTTTTGAAAGTGATTTTGGTGCTGATGACGCAGAGTCAGAAAAGACAGGATAAAAGATCGTATTCATAGTACATAGCAACAAAAGCCTGTTTCTCATTTGGATTTAAAACATTTAACAGCAAACATCCCACCTAAAGCATCAACCTGTTTTGTTTTTGTTTGTACAGTTTTCTCTTCAAGAATAATTCATATATTGCTTCATTTACCACATCCTGTCATTTAAATTACAATTCCTCGCAGTTACTGTACAGTTCTTAAAATAAGTGACAAACATCTGCATAACAAAATAATTTTACATCTGGCATTTGCCTATTGTTATACAGGAGAAACTCTAGGATGAGAAAGTATCACATTTTAGATCAAAAGCACATTCTGTAAGGAGCACTAAAACCATCTGTAAGCTTACAGTAGGCACACTTCAAGTGTCTCAGTCTGTATAAGTCCTTGATGTTGTCTACAAGAACTGAACTAAACCCAAAGGCTTGAGTTTGTCACTCGAGTATTGATTCTCAAAGCTTTTCTTGAGATACAGATACAAGACTAAAGAAATTAAACAAGGACAGCGACTTTCAAAAACATCTATACATTCATATCCAGGTACACAGTAAATGTGGTCCACAGGAACATGAACCCACAAAGAGCAAAAAGAAAGCGAGCTCGCCCTGCAGCAGCCTCTCCAGAGGGATTTGTTTGAGGACAACAAAATACAAAAAAGCAAACAGAAGTGAATCGAGCACAGTAGAACAGGATAAAGTAAACAATACCACAACATGAGCATGTGCAACAGTCTGAAGGATAACACATCACGTGTGGTGTATGTTTCATTTACCTGTGTGAATGCCCAGTGGGTCGAAGTTCTCCATGTTGCAGACGGTCACACAGTTATCAGCCACATCTCTCACCACCTCATATTCCACCTCTTTCCAGCCCAGCAAAGACTTCTCCACAAGGATCTGACTGCTCATGGCCAGAGCCTACACAGAGGAGTATCAATTTAGATGCTATGTGGCTGCATTGACCTTTACACAGCAGGTAGACACACTAACACAAAGATCTATACAATATCATTCAGTACAATAGCTACGCAATGTAAATACTACAATAGAGTTTGACTAAACTTGAGCCATGTACTTACAGTAAAACTTGCTGTTATCGGTTTTACACACAAAATAACACTGAAAACAGATGAGGTGGCATATTTTGGAAATTAAGACTCATTAAGCAGTTAAGAGAATTAAATTAGATGTGAGTTTATTTTCATAAATAAACTATTTGCTCTAATGGTTAAACATAATGAAGTCTTTTCCCTAGAGCCTTGCCTGACATGTTTTGTACTTGTATGGCTTATGCACTTTTGCATCACTTATCAACGTAATCAAATTTAATACACTCCCAGCACAACTTGCCTCAATGATCATCACAAGGCTGAACGAACATATGTGACAAAACTAAAAAAATACTTATTTACTGTACAGGTTTGCTGTATTGGAGTGCATTACATGTGATATTGTATTATGTGTGCTATTGGGTCTATTTGCATATAGATTTTGTACTGGCCATTTTGTTTCATCTTTTTTTACATTAACAACTTCCAAAGGACAGTCTCAAAAGGAAAGTGACTTTCGCAAATTAAGTACAATACAAGTGCTTTTTGTGGCCTCTTTCTTGCGTTTCGTTGTTGGCGCTCGCAATTCTTTTGTCGAATTAAACTTGTTACAAAGACATGTACTAACAGTTTGTGCTCAATCACTCAATTATCATTTCTCCTTCTTTAAGGGTGTTGATCCATGAGCTTTATTATTTATCATTATCTTTGACCATTTTGATTAATTTCCTGCACCTACAGTTTTGGTGTCCCTTTAAACCATTTTCATTCTGTACTGTAAAAAGCTCTGCAAATCATACACACTCGACCTTTAAAAGTGTCTGGTTTCCTTTTTGTATTTTCGTCAAAAAGATTAGACAAAGACTCTGTGAATTCTATGTCTGCGCTGTGGCAGCCACTGAGCATGACTGGCAAAGACACATTTGCCATTGAAATTTTCAAAAGAAACAAGACAAAAGAAAAATACTCAGGAAAGCAGTAGAACATTCAGACTGGCATAAAAGTATGCACCAATTGAAAGCAGTACGACACAGACAGTTCATTTTGCAGCTTGTGATCACAGCTTAGAACCAATTGAGCTATCAGACATAATGCCGGTTACTGGACAAGCATAAAAGAATGTTGCTTAGCAACAGCAAGCTATTCCTTTCCTGGTAGAACACAAAAGAAACATATCCAAACATTTTCAAAGCTTTTATATTTTTTAGGTTAATGCTGTAAACAAGAGTGGAAGGTATAAAACTAAAAGAAGGTTGTCAGTAAAAGTCTGGCTAAAATGTTTCAATGGTTGATTTAATCAATCATATGCAAATAAAAAAAGTTACAAGGAATAATGATGATAATCGTCTACAGATGTCAACACATTCCCAACACTGCACCATATATTCTGACCTTGTGAGCGGTTTCCTCCAGCCTTTCTTTGTTGGCACACAGACCAGAGCCCAGACCTCCCAGGGCATAGGCCGATCGTAGCATCACTGGGTAGCCAATCTGCTCTGCTGCTTTCAGGGCATCAGATACCTGAAAGACGCACACAAATGTTGTATTGTAAGAACTGTTACACGTTCTGTAAACGCACTAAAAATATAGAGTTAAATTTCAATGTATATGTGTAATGTCATGTGTTTCCTTACAGACTCTACGGCAATACTGGGTGCAATCTTCTCATTGATCTCCATTAGTTTGTCAGCAAAAAGCTGTCTGTCCTCTGTGGCCATGATGGACTCTACTGGGGTTCCAAGGACCTTTACTCCATACTTTTCCAGGATGCCACGCTGGAATAATTCAACTCCTTACCACACAAACACCAGTCCAAACAGAGGCAGCAAACATCCCAATTAAAAAAAAAAAAAAAAAGTTAGTTACAAACTGAAAAAAATATTCACAAAGCACCCACTCATTCAAATATTGCACATGCCACATGGTGAATGCTTTCATCCTAAGAGCACAACAGTAACATGAGTCGTACATATTAGTATTTACTCCTACTTGATCTCCACAGGGAAAAACAAAAAACGCATACACGGGTACAAACAACTGCACACGTCTCACCGCAGTTAAGTGCCGTCTGTCCACCCATGGACAGCAGGATGCCATCCGGACGCTCGTTCTTGATGACTTCAGTTACAAATTCTGGCGTGACAGGCAGGAAGTAGACGGAGTCGGCCTGCTTGGTGCCCACCTCGTTGGTCTGAACTGAGGCTATGTTTGGGTTCATCAGCACTGTTTTCAGGTTTTCCTCCTACAACACCATTTGAAGATAGAATAAGTACCATCGTGTATGCACACAAAGTTAAGTAAACTTAATTAAAAAGGTCTTTTGAAGGTTTTTACTAATGTCTGTTCTAAATGTTTTATTTTTGTTAATGTAAATCCTATGAAAAGATTAAAAAAACAGAAATCCAGATAACAAAGAAATAGTTTAAATTTGAAAATGAAATAAAAGACAAGTGTTAATGTAAATGCAAAAGTTACTTAAACATAACTAAATGGTAAATTTGATTCAGAAACTACTTTCAACAAGAGATCATCTAATAAAACTGCCTCTTCAACATCATGACACACCTGAACATACTGCAGATGTAGATATGGGTAAGTTGCAGGCCAGTTAACAGCTAGAGTTTATATCTTACCTTCATGGCCTTAACAGCCTGAGATCCAGAGTAATCAAACTCTCCAGCCTGACCGATAGACAAACCACCAGAACCAAGTACGAGTACCTTTGACACCTGCACATGGACAGGTAATGCACGCAGTAATTAAGTAAATAAGTAACAGCAAACACACAGCATGAATTTTTAAAGAGACACAGATGTTAAACTTTTTTTTTAAATCTAACGAATTAATAGCATTTGTTGTTTTTTCCTAATGTTATTTCACTCTTATATATCATTGTAACAATATATATGATGATAACCTTTTACAATCAAAGTCTTTCTCCATGTGGAACTTATCTACAATCACTTGCTGCTCATAAAACCTGAGGTAAATCTACTGTTCCTGTTTGGAGTACTGTACCTCGGCTCTGGGGGGCATGTTAGGTTTCTTGGGCATGACTGACACGATGTTTGCATCCTTTCCTTTCTTGATCAGAGAGATGAAGGCATCAAAAAGGAACTGTCGAAACAAAGACAAATGTCAATATAGCCATGGTTTGAATAGTATGTTAACAGTATTAGGAGGAGGCTTAGATATAGAGACCAAGCTCTGCCTGAGGGTACAAGGTTTACTTACATATATAATTCTCAATTACCACATTTTTAAAATATATATGCACATATATATATATATATATATATATATATATATATATATATATATATATATATATATATATATATATATATATATATATATATATATATATATATATATATATATATATATATATATATATATACATTATTTGAAACTGAAGCTTTTCCCCTCAGCCAAACAATGATACAGAAGGTGTGTTAACACCAACTTCCCGAAACTAACAATGCACCCAGAGCTGCACACATGGTATCTATATAAATAAACAGTCATTAATAATCAGTTACGTGCCACAGTGACAGTTGCAATTACCAGACAGGTTTACACTCCTCCTGTATTAGGTAAAGCTTTATTAGATTCATCAATGTCTGACAGAAATGCATTGCAGAATATTGCACTTCCTTGACAGTGAAGGGGATAAAATATTTTTCATGGACACAGTCAAACCCAGGTGGAAGTAGAACTGTCAACTGCATGTTTTGGTAGAGAAGACAGGTCTTATTATTGTGCCTTAATATGACAGAGGTTGCAACATACTTTGACCAGGACTTGAACTACAGCCCTTGTCTGCCATGTGGGAGACAAGAACTGTAGCACAGAATCATCAACACTTTATTGTTGGGACAGGAACAGGCAGACACCTGTGGCCCTGGTACAGTCAAACATCAGGCACCACAGATGATTACAGCTTTCACTGTCAATGATGTAGCAACTATATATTATTTTTATTTGATTTTTTTACCACTATGTCTGGTTTACATTCCATTAAATATACATTTAAACAAATTATTTCCCCAGCAGCCTAATTGCTGCTTAGAGCTACTATAACTACTAATACATGTCTTCTTTCTTTTTTTTTTTTTTTACAATAGATAAACATCCTGTTTCAATGGAAGACTTCAACTTTGCATCCTGTAAAGATGCCTTTACTTAACTTTAGTATGGCTTTCAGGTACTTCATGCAGCACAGTCTTTAATTACCTCTGTGTCAGTGGGACCGCCTTTAGCCTCCGGGTGGAACTGGGCCGTGAAAACAGGTTTAGTGTTGTGCATGATGCCCTGGAAAACACACAGAGTTAATATAAGGCAACTAAACTAAAGCTGACAGTATTCTGCATTTCATCTGTTAGCCTTCCTGGAGCAGGGGAGTCTATTTTTGCAAAGTGTTGCTAACTAAGAGAAAATAATGATTTTTTTCCAAAATCCATACATCAAAATGTCTCAGAAAAAAACTTTCACAGAGAGTGAAATCAAACCTCATTGGTGCCATCATTGGCGTTGAGGAAAAGTGGGCTCCACCCTGGGGGCAGGGACTGACTGTCTATGCCATAGCCGTGGTTCTGCGCCGTGATGAAGGCCTGGCCCGTCATCACATTCAGCACCGGCTGGTTCTGGCCTCTGGGGACCCACAGACATGCATACAAACAAAGAATATATTTAACACTTCTTTAAGAGACTTGTTGTTTTAAAAACTCAGATAAAAACTGTGTTTATGTACAGCGAGACTTAAAAGGTTCCTCATGGAGTTTTAGGCTTCTAGTAGTGCTGGAGCAGTTTTTCAATGAGTGGTTTGCAATGTCCAATCCTCCCAATAATGTCATACTATTCCACTTATCAACTGGAACAAGATATGCACCAACAAAAGCCATAAAGATTACATACATTTTGTTTGTGTACAAAAACTCCACAGGGGCCATATTGTGTCTTCATTATATTATTATTATAGTTATTAAAGAGTTCACCTGTTGCCCATAGGTAGTTTATATGACTTTGCTCCTGCGGCCAGAGCTGTGATCTGGTTGCCCATACAGATCCCAAACACTGGCTCGGGACGATCACTCTCAAGCACCTTGACAAGACAAAACAAACACAAACAATATTTATCCAAAAGGTACACTATAGATCATACTATAAATATAATCTGTAATGAAGAAAACATTTGAAATCTTATGGATAGCCATGTGCTTCTTTTACTATGTTAAAAACAAGGTACCTGAATAATATGACTCTCTTAACTTTGCTTGCTGTAAAATGAACAATAAGAATAATAATATCTCAGATTACTTCATATGTGAAAATTATTGCCTATGGATGTAATATTCCAGCTGAGTGTATGCAGCAAAGAGGAATACAATACACAGCACCATAAACAAAAAAATTGTTCTTTGTCACCATGCCCTACCTTTTGGACATTGTCAATGAGTGTCTTTGCCAGAGACGGATCTCCTGGTCCGTTGGAGATGAACAGGCCATCATATTCTAGACTCAGCAAGTCCTGATTCCATGGTACGAGGTGGACCTCTGCACCCCTCTACACACAAAGAGCAAAGTTTTAAGAATCCAAGGTTTTCTAACAATGGTAACATTTGTATCATATTTGTGATATAGTTATTATGATTCTAATGATTATTATTACTTTCTTCCCTACAAACTTCATCTTCAGCAACCATAAACTTCATCATTTTCTATGGACTAAGAAGGCAAATCAAAAAGTAAAAGAAACAGACAAAAGAGACATCTGCAGGCTGCTACTCCTGATTTGCTGTAACAGCCAATTGCAAGCTAATATCAACATTATAAATACCAAATCATTAACTGAAGCATTAACAAAGAGAATCTTACTTTCTCTTTGACACAATACTGCTGGGTGTTTTTTCATTACTATCTAAAAAAACAAGAAACAGGATGTCGCCTTCTTTTCACACTCAACAGCGACTTCCTGTGCAACCATTCTCACCTTAACCAGCAGGCGAATGATGTTATGTTTAATACCACAATCAACGGCCACCACTTTTATCGGGTTTCCTTTTCCAAAGACTTTGGTTTCCTAGTGGGTCAGGGGGCACAGTGAAAAAGAGGTTAGCAAAAATATAATCTGAGGTGATCTACTGGGTGTGAGAGGAAGAACAATACTAGTTTGCAGTGTTACCTTGGTTGAGACCTCTGCTACCAGGTTTTTCTGGTTGGGGTCTGTTATCTCAACAGGCTGCCCATCAAATTCAATCTTCCCCAAAACTGTGCCCTGAAGAGAAACCACAAGCAAACTAACCATGAGTGAATAATCGTTCCATTTGTAAAAGATGTAGCAGTTCAGGCCTTTGTATTTACAGCACCTTGTCTCTGATGACCTTGGTCAGCATTCTGGTGTCTATTCCAAACAGTGCAGGAACCTTTGAAGGAAGGAAATAAAATGTGTAAATGCACAAGCAGCAGAGCCTGATTCTGAGACAAGCTCTGAGATTACAGCAGATATTTGGTCATTTGAATCCCAACCTTCTCTTCTTGTAGCCACTGTCCCAAAGACTTGACAGAGTTCCAGTGGCTGTACTCATGTGTATAGTCCTGAACCAGAAGACCAGATACCTAGAAACACCAAAGCACAACACCAGCCATAAAGAATATTAAGTATTAAATATATAATATTAAATATATATAATATTTGAGTCACTGTTCAGTCTATAAAATGTCAGAAAACAGTTCAGACTTATCAGGAGAAACCAAGTTATTGATACTGTTAGATATTGTTGTCCAAAACCCAAAAGGACTAAGATCCAACTTTTACTCTCTGCATTCACGGCTGCGGGGGTAGTGCATACAACTGACGCTGACAAACATGTGAACACGTACTTGCATGCAGACACCCATTGTAGTATAAACAAAACCACGTGTGCAGCAGGTAGAAGTGGATATTTGGAATATGTCCATCCCTTAAGACTAAAACTTGTTTAAAAACAATGAGTCTTAACAGACAAAGTGAATGCTAACATCAGCATGCTAACATGCACGCAATGTTAATATGCTGATGTGCCAGAGGTTTCACTTACTATTATTCATTACTAGCATGGCGGCTAAAAAATGTTAGTTATTGTCGTTCATTAATCTTCTCTTAATCAACTATTTGACTATTCATCTCAGCTCTAATAATTATGTGGGACACTAATAATAGTCGCTCCCAAATGTAGTGTCATAACTCAAATTGCAGCACCGAGGTCACCACGAAGCCAGAAACCCACCTGGATGCGCTCTGACTCCACATGTTTTCTCAGGCCTAGCTCGTCCAGCTCCTGGGTGTTTGGTACCCCGTAATTTCCAACAATGGGATAAGTCAGGGTCAGGATCTGACCCCTGTAGCTGGGGTCAGTCAGGGCCTCGGGATACCTAAAGCAGGGAAACAGCAGGACAAATATGCCAAGATATTGTGATGTGATGGTGAAGCGCATCATTGCGTTGTTGACTCGTGGTAACTTAATGAACTCTTGTAAGATGCAAATTTGTCCAGCCAAAACAAGGTTGATACTTCAGAATTTGGCATCCTAAAAATCTGACCTGTGCTTGTTCAGGTCCACTGTTTTCTCTAATATCTAATGTAGATGTTGTGTCCACATGATTCCTTCTTACCCCACCAGGCCAGTATTGAAGACCAGTTCCCCGGCTACAGAGCCATCATGCCCAAAGGAATACCCTTTCATCCTGGTGCCATCTTCCAAGACGAGGTGCGCTGCCTGGGCCTGGGAGTTAAAAAAGAAAGCAGGCAAGTTATGAGTAAAAATCACACTCAAGAATAAGCCATTCCCTTTTTTTAATGAAGCCGGTTTGGACAGACCAAAGAAAAAAAACTTTGATACAGATGTGTTGTTTGAATTTAGGAGTGGTGGCAACCAGTGAGCCTCTGGGACTTCATGCTGAAACTGCAGGCTAGTGTGAATTGTGCTGTGAATGCTGAGATAGACAAATCTGCTTTTCTGTGCTGTGTGCCAGCGGTCATCAATAGTACTAAAACTCATCACAGATATATAAAACGTTTTATTTTATTTTTTTTTAAAGTTGAGTGAGTTCTAGCATGCATATGGTGATGGTCTGGAAAGTGAAATTCAACCATCTTCCTCCTGTTACCACAAACTGTGACGGCTTTTTCTGAGAAAGCGCGGTGATGAGAAATAAGATGTCGCAATGAGGGCGGATCTCAAGCATATGACGCAATTTTCTGTGATATTAACAGATATGATGCACCTTGCGTTAGAATCTTTGTGCTACATATCATCTTAAATAGAAAATCAACTGACAAAATAGTTATTTTTAAAAACTTTCTAGTGAGTTGATGACAGGAAGTTTCACTTGCGCCAAACTACATATAAAAATCAGGCCATTTAACGGCAGTCTACCTCAAAGACACACGCACATAATCTGACAGATTACTTAATGTATTTTACTGAATCAAACGTAGCTATGTGTTTATTCGGCGCAATGATATCGCACCAGAAAGGACTTGTTTCAATGAAATTTCAACTTTTCCAGCTGACTTGCGTCCACCACATTGCTGATGCAAGAGCGGTTTGGCTGCAACTCCTAACAACAATTGCGTGCTTAAATTATGTTCAAATAAAGACAGTTTGCTGTTTAAAATGAACGCCGAATACTAGAATAGCTTCTGCTGTCTTTGAAAAATAAAGTTGGAATAACTTTTACATGTTTGTACAGTGATATATAAGCAAAGCATTGCAGATTTGACGGGTTTGTCAGCAGAGTTCCGTCCAGAGCCGTGTTCAGTCAAGTTTTCTTACCTTAACACTGATATGTTTAGTAGCTTGACATCTCAGCCAGGCCGACGTGTTTCCCACTCTTCTCCCAACCAGACATCCTTGTCTCAGTGATTTAACAACGCTATACGCTAATAGGATTTTTGTCATGTTAACCTAAGTTACTCTTTAAGTGAAGCCGTGAATGAGAAGTTACATATGAAGTGAAAAAAAAATGTAAACACACTGTTTTAGTAACTGCCAACTTCACAACTACGAGTAAATCTTCTTTTGCAGGCAGATGAATGAATGAGTTTTTTTAGGCTGTCCCTCGTGTTCATGGGCAATTCAAGTGTGAGCTTGAAAAGTTGATCGGGATTGGCCGCCGTGCGTTGTTTTTGTCAGCGCATGAAGCGCACACAGTTTGGATTGGCCTTCAGGAAAGAAACGCCTACGTTTAGTTAAATAGGAGGGTTTTTAAACCTGTGATTCACATCATATACACGTTTAACCCTAACAAAGTGTTCATATTCAGTGCCTTCACAGTATGGGCCAAGAAAATCCTCATAAAAAGTGTCTATACCAAATTTTGAACTCCAGATCTATTTAGAATATCTAAATAGCCTATCTGATATTAATAAATTCATTGTTATTCCTTTATTTATGTTTTAGATAGCATGGGAGTGTATTTTTAAGTTCTACACCACTCGTTTTTGGAGAAAAAAAAAACACCTATATCACACTATGTCATGTCCTGTTTTACCTAAGAAATGAAAACATAACAGCCATAATGATTTAAATAGATTTTATTGATAGTGAAAATGGCAAGAACATTCTAAAACTATTATAATATAGCCACGTATAACCATTGCGACCATTAGTCGCCAAGTGCTATGGTGGAATTATTGGGTAGACCTGCTCTGTATGGAAAGTGTCATGAGATAGCTTTTGTTATGAATTGGCGCCATATAAATAAAATGGAAAATGGTGTCATACGGAGGATAAACACCAGCTAAAAGATTTTCAAAAAAAAAAATACACACAGACATAGAATATACAGTTTGACTTGTTTCAACATTCTCCTTGATTTGACCCACACTGGTGGGTCTAAAATCCATCTCAATAGACAACAGCCTCAATGTACAAAGATTTTTAGCACCTGTACAACGGTGTAACATTTTAAAATATTTTCATTTTTGCGTATTTTGGGTCACTTTAGGAAAAGTCATCAAATTTCAGGTTAAAAGAATGACATGTAGGGTGTTTTTACTGCTGTCAAATGTCAAAACGGGTCAGTATGTAAGGGTTAAAACCCTCCCTGAATTACATGTTCTGCACACCAAAGAAATGTGACTCTTTCTGGCTATCAAAATGTTAACTTGTCAAACTGAATAGTTGTAGCCAGAGAGAGTATTCATTTATTGATAATAATATTATTATATTTCAGTTTGAGTGTGAAGGACATTTTCACACACCCCTTCACTGTAAACTGCTGTCTTTCAGTTTCCAGTTGATTTAAAACGAAAAAAAAAAAGTGCCACATTGACAGCTTTTAAAAACGGCCACACATGTGGAAATATTGATTACATAAACAGCCCAACGTTGAAGGAAACTGAAAAGGAATTCAAAGAAAATGCATGCTGACTGAGAATGAATCCACTTGCTTACAGCTAAACTTGTGTATAGTGCTTTCAGTGCAACAAAGTCTTTACAGCTTTTTCTTTGAGGCCGGTTGCCTGCAGGGAAAAAAAAGGGAAAAACTGACCGTGGACAGACTCCATGGTGGTGGGATTAGAGGGGTATGTGTGTATTTGCTGATCACTGCAAGACTGGTCCTCTGTGGAGAAGGCTGCCTGACTGCCACTCTGCTGGGTTCAGCACTCTGAACAAAGTGGGTGGGAGTAATAGGACCTGTGTAGACCAGGAAATACCTCCACACTCCTAGACTATGCTCTCTATGTAACTTTGTTAAGGATGTGATGCCATTTAAAATGCAAGGTGGTACAGTAAGTTGTTGAATTTCTGTACAATTAAGTTAATTACCTACTCAGAACGTGCATATAAATATATGGACAGGTGACAGATTAAATAAAAAAACAACATAAACTGGCTTAGTAAGGTGTTGGTTCACCACCAGAACAGCTTCAGTGACATTGGCATTGGTTTTACAAGTCTCTGAACTCTACTGGAGGGATGAGCACCCTTTCCAAAAGTTTTGAAATTTGTGGTGACTATGAAGGCCATAGCATATTGTAATAATTTCCAAGCCCTATAGATGCCATCTCCATTTATTATGTTTCTCTTCTCATTTATTCAGGTTTCTGTCATGTTAAAGTTGGTATACTTCACTGTCTAGGTAATCTGCATTTGTCTAAACTAACCCTCCCCCTTGTTAACTACATATCATGTTCCCCTTTCAGTCCAACTTTAGTCTGCACACTTCCTGCACATACATTTGTGGAGCACTGGTGACATCCAGTGGTAATGTTTGCTAAAAGATTCAGATGGATTCAGAGTCAGTAAACAGTGTTGTAGTGGCACACTTGATGTGTAGGTGACACTGCAGCCCTCTCTATGAGTTATAGTAACAACCAAGAGGCCTCTGGTATCATTTAGCTGCCAGCATGTAGCAGAAGCTAAATCAGCTTTACAGCTGGCATGACACCTACACTGAAGTCTGTGGACCTCACATATATTTATGTTATGTAGGAAGTGATTCATTAAAGTACAGGATATGACAGTATATTCACACTACAAGATATTTACTAACTGTGCCTGTGCTCCTCGGTGTCCAACACACGACTACAACATCTGGAGCAGTACACTATTTTTTGCTGAATAAAAAAGTCAACAGAAGGTTAGTAGGTTAGGTAAAGGATCTTTAATGGATCTGTCGGTCTAGAGGCTCTGACAATTCAAGCTTATCCTCGGATTGGAAAACAATGAAGTCCAGACTGTTTACCCCGGGCCCACAAAACAAAGTTGGCCGACCATCATGTTTAGTTTGGCCCAATCGGTTCAATCTTTGCTGAGGTGCTTAGAAGCCTCGGCGTGGTGAAATGGATGGTAAAGATGTCCGCACAATTCATGAAACAAAAAAAACTTTATTTTAAGGGAGCTGACCTTCATCAGAGAATACAGCACAGTTAGAACAAGAAGACACTCTATAACTTTGTTACTTTAACATCATCAAACATAAAGAGTTATTTCTGTTGTAGCATAAACACAAATTCAGTGATCAAACAATTCAAATAAAGATCAAAAATCTGACTTTTTTGTAAAAGATGCAAAAACAGCAGTCACTTTTCACCTTTCAAATTACATAATATGATTATTAATACTCAAAGCTTAGTATAATAAGTGAAAATAAGTGAAATGTAAGTCAGAACTAATTAAAGTTTACACATTATCACTCCCATAGCAATAAATTAAACACACATGCTCGTTTTAGCAGCCAATCATATTATTAATATTTCAATTTTAATTGAGGCTTCCCTCTCTTCTGCTGACTGTTTCTATTTTCAAGCAGTCATGTCCTCAAAAAGCAGCCCTGACTACATACAGTCAATAATGGACAGAATCACATACAATGGAAAATTGCTCTGTGATGATTGGGAGAACATGAGAAGCCTGTGCAATGTACTGCATGGAGCTTTATTACAGTGAGGGCTGTGATTAGCTGCCCTCTAAATTCCTACCCTGATTGGTTGGGGTGCCGCCTAATGAGCTCCAGTGTCTATCCTCAGTGGAGGGACCCCACATTGTCTGCGGTTTCAAGTGTGAGTTTTAGATGGTGACCAAGCTTAAGAGAGGACGTGAATAGACAGGCAGGCCCGCTCGCCATTCTCTTTGTCAGGTTTCCAACCACAGTCTTGGCCCTGAGACGACTGAAATAATAGATGGTTGTTCCTATGAAAAGGTTAGTTCAGTGCAGGATTGAACTCATATACCAGTTTGAAGATATTGTGTTTATTACTCTAAGCGGAAGCAAGTTTATTTGTACAGCAGCTTTCACCATCAAGTGCTTTACATAAGACACAGAATAAGAGTTAGAGTGCAGTACAAGATGTTAATGAACACTTAGTTTCGACCCCGGGGACAAATGAGTTGAGAGGTCTGGATGGTTCGTACTGTAACATAGCAGCAGATGAGAAGAGTATTTTGATAAATATTCAGTATTTCATATAAACCAACTGTAGTGTTTTAAAATCAAGTCTTTCTGTCCACCTTTATAGCAGTTTAAACCTGATTTATTCCTGTAATAGCACATGATGGCTGTATTTTACACTTGTATTAGTAGTACTAGTACTAGGGATAGTACTGCGAGATGTATTAGTAGAAGTACATGTACATTATTATCCAACTTGAAAATTGTATGTTCAGCTTTCTGCATCAGAATAAGACAAGTTTTAGATGATATATAACCTAATATATTTTAAATAGATATGTAATCTTATCCTGTAATGTTTTTAAAATTTAACTCTTATTACCGTATTTAGACTTGTATTTTTCACTCATCCTGATTCATTGTTGCAGTATGTGCTGTCAAGTTAGAAGATGACACACGTACGCAGCGTTTTTGTTTTTGGTGATGACATCATGACATTAAGACCGTGATATTTTGCTGCTACTTCAGTCTCCGCACTGTAAGAAGAAGAAGTCATCTGGAGAGAAAAAAAAACAAAAGGAAGGGACTGTCCTTTCAGGCAGCTATCGGATTCCTCTGCCGTGATGTAGTAGTAGTGTAGTGTCCCCAGTAAAAAGGGCAGCAAGTAGCTTTGTTTAGCGCCTGCCCCCATTTAATTCCTGTGTGGCCAGTGGAGGGCTTTTTAGAAAGAGCGAGAGAGGGACAGACTGTGCAGGCCACAGAGTCTGCATCAGCTCCCTTAAGGAGCCATGGCCCCCTCTCTTAGAAATCCCAAGAAACTTCACACCTCTCTGTAGGGACTATAAATAGGCTCCATCTGTGCCCCCGGGCTCAGTTACAGCCTCATTCCTTTTGGCATGGTTGTAGGGCAGGGAAGGAAGCACTCGGGGTTTGAGAAGGAGAGGGCGGGTGGGAGGAGATGGCCAGAACCAGAATCCAAAATCTACTCTCTAGTCATCACAGATGGCTGACTGTATGACCTCTGCCGCATGTTTTGCGGCAAAGGAAGCCCATCGGTGCTCTCTGTCATTTCCTTCCCAACTGCAACCCTCTAACGCTCCAATTCCCCCTAGAGCCAAAATGCCAGTGACCTGGGAACATCCGCTATCTTTGGAATCTTACACCACACCGCACTCATGGCATGATTTTTTTTTTTTCTCAAGCTCAGGTTCTACACATTTCATCAATCATGCTTAACATAAGAGGGCTTCAAGGCTAGGGCTGGCGCCACGTCTTAAAATCAGTGCCTCAGTCATTTCTGGTTCACAGAATCCTAATTTAGACCTTTCTTCTCTTTGGTAAGAGGTCACATCAGGATCCAAATTTAGAAATACTGTAAATTTGAGAGATTACTCTGAATGCACAGCAGCAAGCTGAGCATAAGTGCTTTAGATCACACGGTCATTCCTAAGAGGAGACCGTTATAGCATCTGTCCTGAAGCAAACCTGGAGGTGCTATTATGAAATGGCCTGCTAGTCCCATCCAAGGACAAAGCTGGAGGGTGAGGAGGTGACACAGATAAAATAAATCCAAGCATAAAAGTTTAGAAAATAAAACACCAGAAAAATCACACCTTCCTATTCTTTAGTCTAAACAGACACAATCCAAGAAAGCTTCTTTGTCTTAGCTGATGAAAATCAACCCAGTTTACCACGGTCTCCGCTTTATTCAATTACCATATTTTTCATCCCTGCTTGGGAGATCTTTTAGCCCGCAGCATTCCTCTCTTGGCTCTAATATCTCTCCAGAATGTTCATGCAAATTAGGTGAAATGATTTAAATAAAATGAAGTAGCTGGCTAATAATAGTGTTTTGTTTAAATGCATCCCATTTGTTCAGTTCCATTTTGTACTCCACTTTGGTTGTTGCTTCCCATTACTGTTTGCTGATGCTTAAATATCCCAATTATACCATCGGCTCAAAATAATATTCATGTTCATGTTTGAAACACCGTTATGTAGGGAGATAGAAGCTGACAAACTTCAAAACTTTGTGTATTGAAGGCAATGTGGGCACCATTACATAGCAAATAATGTTTGCTGAACACTTTAATTTCTAACATTATATTTTTATAGGCAGAGTGAACATCTTGCACAAATGAATTTTTTTTTTAAAAAAAGGTCCAAAGAACATTTTTAGATGTTCACCAACTGGCAGACCAGACTACCAAAGAAGGAACACAGGTCAAGTAAAAAATGTCAATAGCTCTGACAGTTGTCATTCATGGTCCTAACTAGGATATTTATAGATCTGTATTGTTTCAGCTTGGACTAAGACAGGCTAACTAGCCCCTTGCATGATGTATGACTTGGAACTAAAAAATGCTAGCCTTTGTAATAAAACAGCTTCATCCTCTCTTTAATATTTACTTTGTCTTTTTCACTGAGCTTTAGTTTAATATGACTTATCCATTAAAAAGTGGGTCTTTGCCATACTAGCCATGTTCATGTCCTCTTTCTATGCTATTATTTTTTTACTGGCTTTTAAGGTATACTAGGAATCATGTGGATTTTTACAATGAAACTTGAGTACAAACTTCAGTACATACAACTTTTTTAGCCATGCTATCAACTTGCCTCTGGGAATGGCAACGTCTGCGTCGGTTGGTCCACCACTTTAGTCAAGATTGAAATATCTCAACAACTATTCCTGGGATTTTGTACATGCCTTCATGTCCCCCAAAGGATCAACCCTAAAGACGTTTACTCTAGGACCAACATAAGGTCTATATTTGTGGATTTTTGTGAAATGTCTCAACAATTACTGGATGAGTGCCATGATGGTGCAGATACCCATGATGCCCACAAGGTGAATCCTAATGACACAAGTGATGCCTAGACCATTGCACCATCTAGCGTTTTAGCATCTAGTTTTAAACCCCCAGAATATTCAGGTTAGATTTCTTGCCCACTGTACTGAATGTCATTAAAAGGCTTGACATTGCTTAGAGCTGCTTCCTGTCTCTAATTACATGCCACAGTATGTTATTTTGACATGAACGTGAAAATTCTGACATTCATGTTCCCCTCAAGATTAATCACTTTAATGATCTTTACAGGGAAAATGATACATTAGTGTATTTTGTGTTTTGTGCTAATTAGCAAATGTTGGATGACACACTAAACTAAGGTGAGGAACTTAGTAAACATTAAACCTGCTAAACATCCATCAGTATGTTAGCATTGTCATTGTGAGCATGTGCTGCACAACCAAACAGAGCATTGGTCTTGTTTTCTGTTTCTTTTGACTGTCTTGCGTAAAAGTGTCTGTACTTAAATTGCACAAGTCAAATCCTGAGCCTGTGTTGCTGCATTCCCATAAACATATAGTTTGCTTTTAAATATTGCTACAGTTTGTCACAAAAACAAAAGAAATGCAGTGTTATTACCCGTGCATCTTGGATGTATTGGATGCAGGATTTAATATAATGCCAAAGGCACTGTGTACACTCAGAAAATCTCCTTTTTTCATAATAATATTTCTGCCTGGGTCTGCATAAATAAAATTGTTAAAAGTTTCCTTTTTGAGGAAGACATTTCTGACAAGAGCTTTAGTAATGTGTGTGCTTGATTTCACAGTTTTGTGCACATAACCAAAGATGTTCTCCTTCCTCGCATAAAACTTTACTAGATGAAAACAAAAGGTAGAACACACACAGCCTCTTGTAGCTCGGGGACCTTTAATTTGATTTGAATTTCCTCTTTCCTCATTCTGTCATTACGAAACAGAATCCTAGATGAAGATCAATTTCAACCACCCTTGGTGACCACCAGTGATGCCCATTCTGCCATCACAGACAGCACCGGTCATCTGATTGTTGAAATTAATCTTCACCTGGCATGTGCCACTGCAGTGTCCTTGTATAGTTGACGTCCCTCCCCCCTTTATTTAAGATCTGACTTCACATCTCCAGTATGGCTTCCCCAAAGGAGCTAGGCACAGACGATGAATAAGTAAAGTGTTATATGTTTATCCAGAGGAGATCGTTTATCTTCACTAATGTGATACTTAGAATGACTCAGTAACAGTATACTAAAGCGGATTTAGAGGCTGCTGGTGCAAATGTTACCCACACAGACTTATTTACTCTACTCCACTCTGCTCTGAAAAGTTGTTTGTCATGGGAACTGGCACATTGGCATGTTGCAGGTTCTGTCTTAACTTAGTGTTGTATACACATAATTCACACAATACATACCAAAAAAAACTTGAACTTGTTTTCACAAGCTGACCTGCTATCACATATTAATAAAGCCCAGCTCAAACCAGGCTGCTGAATCCATTAAGATTCTATAGTGGAGCTCAGATTGGACTGCAGCACAGGTGCAAGGACTGGGGCAAAGTTTCTATAGGGGGAGGGAGTGGAGGGAAGTTGGACTCAAAGAAGGTGCAGTGGGGTGCCGGGGGTGAGCCCAGATGACAGCTGAGGGACTCAGGCTTTCTCTGGCTTGCCCTCATGGAGATGGGGTCAGTGAAAGCAAGTGGGGGGGCTCTAGGGTGGAGGAATTTATTCAGTTCCTTCGTCACCAGGCCCTGTCATGGTGGTGGGGGCAGGGCTTCACTACTGGCACTGGGAGACAGATATAGACAAGAATTAAGGAGACAGAATTTGCACTCTTAGCCTTGTCTGGGTTACTGACATCAGCAGCTGAAAGCTCCATTGGATCTCTATCTCCCTGTGCTTTTACATCACATCCTCCCCAGGAGTGGTAATGGCTGTTCACACAGAGCCCCAAATTGAACACAGGTGCTGCTCTACCCAACACACATTGCCAGTGACTAGAAATAAACAATGGCTCATTATTAGATCTGAAAGACACCACTTCCACCACCTGTCCACCTGAAGCCTGCTCTTTTGAGAGTTTCTTGAGTACAAATTTTAACTATTTTGATCAGTTCCTCCTTCACGTTTTCACGCTTTACTTCCACTTGCATTTATTTCTTCCTTTCCACACTGTTTGACCCTGGATTCTAAATGGGTTTATTTCAGCACTACGCTGAAGCCAGATATAAGATGCTCATACTGAGGAAAATATTCATCCAAATGTGCCATGCTCTCATGGCTGCACCATTACATCAAATGCAGATATTTTTGATATGCTGAGCAACATTTTACACACATCTACCCCAAAATTCACGAAAAAAATCTAATCTTCGAAACTCTGGGATCGATGCTATATTTCAAATAAAGTTCAGTGCAGTGTTTGGCTACATTTGATGAGTTCTGCAGAGTTGCAGAGACGAGTCACATCAGGAATATTGTGGTGAATAAAAACGTGTCTAATTATGATGAGGCCAAAACAAACAAACAAAAGTCATATACTGACATTTCTACATAAACATCACCCTCCCACTGGTTATGATGTTGTTGACATTATGAGACGCGACTGAGTGAACGGTGTTAAGATTACCGTTACAGTAGATATCATATTCACGCTGATACTATAGTGCTCAGAGCACATGACTCAGGGGATTTTTTCACTTCTGGGAAAACCTCCTAGCCTTAGTCCTGGCCACTCATCGAAACGTTAATATAGTTGTGTTTACCGGAGTGAATAAGATGTTGTGCTATAACACATTAGATCTGCTGTTCACGTTATAGCTCTAGAAAGCTCTAGGAAGCTCTCTCTCTCTCTCTCTCTCTCTCTCTCTCTCTCTCTCAGTGGTCATTTTAGGAATTAATAAGTCGTTTTCCTTGAGTGACAAGGTGCCGATAGAGCGTTATTTGTCACATAAGCAACAAGCACAAGTCCAAAATTATTATTATTTTTAAATCCACAAATCCTAAAGACCTAAACCATCATCACATAAGCGAGAATGTTTCCCAATTAATCCAGATTGTGCGTAATGGCGCGCAACGCTGTGCGTAAAAGTGAAACTCTTCGCTTGTGAACAGGAAATCCCCTGGCCCCAAGTAACCTTCCACTGTTTCCAATGTTTTCGTTTTTGATTATAGATATATGGCATAAATAAACACTCTATGAGTCGCAGCTCCAATCTCCATATTCCATGTTTAGAGAGGACCCCTCCACACACACACACCCCTCCCATCCGCTATCCAATCCTCACACGGGGACAGTGTTGACGGGGGTCAAGAGGAAAAATAGCCTCATATATATACGCCCAAACGGTGATTTCTTGCTCCGAGTCCCCTCCACTCTGTGCTACACTCCTTGTGTTGTCACCCGAACCGGGAATTGTCTGTGCTTCAGGGACAAAGAAGTTCTACTATCAGCTGAAATGGCACCCAAGAAGGACCCCAAGGCCGCCCCCGCCAAGAAGGCCGAACCAGCACCAGCACCTGCACCAGCACCCGAGCCAGCCGCTCCTGCTGCGGCTCCCGCTGTCGACCTGTCTGCCGTCAAGGTACAATGATCGTGAAAGCATGGGTTCTGCTGTGGGGAGGGATGGAGATGGGATAATGGCTCAGGAAGAGTTGGGATTTGACTTTCTTTTTTCATTCATACTCAGAGGTGTATGACAGAACTGGTTCTCAGAGAGAAGAAAAAAAGAGAAAACAATGATTTTTCATTTTTATTTCACACATATCAAGGAGGAACAATGTGAGACCAACACTTAGGACATTGATCATATATGTCAATGTATTTATAGTGCAAACGCAGCCTATTTACACATATATCTAGAAAAAAAGATTATGGTGTTTGTAGTTTAAAGCACATCGATTTCCACCTTGACATGACATTTACTATTTACAAAAAAAAGTCTTAACTTGAGTTCACACATTCAATTCAATTTTGTTTATATAGCATAACAAAAGTTATCTCATAACACTTTCCATATAGAGCAGGTCTAGACCGTACTCTTTATAATATTATTTACAAAGACCCAACAATTCTATGGGTGGGTGCACAGTTAATAGTAAGTTAAGTGCAGGATCACATTCAGAAGGGACTGAGGTGAATGATTAGAACCATGGATAGCTCACTATGGTTTAGACCACGCCCCTTGGCACTCTGGATTGGGCTAACAGAGTGGTGACTTGCAGTGTAATGGCAGTGCAGGGTGACACCAAATGTGGACATGTTAATGTAGCTAAAGATGGACCTTCACAGATCAGGTGCCACCATGTGAAGCTACTTTTGGCAAAGGGACAAGTTTAATCCCGGTGTAGATTTTATTAATTAGTCTAGATTAAGTGGAAATACCTGGTTAATCTGCTCTCTTGAATAAAATGGTATGTGAAAACCCTTGTATGTTTTATACTAATATGGCTGCTTTGAATTGGCTTCTAGATTGAGTTCAGCGGAGACCAGATTGAAGGTAAGTAAACCTAATTTCACCATTGCAACGTGACACTTATACAGTCCATAAAACTCAACTCATCTTTCACATCTTGGAGTGCTGTCTGGAAAATCAGAAATCCATCAGTATAATAAATATCATTATGCAAGAGACTAATTCGTTTGAGAGTAAAATGATATAGAGCATGATGACCTTATTATCTCAATGCCAGTGTGCTGCAGACTTGGTACTGGGTCTTACAGTGTTCATGACAGATGGTCACATCTGTCATTTTTGTGTTTTGACATTCAATGAGAAAAGCAGATGTCTTGTGAAATCTGCAACCAGAAACAAAACAAAAAAAAGTGTGTTTTCAGCAAACTCAAAGAAAGTATCCACAATAAAAATCATGCGGCTTAATGCAAAAGAATAAGCTGCAGCTCTTTCTAATGCAACATTTTGCAAGATATAGTGTATAAAAAAAGGAGTGTATTGTGCAACCAGTGCTAAACATCAGCAGGATTTCATTTCAAACAAACACAAACACTGTACTAATATCACCTTTAGTTAAAAGAGCAGGTAAAACAAATGCAGCAAATCAGCTGGTTTCAAAATAAAATTAAAAAAACAATATTCAGATTATATCACTTAATAACTGTTGCTTGAGAATACTCATACAGGGATTGATTTAATGACTAGTGGCAGAGCATCAACTGTGGGTCAGTTCAGCCAATCTCTGTGTCCTGATTTGAACTGCAGATTGTTTTTGGCTGCTTGTCAGTGACCTGGGACTGTGCCAATAGATTAGTGATGTCAAACAATTAGCCAAGAGAATACATCGTTTTAAAGCTATCGACATTTTTAACATCTACTTTCAGGGATTAAAGGAGGATACTGTAGAATAAACTGTTCTGAAGTGTAGTGGACACAACCGGACAAGACGTGTTGTGTGGCTGGCTGCTTGTTACACTGCAGTCAGCATTCCCTACTTCTACTCACCTCACCCACAGAGGGCCTTGCCTTTAAAAGGAGGGGGCTCATATTCTCAGCTATGTTTATCAATTCCAAGGTGGTCTTTTAAAAGAGCGCCTAGCCCTGCTGAGAGAGAGACAGAGAGACAGAGAGAGCGAGAGAGAGAGAGAGAGAGAGAGAGAGGAGACAGCTGAGATAGAAATAGTAGAAGGGGTGACAGAGCTTGACAGGAGTCAGTCCATTCAGCCCAAAATACCACAACCTATAGAGATGTCTTGCCCTTGTTATGTCAGTTTGTAGAGGAGCTGCCTCCACCTGCTGGCAGGCGTACAACAGCCACAGCTGCACCGAAATTCAAACCATTGTCTCCTTTTGTTGGAAACACAGGAAACACTCCTTTTGTTTACACAGACTACAGAGAATGCAGAGATGTATATTTAATATGAATTATTAAAATGAAGCTTGGGTTGCATAGAAGAAGATTCACTTTATTAAATCCCTCAATGGGTTTAAGTTTTATGCATATAGGCCCCAAATCCAACCACACACACAAAGAGTTTAGACATTTACATGAAACAAGGCTTCACCGCAGTGCCCAGGAGGTGAACTGGCACCTCTCCAGCTACCAGTCCATGGGCCATGCTGGACTTGAACCGGCCACCCTCTAGTTACCTTAGAGCTACTGCCGCACCAGATACATTATTATACTTTAAAAATATGTTGACATAAAATACGTTTTAAAACACACAATATAGAATCATTGTTTGTTCCAGTATTATATTTGAAACTGCAGATGAAATTAAGCTTTAAGTTAACTCTGGTACAGTATATTAATATGATAAAAATAAAAAAATAAAACTCAATTCATTCAATGTATACTACTAGACAATAAAAAAATAAATTAAATAAAATCCCTGCACGGTGAGTAAGTTAATTTTCACATTCTAAAGGAGTTACTGTAGTGGATATAATACTACAACCCTTCAATAGTTCAAAGATGTTATTACAAAAATATTATATTGTACAAACCATCACATGGTACAGTTTAATCATCATACACTTTACAAACAGAAATAAGTGACTATGAGAATATATTCTGATAATATCCACTTGTCCATCCACTCCGCAGACTACAGGGAGGCCTTCGGTCTGTTCGACAGGGTGGGTGACAACAAGGTGGCTTACAACCAGATCGCTGACATCATGCGCGCTCTCGGACAGAACCCCACCAACAAGGAAGTGTCCAAACTGCTGGGAAACCCCACTGCTGATGGTAAGAGATATATTTAGCATTTATTCTATCATTAATTGAACACTTTGACGATACTTTTGGATGTTTCCTGCTAAATATATTTAAATCATTTCATAAGTATTCTGCGTTTTCCAAATGTTTTAATTCATTTTGGGACTGAAAGGCTACTGCAGACTACTGGACATACAAAATATTGTATGGATATCAATATGATCTGTAGTGTGCATACCAGTTATTACTAGAAGTACTTTCAAATAATGGCAGGTTTTTGTCAGGTCTATTGATTAGGAGGAAGAAATTATCAGCAGTTGCTTTTGTGTTCATGTTCAATCAAATTAGCCATTTTTCTTTTCTTTTGTCTCAGTAAGGAACAAATATGTATTTTAAGTAAATACTCAACAGCCTGAAAATCCTGCTTGTGTGACAATTAGTGGTTAAAAATGGTTGTTGTCATCCAATAAAATATATCCTACTGCTACTTGGGCTAGTCTATGCTGTATATTCATTCAGGTTTTAATCCCATAGATTGCTAATTAGTTGTAGTTTTGTTGGGTACCTCTGATCTGTACTGTGCAGACAGTTGATCTCTGAAACCTTTAAGCCAAAATGGCACCTTGATGCTTTATGACAGTAAAAATATGAAATTAAGAACAAAACAAAACACTCTATTCGCCCGAAATGACACTTTGCTTTATTGTGAAACTGCAAAACCTGTAGAAAATCCTGTAGTAGAAAGGTGGAGTTATATTACCTGTACCAGTTATCTCAAACCTGCCTGTCCTGTTCAACCTCTTCAACTGACTGTCTGCTGTCTCCTGTCATGCAGACATGAACAACAAGAGAGTAGAGTTCGAGGGTTTCCTGCCCATGCTCCAGACCATCATTAACAGCCCAAACAAGGCAGGATTTGAAGACTATGTTGAGGGTCTGCGTGTCTTTGACAAGGAGGGCAACGGCACAGTGATGGGTGCTGAGCTGCGTATTGTTCTGTCAACACTGGGTGAGTCATGCAGGATCACTAGTGTGTCTTGTCCTTGTGTGTGTGAGCGTGTTTTACTTTAAGTGTTTGTTATTAATACTGGTTGTCCTCTGCCTCCCCCTACAGGAGAGAAGATGACTGAGGCTGAGATTGACGCTCTCATGGCAGGACAGGAGGACGAGAACGGCTGTATCAACTACGAGGGTGAATCATAAATTACATTATGACTTAATATATGCTAATTGTAGAGAATAATTCTTATATGATTTTAAAGTGGTACTCCATTTTTAAGTACTACTCAGTCTGTGAGAAGAGTTGTATTTCTTCTTTGACTTTGGGAGTTTAACCAAATTTGAAAAACTAACCCTGATCATGATTATAGTCTCTTGCATCCCTGAACTTTATGGAGGTCCAGTACTAACTACTAAGTACTCAACTACTTGCTGGAGTGCCACTTTAAATTCAGACTTAACACAGAAAGTGAGGTGTCAATTTCCACTTTCTACAAGGCAAACATACAGTATTTTGTATGGTGCATGAACTAGACCAAATAAATGTATAATGTTGTAGTAAATATCTTAACTGTGTTAATATATGTAGATGTTCTTGCAGTGCTTTCTTCTCCTCACTCACTCATTTTCTTTCTCTCTCTCCTCTCTGTGTCCTGCACCGGTCTTCATCTTCAGCCTTTGTCAAGCACATCATGTCTGTGTAAGGACCCTGCCACTGCGGTGGTGAGCATCGTATCTGTGCAGACCCCATGGTGTCACGACATCCACTCACTGTTTCCGGTACCACCTGAGGAAGCAGGGGAACAAAGGACTATGAGATGTCATTTCCTGAACCCTTTTGTTTTGTTCTACACTTTTTTTTTGTCCAACTGGTGCTTTTTTTTTTCTCTCTCCTCTCCTGTTCTTCGGGAAGCCGTCCTCATTTCCCACGAGATGTTTCTTTCCTCATCACCATCCAAGTCCCACTGTCTCATTGGGTTTTTTTTTTTTATCATCACGGGTTTTCACAGTGGAACACTGATGGAGGGGAACATGGGATACAGATGAAAACCCCTTTCTGTCACTTAATGTCTGGCTATCTTGCTATCTGCCAGTGAAGTGACTGGTTTTGACCAGGACAGGCCATCAAAATGAATCCACTCTTCACCTAATCCATCCCTAGGTCTTAACTTATTGTATCCTCTGCCATTTCACAATAAACTTTACACAAACTCCCATTTTATTTCCAAATTTGTTGACTCTATTCATTGATGCAAAACATTTGCTACGTAATTACATCAAAAGATTGATACCACTTTAGAGGTGCTAGTATGTGGATTTTGGTGCTTTTGGACATAGCCAGGTTAGCTGTTTCCCGCAGCTAAACTAAGCTAGACTAAGCTAAGCTAAGCTAAACTGGGGTCTTGGTTTCGTCTGCTGGCTGTAGCTTCATATTTAACACACAGACATGCTGCAATCTCTTAACAAAAAGCAAATAAGTGTATTTCTAAAAATACCAAACGAGTGACTATTAACTTCGTGTCTTGATCTGAATAGAAGACAGTATTCCAGTGTCACTTTTTGTCCTTTTTATTGTCATTAATTATTGTAATTGGTGTCATATCAACAAGAGAAAAACTGCGTACATCTACTTGACCTTTTAAATACATTTACAGTTGCTGTAGGGTGGAGCAGGAGGTAGGAAGGGGACACACAGAGATGGGGTTATGCAGAAAAAACACAGAAGCAAACAAACAGTCGCGGGTGAGGGCAGTAATTAGGCAGGAGGCAGGATATACCACAAATGGTGTCTGAAAAAAGAAACTAGATCACCCAAACACGTTTTTTTTTTTTTTTCCTAACAGATGTAACAGGAATCCGAGTTCCCTCGGTCATTGTATTTTTCTTCATGAATTGTCTTTATAATGGATTTTTCAAAATATTTTTTTTTTCCACTTTCTTCTCCCACATATTGCAACAAAACATCCAGATACGGTAGCATACGTTGTAAAACGGCATGGGATCTGCACCAAATGCACACACACACACACAGATTTCAGAGTAGTCGCGTCTTCTACTCAATCTCAGGTCGCATCCGTAGCGTTTTCCTCTGTGGTTCAGACAACAGATGGTCCTGATGAGTGCAACATCAGCCTGTGTTAGCAGAGGAATGTCTGTACTGTTCATTCATGTGAGATGAATATCTGCAGCTGTAAAGACAAGATACTTTTAGCTGTTTAGCTTTTTGGATGGAGGTTTGTGGGGTTAGATCTGGTGTTCTGGTGTATAAACAGGCGTCTATATTGAACTACTGAGCAGGTAACAAGTGTATGATGCTCTTCAACAGGACTGAGATGCATTCCTTAGCAACACCAATTCAGCTGTCTGACATCACCAAGCATTACACTGTAAACAACTAATAACTACAAAACATGAACTTGTTTTTATCTTTATTCAATAATTGAGGAAATAACTTACTAAAATCCTTTTTTTAGATTACAAAATAACCTCTTTTAATATTAGAATCAATACATGCTTGTCATAACATGACCTAGTTCTTGCAGTAATGCAATTTTACAGGTATATTTTATAGCCATATTGTCACTTCCTTTTAAAATGTTTTTCAGGACATGTAGATGGCGAAGAACTTGTATTTTTATACATGTTTCTATATATATTTGTTAAATATATTATATATTGGATGACAAGAATGACTTGCAGTAAGGATGCTTGGTTTGTTAGAGAGTCTGGCGTCCATGCACATTTACTGAGCAAGAACAACACGTGCTGCGTGATGTGCTGGCCACATTACTTCTTACTTAATGTAGAAAAAAGGCTGTAGCTTCTTCAAAACACTGATCCAGGACCAGTCAAGCCAATCCCTGGTCCTCACTTTTATTTTATGCCACTTAATCTAGGACCAGTGCTCAAACTTAACTATTCTATGCAACATCATTCAAAAAGAGAGAGCCCAACAAAATGAATCAGAAATAGCACATATTTGGATTTAAAATAGACAGGAAAAAAAGAGGACCATACAGTAGCTCCTAATTTGAGTCTCTACTTAGAGTTGAGTGGTGTATCTTGAAGTGGAGATGTTTAGAGGCTGTGGTTTAGCTGAGGTTGGCCTCAGGGTGGCAGAAGTGGGCAGAAAAGTTTGGATTAGGGTGAGGATGTCTGGGGTGTAGAGCAGGAATCCAGAGATCCAGTGTTCACAAACCCTGCTTGGCCAGCGCTGCAGTGACATCCTCAGCCAGGGTTGCTAACTGCGGTGAATCCATCATGTTGATACTGCCGGAGGATGATAGCTGGCTGTCCCGGTGGCGCTGGGGAGACTCCATGCCGGACATGCCCGGAGACTGGACGACGATCTCGGCTCCGTGATCCACTCGTGCCTTGGCGTGGTCGCGAAACGACAGCCTGTGGCTCTCAATCTAACAGAGTCAGGTGATGTGACATGAGATGTGGATGGGGAAGAAGACACAGATCATTTTCATGTCATGCAGAATGAAAATATTTTTTATGTATCTGTGAGTCAGCTTTAGAACGACTGCAAATAGAAGAACACCAAAGTTCAGCTTCACAGAACTGCGAGAGGCTCAGGGGCTGTTGCTCTTTGTCCTGTGTTGATTTCAAAGCTGAATACTTGATGAACACTGCTTAGGATGTAAATTATTTATTGATAGTGGCGTATACTATACCTTTACCGTCACAGGCACATAAAGGAATACAAGTTTTTGGAAGATTGGCTTTAATACTATTTTCATATATTACATTTATACCTAATCAACTTTTATTTAACTATTATCAGTTTTATCCTCCAGTACTACATATAAGACAATGCATCTATCTTTTATGATTACAGTAATGTTTATAGACATATGATTGAGTTTTTGGTCTATATTCTCTTCACTTCACAGGTAAATTGCCAAATTAATGCAACAGAAAAGTCTGCAGGAATAGGAAATTACCCTCAAATAATAAGTAAAAGAGTTTTTAATCTAATGTAACTAGTAAGACAATCTCTCAAAAAACTTGTTTTCCTTTAAATCATGGATTGGGAGCATAGAGCTGACACTCACCATGACGTGGCCTCCACCAGGAGTGTGATGAGCATTATCCAGGGAACCCACCTTGGCTTGGGCTTTGTCTTTGAAGTCCAACTTCACAGTCTCTATACGCACGTTACCGCCCCTGGGAAAAGTAAAGGAAGTGTAAAAAAATAGTACATGAAGATTTTTTTAAGGTTTTAAACAAGATGTTTGATCACATAGTGGTCGTGGACTGACTGAGGGTGAAAGAAGAGTCGATGTGGTTGGTAAGTTTCTTGTACAAAAACCTGCTCTGTTTAAACATATTTCATTGGGAATGCGAATGTGTGATCCTGAATTGAAAGAGGACACCATCAGCAAGCAAAGGGTTATACAATGAAAACACAAACAGAAAAAGGACCAGCAGATGGAGCTGCAGGACCAGAATCAACTGAGTCATCTGGGCGGGGAAAATGGTTTGCACATGAGCAACAGCAAACCTGTCTTTGTCTGTATCACAGTGAAGGTCAGTTCACCCAAATTTAAAAAACATAGATTTTGCCAATTCAGACTGCTTGTTATCTAATCAAAAGCTGAAAACGATCATAAACAAAGTATACATAAATAAAGACTGTGTAAACACTGTCCTGAGGCAACATGCAAACTCCACCTCAGGGTTTTAAACCAGGAACCTTCTTGCTGTGAGGCTACAGTGCTACAATAGTCTTTGTAGATGTGTGTGATTTTGTAGTCGTTCCACAGCAAGCATTTTTAACACACACACACACGCACACACACACACACACACACACACAAAATTGGATGTATAAACCTCTCCAGGTGTGACTCGGCCACCAGAAATCAACACCTCCCACATACTGCCTGCCTGTGGACAGATCCATCAAGCCGTCAATCCGAATGCAGTTTGGTGCTTGCTTCCAGATCTCAGAGCTTCAACTGACTGGAGTGTTATCTAGGAGTTAAACACGAACTGCAAATTACATTAATTATTTAAATTAGATTAGGTGACGTTATTGTCAGTTTACAAACAGCTACAGTGCATTAATTTTCTCTAACACTCAGTGTCAGACATGAACAAGTCTGAGACCACCTGACTAACCTGTGGGACTGGCTGCATTTACAGCTGGTATCATCATGTGATCTGTATCTGGATGATGACAACCAATCATGTACAGGTACTTAAAAATAAAAACTGTTCATGAGGAATGACTTTCTAGCTACTGCAGCTTCTGCAGGGTTTGCTTAAGCTAGAAGGAAGTGGTAGTTAGGTGATCCTTCAACTTTCTAGGCATTTTTTCCCCTCAAGTTCTGTCATGGTGTAAGAACTGCATTTACACATGGCTGAGATCTAACACAATGCTGATTACAATGCATTCTACATGATTTCACCTTGCTTTAACATGTATTTTTCCTCATCCACATGTAAATGGGGTCCTTGAGTGGGATCTTATGTAATACAACCAGGCAGATGTCAACTGTGATTGCTGTGATTTCCCACCCCTTGTAGTTCATTTAATTGAACTTGGCCCTGCACACTTTTTTTGCATGCCTCTGGCTGCTGGTTATCCTTTTGTGCTCCTTGCAAAGAATTTGCTGCTTCTCACTAAAAAAATAATGAAAGCTGGCAGTTCAGCCCAGCTTCTTGTGTTCTTCTATCTTCGCACACATCCCCACCTGGGAGCTGCACAGTAGAACCACAGTCTGAACTGAACAGCTCATGAAAGACAGGTACCATGCTCAGGTGCATCTCAACAGGGCTTAAGAGAACTGGACATCCCACAT